>JAWQUT010000115.1:1187022-1225100 GCA_033807755.1 Ellobium chinense | reverse complement strand
GCTCAAAAGCTAGGTACACATTTATAGTTGAGTCAGTTGGGAAAAGATGGATAATCCACGTGAAAATGAAGATGTATATATGCCAACATCGTGTCCAGATTCACGCCACAATACTTAGCTTGCCATCGGCTGGTTCCTTCACGTCCAGTTTTTCATCGACTCCTCATTGCTGAGGCTGCGGGGCTCGCCCCTTGCAGTTGGTTTCCAAACTGACTTCGTACAAAAGTATGTACATTGCAGTAGTCACTAACAATACACAGAGAAAGTTTAAGAAACTATAATGATATTTAAAAGTCACATCACAACAAATGGTCAGTAGATTAAAGTTCTTTGTTTTCCTGCCACTCGTTGCGTCCTGCGAATGAACAGATAAAGTGTGTCACAAAACAGTGTGGTAACTTGGCAACGGAAAGGATGAGGGAGCTTTCTGAGATAAAAAAAAGAAAAAAATGCATTGTTTGAAGGATGCACCGTTATTTAAACTTATTTCAAATGTTCATGCTTTGGAAGGGGGGNTTGCGGGGGTAACTTTATTCAGTAGCCATTATGTGTAGACCTCCTTTATTTTCAATTGGGATTTGGGATAATGAGGTCAGTAGAGAAGTGCATAATGTAGCGGTGAAGGCAATTAGGCGTGTAGAGGAACGCGCAGGGAGAGAATTACAAAATATGGACGTAACTGGCCTGTCACTTTTTTTTTTAAAAAGAAGTTACTGTTGCCCTTTGTGTTTGTATTTTGAATTGGATCACAAATCCCCTAGCTCAACCACTTCTACCATTTAATGTTATCAAATGGACATAGATTTTCTCTGACATAATGTCCAGAGATCAACGCCACGGCATAACACAGGAGGATTATAATAACTTCGGCCGTTGTTGTTCCTGAATGCCTCTTGCGTTCCCACAATGCCTATGAGGTAATCCCCGTTGACAGCTTGGCGGCCACTCTGGGCTCTAGCGCTACCTTGTCTTGAATAGTAGTAGAGGGGCTGAACCCAGACCTTTGAATCGTCCCGATACTCAGCCTTCTAATTTCAGACATCGAAAGTATATTATATCGACCGATTTTATTTCCATTCTGATACTCAGTTTCCAACGAGGCAGAACATGTTTTACAATGTTTTGATACTTTTCGGCACAATAGGTAGACTTGGGGGTTGGGGGGTGGGGGTGGGGGAGAGGCTACCGGACATCGGAGAGGTATCGAAATTATAATAGATACAATAGATACTGCTATAATGCTACATTATAATATAATGTCACTATTGCTGAGTTAGGCATTATCATGCTCTTTGATGAGGCATAGCACACTAGGGGATAAGTTCAGCGCATGCTTCAAAAGTGTTGTTACATTTTTCTTGTTGACAGCTCTGTTTTTATTTCATGTTAGTTATAGAGTCCAACACCTGGGACCCTACTGGCGCTGCTGCTAACATCGAATGCACCAAAGCTTCAAAATGAAATTGAAATTCCGGAAATCGTTTTGACATATCGAAAATATTGAGTATTGAAAGTATCGACTGTTAGAAAGGATCTTGCCCGGCACCAAAGTGTTGCTGTTACTACGCACAGGCTGTCTTTGCTGTTTATACCGTACACACAATATGTCCTTCCCTTGCAGAACCCCTTGAATCACAATTCGGTTAATCGCAGTGTGATTGTAACGGGAACATTGCAGAGACGAGTCAGTGTATGATGTATCTTTTTCCCCCTTTATTTTTAGAATTAATTTTTCTTTTTCGTATTACATTTACTTTGTCCTGCTACATACATTATTTTTTTTTCTAAAGAGTTTACTCTCTGATAATGAATACGTTTGTTTGGCACAGCCTGGTCATTAATTTTACCTGATCGGGTAATTTTTTTTTGTTTCCTTTTTGAATAAAGTACAGGTACATTGTATCGTTGTTTATCAAGTGTTGCCCGGTTCGATTAAGTCCTCGCCCATGGTGCGAGCGCTTATCTCCCTGAATGTACTCTTTGACGCCTGGACTAGAACCATGGCCAACATGTACACCTTGGGCAGGTGACATTATCCGAATTACAGGCTTTACAGTTACAATCATGAACGTCCGCACACACACAATCACACACACACACATACGTTCGTGCATGAGTGTATCGATTAGCGAAAGAAAATCATCGATGTATTATAGCGCTGTCTAAGTAGGTTACTTTCGCCCGGAAATACTGACGTGTTCGTGTGCGAAGGGATTAGCAAAGGCACCCCTCTTACGTTATGACAACCCTGGGTAGGTACTCGGGGCAGAGCCTTTAACAGGTTTCTTGTATCTAATTGCTTGCCCTGTCGTTGTTAAAAATTTGGTTCGTGAGGTGTGGAGTAAGCTTGTCAAGAATCCAGCTGGCCACAGAGTGAAATGCAAATGAGTGTAGCTCCAGTGAATTTACAGACAGGTGTTTAGTCTCAGAGCCGTGAGAAATATTGCAGTTTTAGTTTGTTTCAAGTTCATTGAAGCGGAGAATTCTCTTTATACATTTCGACTCGTGAATTTTTTAGCATCAAAGGCACAAAGGTTTACGTGATATAGACTATATTGTTTTTGACTCTACAAGAAGTCTGCAATATGATATAGGATTATGTAGTTTGTCATGTTATGGCAGTTGTAGTTGACTTTGGACTACGCTATAACTGTGGACTATTTTAAGCGATTTCCGTTCACAAGCTGTGTCCGGTGTTTCAGATAAATGTACTGTATGATACCATGGCATGTGGTTCAGTTATAGCAGTGTGGACATTTGAGAACTTGCGCATTATCGATAGAATCTCTTACCATCGTAACAATTACATTAACTCAGCAAGTTGAACAGCATTCAGCACAGATGAACTAATGTAATTCTAACATGGTAAGAGATTATTAAATATATCGTTAATGCGCAAGCTCTTCATGTTTTTTTTGCTTCTAATTTTATTGATCAGTTCCACATCATAATCTTTTCCCATCGTGGACCTCTTTACATAGTTATGAATAGTGATTACATTCTTAAAGAATGGTTTAATACGACAGGTTACCTATGAGTGTCAGTCTTGCGTATGCGAATTAGTTTCAAGAGTTCAGGATCTGTATCATCAGCATGCTGTTTTTGCTACATTTATGAGTTCATTTTCCTACTTTGAGCCAAAATTACCAAGTTTAATGTTTCCATTTTAGCGCAGGCCTCACCGTCTTTCCATACGTCTCACTTGAAAGTAGACAGTACATTGTTTGGCGTTAGCAGAAAAAAACAACAACCAAGAGCCAGTTAGAAAGACTTTAGAAGTTTTAGATATGTAGGCTGCAGGAGCATATTTGAAGCAGTTATCATCTTTCACATTTTAGTCTTAGTGTTGATACGGACATCAACATAATGTAGCTCCCAAATAAACATGATCTAATGTTATGTGACAAGTAACACTCTCTCTATAAAAACAACAACAACAAAAAACGGTGGCTCTCTGGACAGCCTTGCTACTGTAATAAACCTGCCACAGATGAGGGTTATATTAGTGCATGAAATAGGCTGTCTCTTTGAATCTTGTAGACATGTTGAATACTCTTTTGTTTTTGTAATACAGAGCGAATGGCCTCGTCATCACTAAGGAGGTTACAGTATATTCATTGAAACTACTCGGTCGGAGTTATTGGGACATTGAATGTTGCCTCATAATGGTCGAGTCTCGGGATCTTAAGTGGATGGCACTCTAAGAGGTCACTCCCTGTCATGTTTGTGTCGCTGGGAAGTTTGTCCATAGTGACAGCCGGCTCGGTGTTGAAATTCCCCTGAGTACCAAGCTATCTGGAAAGGGAAGCCAACCAATACCAGGCTATCAGTAATGGGGAGAATATGTCAAGATAAAGCCACTGTCAGTAAAGTAGCCTCAAGTCGGATAATAATTGAAAGTTAAAATGGAGAATAGAAATTGAAAGACGAGGGTCAGGGACTTCACGATTGTATCTTGTAAAATGGCCACTTCTCAGGGGAAGCAAAAAGCTGATTATCTTTTGAACTTCTTGTCGTAGGGAGATATGCTTGGGGTGAAATGAATAAAAACTATCCAGTATCAGTGTCATTTGCCATTTTCAGTGTAAGCTGAACAGTTTGATGGTTCTGTGATTCACGACTTTTTGTTAGTTAGTTACTTAGTTACGATAAATCGAAAGCAAGCGTTTCGAGTTTGGGCTATCTTATTGGAAGACAAAATATCGTATCTGTTATCACAAACTGCAAAATGACGATTCGGATCGTGAAATCTTGGATGCAGGATATCGTAACTGCCTTTACGTTGGCCGGGATTCAAAACTATGACAGAATACAAAAATTCACAATTACGGTAACAGTTACGCCGTTTTCACACAAGATGCGCAACCGAGAGCTTTATTACATAATTTGATTTCATTCAAAACCATCGTATCGTTACTTACGATAGTTTGGTCTTTACACTCACCAATAAGCTTTAGACTTCTAATATATATGGGTGATTTGCATGTGTCAGGCTAGGCGCGGCTCTCTGTCGTTAACCGGAAAGGTTATGGCTTGGCTTAGGGGCGAACAATGAAGGTTTCAACTTACCTGCTTGATCAGTTATCGGATTTCACTACGAGAGCCATGGCAAGGAAAAAAATTGCAAGCATTTCGAGTTTAGGGTTCTGTCTAAGATCTAAAAAGTACACAACCGTGGTGCAGCGATCAGTATTAAATAGGTTATCATTTGTGGTCTACAGATCATGATGTGACGTTTAAGGTTTCCGATTTTTAGTGTACTGAAAGTATGATACTAACTGCAGATCTGCTTTTACAGTCATTACTCTTTAATATTGAGAGTTGTAATATAAGGTGCCCTGTGATTTGCTAAATATGATTACGGCATAAAGAAACGCAGAGACACAAGTCGTATCAGGTGCGGCCAGGATCGATTTCGAGGTTTTCCATTTTCAGTTCATGGATAATGTTACTGTGGATTTTACAGTCGTTGAATTTTCAGGTGCATCGCAAGGCCCAGTGTGAATTGTCAAATGTGATTAAGGTATAAAGAAACAGAGAGACAGGCGTCGCATCAGGTGCGGTCAGGATTGGCCCGCCGACGCCATCACAGCTATTTCTATAAGGATTTATGAATACTCTGCTGCATTGATATATGGTCTGTGAAATCCACTGTGGAATATAAGTAGCAGCCAGGCTGTGTTGCCTGTTCTTTGGCTGTGTGTTGTAGCCTCCAGCTCATGGATTACTGTTAGCGGAACCTGTCACAAGTGTGGACGTTATGGATCCCAAATTTGTGACCAAGATCCAGACCTTGGTAATGCTTTTTCTCAAATTCATCACTTTAGCAACATCTGCGTGATACTTGATACCTGTCACTCAGTTCTCTTCTTTTTTTCTTCTTCTTCTTCTTCTTCTTCTTCTTCTTCTTCTTCTTCTTCTTCTTCTTCTTCTTCTCCTCCTCCTCCTCCTCCCTCTCAGTTTCTTCTTTTTCTTCTTCTCTTCCTCCTTTTCTTCTTCTCCTCCTTCTTTTCTTGTTCATCTTCTACTTCGGTCAGCCTCACACTAAATGCCTGCTATCCTTCAGAAAGTGTCTTCTCCACCAAACAGATTTTCCTTTGGAGTGGGCCACGTGACATTTCTTAGGGATTCATGTTGGGGGCAGTGTTGAAATAGATGCACTGTTTCGCCATCATATTACACATTATAGCCTGTGTTCTTGCGTTAACCATTTTTTTTTTGATTAGGTTCAGACGCTGTAATTGAACATTGAACTTCCGCGATTTTCCACACCATTAGGAATGAAAGAGAAAGAAAAAAAAAGTGTTCACTCCTACAGTAACCTTTATTTTCAAGTAACTTCTGTAGAGAGATGTGACAATAGTGAAAGTAGCAGATAAAAAGACAACAAAAATGCATTTTTCACCCTCCTCCTGCGACACCTTTGTAAAAACTATGTCATCAGTGTGCTTCGAAAAGGGCTGAGTCAGACTGAGGCCATTTTATAATAAGAGTATCATGTTGTATATGAGATCAAAGCCCGTGTTGATGCCAGTATTTTCTCTTTAAAATTGCTGTTGCAGAGATAGGTAGGTTGGTGGATAGGTAGGTAGGTAGGTCGATCGGTCGGTCTTGATTCCTGAGGGGTTATGCCACTTTTTGTTATAATAATTATACAGAAGCTACACCATAAATTGCAGAGGAAATATGCAGTGAGCCGGTCCGTATAATATTATTTGCTTAATGGTATGAGATGAACGAGAATTGGTGTGAATGAACTGTGTATGCATCGTCTAGTTGTTATGTATGTTACTGCTATATTGGATCTTTGTTAAATATATGTATCTGTATCTTGTGCTATCCCGTTGCCAGTGTAGCCTATATTATATTCACCCTTTCGCCCACGTACCACAGTTGTGATCTAGATTATAATTAAATAAACTTGTTAAACTTGTTACGCACCGACTCATTTTGCTCTGCCGCATACTCTTACAAGTGTGAAAGATAGCTCAGGCCATTTTCGAAGAAACAGTGACGTTGTTCATAACTTCTTTCCACTATACCATTAGAATTTAGAAGTTTGATCCAGCACTCTCTTGTCAGCACTCAGCAAGCTGTGGCTGGCGTTGGCTTATTTGTTGAGGGGTGGAGAGTGCCAGAGTTCACTTGTAGCGTATGACTTCTGGCGTCGAGGGTCAAAAGGTGTGTAATATGGCTTCGTTCTCCAATCTGCATACAGTAGCTGGGTTAAATGAAGTGTACAAGGGGGGTAATGTCTGTCCAAGAGGGAGCCAAGAATATCCGGTTCATTGTAGCCTGTTGCCTTCAGCAAAGCTTGTTGAGAGTCTTCTTTCATGTTTTAGTCGTCTATTAATTATCGATCTAACAGGCTCCATTGGGAGTACAGGTGGAGGGGAGTAGGGGGACAGGATCCATGCATGGCTAGAAATCACTGATCAGGTGTGTTAGGTTACAGAAATCACTTGATTCATTATTGTAAAGGGCATCATTAGCCTTGTGATCATTTCAGTGTTTGTCCTGTGAACAGAGCTTTGGCACTATTGGCTTCATGGAGGTGATGCCACCTCGTGTAACAGTAATAACAATAATAATTATTATTATTATACTTGGTTTATGAATTCCTGTATTCTGACTAATGCCTGTTCACACATTTCACAGTACATAAATATCTCAGTAAGTCAGATCACGCAGTGACTCCCTCAGCTCCCTAGGGAACATATAGTGCAACTTCCATTTACAGGCACTGATCACAAACAGTTCTAACACTTTGACAATGTCCTTAGGCTCTGCCTACAGTCAGTACCTCATGTACTGATAGGGCACCGGGGAAAATGTGGATGACATGTTTCTCAGACTTTTACAACATGACTGGTGATGGAATCAAACCCACAATCTTCCAACCTTCATTCCTGTGGCACATTTGACCACCCTGCTTAACATCCAGTATCTGTAAAGTGAGGGGACTGGTAGCTTTCAGCCACAACAAACTGAAGTTTTGCGATAGGCTTTGGTACAGCCAGAGTTGATAAGAGGAGAAACAGCATCTTGGAGTAATGGTAGAAATGGAAGTATAGGCCCAAGGATCATGGATGTTTTGAAACACCTTATCTTCTCTGATCTCAACCATAGTGTTTATTTCTTTCTTTCAGGAGGAGTTCCTGGTACATGACAAGCTCTTCGTAGAATTCTTCAATGCCTTCTTATCTCTTCCGGTAAGACTTTGTGTGAGGAGTGGATCTATTCTACTTTCTCCGTAGGAGCAAAGAAAGAGATCGCAAACAGTCAAGAAGATGGCTGAGTGCTAAATTTCACCTTTTTCATGTGGCCAGATGTAGGCTCTGCTGCATGGGAATGGGGCCAGCCAAACTGTTTATCCCACAAGACCTGTCTGCCTCACAAGAAGGAAAATAGTATACTTTGTGAGGAAGGCCAACAGTGGGTGGGCTGGTGAAAAAGACACAGATTTATAATTTATATAATTTTTAACTAAAATAAGGACAGAATTTTCCCCTGCAGCTGCACATCTCCCCAAATCCCCTCCCAAACTATAGCCCCGCCCTTAAGCTAGCCCCCCTCCGTCCACCCCTATCTTAAATACATTGAGGCGAAAAACAGTGTAAAAAATAGTTGAAACTTATCTGAAGGTTCGACCATTTACATTTTCCTGCATACACTTGAAACTGTAGAAGTCCATAGCATCCCTTATACTTGATATTATCTATAACTCAAGCAAGCAAAGTCTCTCCTTTCGCAAAATTTCTCAATGGTGTCAGAGCTTAGTGTATGCAAGAGTCTGTTCTGAGTATTGATTGGACAAGAAAAACAGTGCTCTCAATGAGGACAGCCTTCCACAATGACTTATATATGGGTAAGAGGGAGATACTGACATCACTGCAGGAATAGCAAAAGGAAGAGGAAAGTGAGATAGTACTGAGGGAGAGGGAGAGAGGTGGTGGTGAAGAATGGGAGTAAAGCTAGGTGGAAAGGAGAGGAAAAATACTGAATTAATCAGATCAATATGGACAGTTATCACAGAAAGAATCCTAGATATGCATGCGTGAAAGAGTTATGGACTTGTCCCTATGCCATGAGCTCAGTCCTCTCTACAAATAAGACACATAATGAAGTAAGTTCTCTCTCAGAGTTTAATTTTGTGCCTGAGTAATGCTCTGTTCTTCAACAGTCATTTCCCGAGCCGATCTGCTTCAATGTTGACACCGGGGGATTTGAAGTGGTCAGCGATGGCAAGAAAAGGCTGGCCCAGCAAATCAAGGAGGCTGTACGATCACAAAACATGACAGCCAAGATGTACAGAGTGGCCAGGCAGCATGCTTTCTCAGAGATTCCCCTTGTACCAATAGAAGATGTGGGAGGCCCAGAACAAGTGAAGATTGAGACCATGTATCCTGTGACGGTCAGTTACAGAATAATTGATTCTCAAAAATATGTAGCTGTTTGGTGTTAGGAGCGAATGCTGCTGTAAATGTAACCCATCTGTGGTTTCGAGTAATATACAAATTATAATCAAAGTTGCCACAAACGTTTCATTAGACTGAGTGGCTGACTTGATAACACTATGTCATCAGGCCTTGGAAGAGGGCATGATGACCATGTACATTCATACACTAATTCATATATTCTACTAACAGTATTTTGCTTTATTCACTCATTAATTTGGTCATGCATCAGACATTGAAAACTATTCTGAAATCAGACCGGACTTAGATGCTTTGACATGTCTGCTGGTTTAAGTTTGTTCACTATGCCAGCTGATAATAAGAGAAGAATCTTAGTCAGATATATTGAAACATCGTGCACAAGTTATAGGATTTTAAATATAATTTGAATTTTTCAGACGCTGAACAAAGAGCAAGGCATTCACTGGGTGAAAGCAGAAAGATTGCCCATTTTCCTGGAGAGTGACTACTATTTTGAGTATCGCCTAGCAAAAGTCATCTCTCAAGCCCGTCTTTTCAATGCTGCAGGGGAGTACTTGGTGATGAAGATAGATTACACAAGTAGGCCAAAGAAAAGGACCAAAGTGGTAAGTCAGTTATTTAAGTTCCATTAATGCTTTTTTTCATTGTTTTTCAGGTGTATTAGCCTAGAAAACATTATGAAGGCTCAAGTCACAGAGCTGAAAACAGTGCCTCTCTTATTTCGGATAAATATAGTCCATTTTTGGTCAGTATAGGTTGGTTGGTTGGTTGGATGAGTGGTTGGTCGGTCGGTCAGTTGGTCAGTTATTTTGGCAGCATTTATGGTCCCATAGTGCAATCTGTTTCATGTGAAAACTTCCAACTGGAGATTTCCAAATAACTAAAAGGAAAATTTACCCAAGATGAAGAACGTTGGTGAAATATGAAAGACTAGCATAGGATGGATAAAACATATGTTGCAAGGAAAGATCTAAAGGGTCACCAGTTTTGCTTTTAGTATGTGCAGGTGGAAGCGGACTTGTTCATGACGTCAGCTGTGTTGAGATTTCTGGGGCAGTATCCCTAGCTGAAAGCTTGGTGATGAACACAGGCTTATAATAATATATGTTATAAATAAACACTTTAGCTAAATCATATGAGAGAGGGTGGTCATCCCCTTTCTAGGGTATCAGGAAAAGTAATTGTGAACCACATTAAGTCCTCTTTAGCCTTATTGAAAAATAGCCTGCTTTCTCAGCAAGCTGGAAGGCTAGATTCTTACATGGTGGCGCATCCTTTCCCCATCAGGTGCCTAGCAATGACTGCATAACCTACATGCTGGAGTGACAAATGAAGAGAGAAAGAGAGAGAGAGAGAGAGAGAGAGAGAGAGAGAGAGAGAGGCAGTGGGGAGTCACCTAATTAGTTTGACTGCCTGAGTATTATGGCTTGCCACCTCATCACTCAGTGCTCAGCAGTTGCACGACAATACCACTTTATCATTAACCTGGGAATGAGTCAAATAAATGCTGCATAATAAAAGTGAGATGTTTGACAAGCTGCTTTTACATAAGAGTTTCGATACACAAGCTGAAAACATTTTGATGCTTTGCATTGACCAAAGTTGACACTGATCTCTTCTTTATCAATGTCTTTCCAGGAGCAAGCACCACCCCCAAATGAGGAGGAGCTTATTGTGAAAGATATGTTTGTTAGCTTTGGTGACATGAAGGGTGCGGCAAAAGAAGCATGGTTCACTCATGCAAAAGAGGCATTGAAAACAGAGCCAACATTCACAAGCCTAACGCCAAGACTTGCCGTGCAAACCGATACAGGTCCCACTGCTGTGAAAGCAAAGGGAAAGAGTTCTGTCTTTCATAGTGACTATTTTGGTGTTTACTCACCAGGTGAGAAGTTCCAGCAATCCCTGTCTTTTTGCGTGGTTTTGAGTAAAGTACAATGGGAAAGAAAATAATTTTCAGTTCACATTAGCTACTCTAGTATCGGAGTACTTCTCAAATCATATTTTGTTATTTTTCGCCATCTTGCGGTAATTTCTCTATTTGTAACCACACTTTTGCGGTCCATTTAATATGTTTCTCTGTTGTTAGACTTCAAGCTGAATAGAAAATACAAACATTGACAGCTATCACCTCTAACAGGACCATTTACTGCAACATTTGAACAACAGCCGAGATAACACTAAGTACGAGGCAGGGACAGACAAACATAAGATTGGCACCACTGAACACATACTGAACGCACATTTTTGAACGGAAGTTGTGTTTATCAAAATTCAACATTCTCTTTCGTTATCTGCAGAATATTAACAGCCTTACTTGAACAGTTATGCCTCAATCGGTATTTGAAATACACATCTACAGGACACTGCTAAAATACGATGCCACCAAATCTAGACTTTAGTTCTCTTGATATTTGTTCATTCATGAAAGTTTGTGTAGAAATTGGACAGTCTGCCACTCAGATTTATGAAACTTTTCGAGGCAGTTCTTTAGACTCTCTGACCTCTAAAGCCGCAGTGTTTTGTTGGACTAAGCATTTTCAGTTCAGAAAATCGGAATTTCCTGATGGCAAGGGTAAGGCCTCAAATTTCATAGTTACCACTCCACAAACAAAGGCCCGTATCAAAGAACTAATCCACATTGTCATTCCAACGATGGCATCTCAGATAGTTCTTGCAATGGGGATTAGTTCGCAACTGTAAACACCATATTAAAAATAGATTTAAACCTCAGGAAAATTTCTGCAGGATGGTTCCTCCATATATTGACTGAAGAAAACAAAAGGACCAGAGTACAATATGCCAAAGAACAACTCTGCATGAACAATAATTGTGATCCTTGTCGGCTGAATGAAATTGTCACTGGGGACAAAACTTATGTATATTTTTATGAGCCTCACTGCAAACAGCAGGACATGGCAGGGTGCCCCAACGGTGCAACAATAGCAAAAAGATCATGGTCGACAAAGAAGAGTATGTATACCGTATATTTTGGTGGCCCAGATTCCTTGTAAAGACAGCACCACCGTTATAAGAGATTTTTACACCCAAAACGGTTTGCCAAAAGTTATTGAACACTACAAGACGCAGTGACCAGAGTCCGGTATGAGAGGCATAAAAATCCTTCACAAATACCCCAGCCCATAAAGTAACCAAAACACAGAACTTCCTTAAAGCCCATAACATCCCAATTTTGCCCCATCCTCCCTTCTCCCCAGATCTTGCTCCCTGGGATTTTTTCCTGTTCCCAACCTTGAAAAAACACCTTGCAGGCCACCAATTTGCATCGAAGTCAGTCTTGGGAAGTGCAGTTTTTCAGTGTCTCCAGCATATACCCAAAGAAGATTACAAAAAGGCATTCAAAAATTGGATTAAGAGACTGAAAACATGTACAGATGTTGGAGGGGAATACTTCGAAAATACAAATAAATATAATTGACTATCCGCAAAGGTATGCTCCAGTTGCATGTTCATTCTCATGTTTGTCTGTCCCAATCTCGTATGATGTGATTTTGAGCATTGATGTTTGCCTTTCTTTGAAAGCACCACTAGTGATGTCAGTGTGGTCGGTTTTACTCTAAGCATTTTTTTAAAAAAACATTTCCAATTTATTTACTTATAATGCTGAAATTTGGATTAGAGTTTTCAAGAGCAGTCTGAATGTCCATTGACTTGTCATGTTCAGCAAGATTAATTTTGACACAAAGAAAGCTTGATTCAATTAACACAATTATTTGGCATTTAAAAAAAATCAGGCCTAACACTCTTCTTTTTAAGTCACTTAAAACATAATGCAAACATGATTTGGGAAACTTACAGAGTTCAATCACCCCTTTCTCTTTCACTGATGATAATCGCTGTTGTCAGATAGGTGTTTTTGTTCATTTTGTCCATTTCATCTGTTCTGAATATTTCATATACAGGTCTGGTTGGCCCATCAGAAACAGAGCCACCTATTCAAGATGAAAAATCCATAGCTCAGCGTACGTTTACCAAAGAGAAACCATTCACACCTCGGCCGTCTGAAAGAATCCATGCATCAACATCAATGCTGAGGACGAAGCCATCCAATGACCCAAATGCAGATGAGGAAATGGTGGCACCAGGACATGTGGTGTTTAGGTGGCCAAAGATGGAAACTCAGCAGACAGACTCAGAGTCAGGCTTTGGGGAAATGGATGACAGGGAAGAGAAGTTTGAGAAACGCATGCAGGCTCAAGAAATTATAGGCCAGATCTACAACGATGGTTCATGGGAAGAGGGGGGAGCTGGGAATATAATCTTAAAGTCCGTAGATGAACTAGGCTCAGTCATTGTAGGTGCTGTCTTGAAGAAGACTCTGGCCGAAATGCTGGACATGGATGAAAAGATGATTTTAGCAGACCCTGCCATCAGTAGTATATACCCCTCAAAAGACCTATGTTGTTTGTCAGTTGATAAACTTGATTTGTGCTTGGTGGTCTCAAAAGACTCACAAGATGTGTCAATGACAGCTGATGAATCTGATGAGGAGGTTCTAAATATTCCCGACAAGGAGCCAGTTCATGTCAAGTGGAGGAAAAAGATACCAAAACCTGTTGAAGAGGAAAGTGATGCTGACTCCTTGTTGGATAGTGATGAAGACTTTGAGGAGAGAGATAATCACTTTAGACGCAATAAAGACAAATGGCATAGTTTGACAAGTATGAAAGGAATTATGGCTTTCAAAAAGTTCCTGGAAGGAACTCAAGGAGAAAAGTTCTGGAATTTTTGGATTGACATTGATAAAGGTCGGCTCATTCAGACTGAGGAACAAAAGCAAGCGTAAGTATAGAGAAGCACAGTCAAAATACAAGTGATAATCTTCCTCCTATATCAGCAACATACATTCATACATTTGCATGGGGGTAATTTTCAGTCATCTGAACAATACACCCCAAATTTATCTTTCATGTGTAGAATTTAATGTAGATTATTTTATGTTATGTTCCCTGAAGAAGGACACTGATCAGAAAATTTGGAACTTTTATTAAATTTTCATGCCACATTACTGAGAGTGTTTTATATTTTTGAAAAAAATGTAGAATTTAATGGAGATGTTATTCATCACTTCAGTTCTTGAGGGTAAGTGTGGGTGTGATTACAGATGTGCTTACTGTGAGTACTTATAAAACTTTTAAATGTTCAAACTGCAAAAGAATTCCAAGTAGCTACAAATCTAGCTCATCATATGAAATACTGTACATTAACTGAAATTTGACAAGTGGCTTTGGACTTCACATAAAATATAAACCTTCTGCAGGTATGTGTTGCATATGAGAGAGAAATTTTACAAGAAAGGAGCCCCATATGAGTTGTCGACAGAAGACAAAAAGAAGCTGGCTCTGGAGAAAGTCTACAGTTGGTGCCCAGAGTATTTGTTACAAGTGCAGGCTAAGGTGTTGGAGCCTTTAGTACTTTACTGGTAAGTACATAGTGAAGCAGAGGGTGAACTGAAATGAGATGGTACCATGATAGGCAGTCTTGAGTAAAGGATATTAGGATCTGCATCGACATGAAGTTTTGTGAATGAGGCCATTTTGTACAGTAGAACTCATTTAGCACAACAGCGCTTTACCTTAAACCTCGGTAAGACAGATAGAAAAGAAAACTCCCATCCAAACACCTTCCTTATTCATTGTAATATTTTACAATTAACTTGATGAGTTTCAGGAAACCTTCAATAACATGATAAGTGATTTGTGGATGGGAAAAGAAAAATTGGGTATTTGAATGGATAAAACAATTTGTTTCACCTGCCCTAACTTCAAAACCCAGCGAAAATCGAAATTATAAAGAGTGGATAAATGCCCTAAGAAGAAATTTTTCACCACAAATCATTAGGGATGCTTCATAATGAGAGTCAGCCTAAGGTTTTTTTTAGCCACAAAATCAGATTGCAAACTTGCAGTTTTTCAAAACATGTATGCCAAAGCTGACTACCCATGTTGTGCAGTTGTGCAGGTTTGGTGAAATTCAAAATAGTTTTCACAGTGGTGGTATCAGTAGCTTAGCTATGCTATGTGAAAATTTCACACAGTTAACTTAAATTCTCGATTTCATGACAAATATGAGGATTTTTTCTAGTGTTACTGTGTGTCATCCATTACAGGCAAGATCATTAAATTTGTTGCTGGAGTATCTGAAATGGTGTAACTGAATAACGGATAACTGAACTGACCTTTTTTCCTGCCATTTTGATTCCAGGGCACCTCGGTATCTATTGAAACATCTGGTGCGCTCACACCCAGAAAAGGATTATCTCTACAGTCAGTTGATGTCAGCATTGCCACCAAAAGAATCTGATCCATACCCACACACGCAAGCTCTCCTACCCCTCAGACCAAAGTCCTGTTGTCCCAGGAGCAAGCCAGGACCTGGGTTTGGGGAGGTGCATATTTTAGATCTTACTTAGAAATGTTGCTTTTTCTGGAATTTCTTGTGGAATTCTGGAAATTTGGGCCCTCAGTGTGTTTCATCAGTGTGTGTGTGTGTGTGTGTGTGTGTTTAGTTTCATAAATTTATCTGCAACTCTGTATCACAAGGGAACCAGTTTGACCATTGGAAAAAATATTCTTGAAATTTCTTCTTGCTCTGATGACACTTCTGCTCACTTTCTTGTGAAATGCCTACAAGATCTAGTCTAAAAACTTCTAGCAGATGCATTAGAATTTTCATGATCAGTGTTTCTTTCATGAACAAGAAATGATCATCCCATTTTAAGAATGTCATAAGTTCATTTGGTATAATCCTTGAGATCAAGAGTCTTTCAAGTCCTTAATGTTATAAAATGTTGTTAAGATCCTTAATGTTCTTAAAGTAGAAGTTTTGGTTACCGGGTCCTAAAAAATTTCTAAACAACATCTGTTAACTTTTCGAGTTTGTGATTATAATTGGTAACTTCCAATCTTCTCCCCATTAGTGTAATAATAAAAAATGAGTGAAACCTACTGCCTTTGGAGTACTTATGCTCCTTAGAAAATATTCTTAAGAAGTCCTTAATGTTTGTTATCATAATTCTGTATTAACCCTGAAGTCTTATATTTCGAGTGATTTACTGTTGTTTTATTTAAATTCTTACGTCACAGATTTCTGGATTTTTTTCTGTCTTGTTTCCATGCCTGTCATACGTGTATATATGTTCCCTTTTGCACATCTAAAAAAAAAATGCAGCTGAGTATCATCAGTTTCATATAATTGCAGTTGGACACAAGTATTCCAACAGAAGATGAATGGAAGACAACACCCAAAGTTGGCAATCGTCGTGTGTATGGTGAAGAAACTTTACAGCGTCTAGCACTGACACCGACAGCCAAATATCTCAATCTCAAGACAGACAAGAGTAAACCTCCAAGACCAAAATCACAGCCCAAAGGGAAGGGTGGGACGGGTTCCAGACAAAGTTCTGTTAGAACTGTGGACGAATTCATTGACGACATACCTCAAGGTGAACCACATTCAGTTTCAAGTAGACAGCCTAATGGAACTTTTATAGGACTCATGAAAACCTCCAAAACCTCCAAAGCATCACTTGCTTTGAGCAGAGGGACAACCCTTTCAGAGTGTTCTCCGAAACCAAGTTCAGTATCCACTAAAAAGCATGTGCCTTGTCCTAGCAAACCATTGGCCATTCTGGATGACAAGAAAATTCGTCCTCTCACCGCCGATGGTGTGAGTTTGGGCCCTGTGAAGAAGCCAAGGGACCTTTTGTCTCCCATGCTGAGGATTGTGGATACCAAAGAAGGACGAGCCAAGCGGATTGAGTCAGCACCTGTTAGAAAGTAAGTGGTTGTTTTCTGGGTTACTAAAGTTTTGTATTTCATGAAATATCTGTGCCTATGTTAGCTAACATGCCTTCAACTTCATTCTCTTCCATTTTGATGTTACTTGCTGTCACCTAGCAAGGATTTACTGTTTGTTGAGACATGCATTTGAATGACAAAAGGAGATCTTATGGTAAGCACGGGGCTAACCCACCTTCAATTAGTATAGCTGCCACTCTTCTGCTATTAGCTAGTTAATTTACAATGAATCAAGGGCCCTTTGCGGCTTACTCTTCACAAAATTTGTTACAAATTTCTATCTGACAAAGTCAAGACAACTGTACTGTTCAGTGTTACCCAGAATTCTTTGATTCTCAGTGGTTTATAGACTGCGAAGTTTTATTTGATTAGATTCTTTAAGGGAACATAATACCCTTTTCCCATTGGTTGTAATGCACATAACATGGTATGCAACTCTTCACTATGATTGCTTTGGATTTCTCTGTAAATTGTGCACCAGAGCGTTGAATTGTTCATTTTTCCCTCTCAAAGGGATGATCCTAAGACAACTGGCTTTTGTGATACCACTGGTTGTTTCACGTTTAATTTCATCCATGTCTCTTAATCTACCATTATGACTGATCTTGTGGAGGCTTTTATATGAATCTCTGTCTAGATACAATGTTACATTATTTTACATCAAAGTAGTTCCTCATGGCTCTGCGTCAAGACAGTGTTGTTATAAGTTTATCATTATATCAAACATATCACTTCGTTGTGAGGAAGTCAGTATAAACTGGTTCATATATGAGGTTTAAGCATGAGGATATACAACAGGATCAATTTTTGGATTCTCCCCTGTCCGCTGACAGACTGTATTATTTACCATATACCCTGTTCATGTTGTGCTAGTGAACCAACTTTCTGGCATTCTCTGACACAATTATAGTAGAGTTTATAAACCAACCAGCTGTATGAATTATAATTCTGCTCTCTGGCTTAAGGTATAATGGACATACACATGTATGACTCAGTGTTCGAGAGTGTTTTACAGTTTTAAAATCTTTTTGATCTAAATAAAATGCTTGAGTGATTTGATGCATGTGTTCTGGCATCATGTTTAATGTAAGATATTCCAAAGTTTTGTACTGTACAGAAAACTTGATATGGAACTTGAAATGGATCCTTTAAAATAAGTATGTCATTCATGAAAATCCTATCTGGTGTTCTGGCCATTTTATGATAAATATCAATCATGGACAGACAAGTTAATTACAGACATGAACTTTTTCCTTGCCTATTTGTAGTGACATTTCAACAGTTTGATTTTGAATGTGCTTGTATGTAATATTTTATAGCATTCTGTAATACTTTTCCATTATGTGTTGATTCCTGAGTATATATACAGTTGACTCCATTTAATTGCAATACAGATAAAATCACAGCTTCCACTTGGTCACATAATCCTCCAAACAATAAAATGCTCTACTTTATTATGAAAGTCATTGCATAATAGCAACTCCTTTTAATCAATATGTTTTAGTTGTGATTATGCAGATTTGACTATATTAGTTCATGGTTAATGGTGTTATCTGCCTAAGAAGTGAAAGCAGATTTCTTTGTAACCATCACATTCCCACAAATTTATCTTGGCTGTAAGTAACACTGTGCAGGGAGTGAATGGATGGCAATACTCCCCTAGGACTAAGAGACAGAATGAGAGAAAAACAAAGGAGAAAAAGAGGAGAACTAGGAGATCAGATACAGCAAGAAAAGAGGATACACAAAAAAAGATTGAAAGTGGATGGAAATGGATTGGGGGAGGTCAAATGTTATTCTACTTCTTGTCTTACATCTGCCAGCTATGCTTCTGTTATGAATTACATTGGGCATTTTAAGTATTCTTTCCTACTTGTTTTTGGTTGAGCCAGTTTTGTGAAGCAATAAAATTTCACGGTTGAGTAACAAAATTCATTATTCAAATTTTGTAACAGATTAAAAACTGAGGAGTCTCCCAGCCACACATTTTACCGCCAAGACTCGCAAGACTCCGGCACATCAACTGGCCGTATGCCCAGTGCACATGCTGAAACAACTCAGGGGACTGGGGAGTATGAGATAGCTGAGATCACGGACAGTGACTTTCTTGGCAGTGAGCGCATGGAGTTCCTCCTTCAGGCACTGCACCATGAACGTGATTCTGGAAGATCATTTAGGAAATATATAGAGAAGAGTGAAGTCGAGGTAAATTTATACTGTTCAATTCATGCCAGTATGATAACATCTCTGAAGTCACCTTAATAACTTTTTGAAGTAGATGCCATTTCCAAGTTTTCCAGCCACTCTGCTTTATCAAATATGATGTTTGGTACCATCATCCTCCCACTGCTTTGGTTTTTGTCTTGAGAACATAACATGAAGTTCTTAAAATGGAAATGTAAAGATGAAGAAGATAGGATGCAGGCAATTAATGATGACATTATTATCTGGAGTTTTTTTTTTCTTTTTTGTCAGAGGATTCCTTTTGATTGTTATATGTATTTTTTGGAGGAATCACATTTTCAGCTCATATTCTTGTAATATTTATCTATCTCAATAGTTAAGGTTCCAAGTGTCAGATCTGAATCACCAGTACAGCGAATCCAAGTCAAGTCAAGCCTGTTGCATTTACAAACTCATGTCAATGAAGTTTTAAGTCTGTGACTAGAGTTTTTGCTAAGCTTATCAAAAACTTACATGTAATTGTTACACATATGGAGTACTCCCTTGTCTTGTTTTCTTTTTTTTTTTTCAGTTATGGCAAAATAATATAGACTTTTGGGAGAGAGTGCAAGAATACAGGAAGCTGTTTTACAAAGACAAATTAGATTTGCATCTCATTGCCAAGCAAGCAAGGGTAAGATAATCATTTATTCATTCAAGTGATGTCAAATGACTACAAGGAATATATTATGCTGCAAAAGTTGTATCTCAGGCATTGTTTACTTGTGTTACATAAAGAAATTATGGAAATTGGCACCCATGATCAGATTATAAGAAATAAGAACACTATTAGCTGACAATTTTTAGATTGTAGACAGGCCTGCTCATCTCTTTCATGAAAACTGGTGAGAATCCAAATGTGAATCAAAAGTGAAATATCAACAGTTATTATTTGTCAGTGTCATCCTGTGCAGAATTACCACATCATCTGTTCAGGCAAATCTATGTTCATTATGAGGATTTTAACTCTCATAGCTCTACCTCTCTCAGCCTTTATATGCTTATGGGTACATGAGTATTACACCGAGATAACCTTTATATGCACATGGGTATAATGCTGGGGTAACCTTTATGTACATATATGGGTATAATGATGAGACAGTCTTTACATTCACATTGATGGGTATAATGTTGATGTAGTCTTTATATATACATATGGGTGACTCTTAGACAGCCTTTATATGCACATGAGTGTAGTGCTAATGTAGTATTTATATACACACGGGATAAAGCTGAGAAGCTATCATATGCACATGGATATAATGCTGAGGTAGCCTGTATGTATATATGGAAATAATGCTGAGACAGTCTCTGTATTATCATGGGTATATTGTTGAGGTAGCCTACTTATCCACAATGATGATACAGCCTTCTTATCCACATGGATATTAGTACAGCAAAAACCCAGATGTTTAAGTTTGACTGGCATAGCAATTGTAAAATATGTATAGCACAGAATTTTTCAGTATCCCTTTGATTGCTGTTTTGCAGTCACTGTTTGCACAGTTCATTGTAGAAGGTGCCCCTCAGAGCATTAAAGTGTCAGAGAGTGTGGAGCTCAGCATCTTGAATCGTCTCACCCCTGCGTATGAGGATCTCTTTGATGAAGTTGAGGAGCTTGCTGTGAAAACTCTGTTTGGGGTCTTTCAGTCCTACCTAAGCCAAGATGTACAGTCATATTGTAAGGTATGATTATGGTTTTCATCATTTCACTCGTGAATTTATCACTGCAATGCAGGCAGTTGGCAGTGAGTGTTTACTGTATTAATTGGTGTCCCTTGATTCACAGTTTCTTTTAACTATTAGTAGCATTTCGAAGGAGCCCTCCATTAAGATGTCTTCTTTTTGTGTAATAGTGGGATGAAGGGGTGGAGGGGAAGTCCAGGGATAAAGAAAAAAGAGGATCAGAAAGAGAATCAGGAGAGGGAGAAAAAGGAAAGAGAGCCAAGAGTTCGGGCACCACAATCATAGTCTAGGTTTCAGTTAAATGAACTTGTTAAACTTGTTGTTGGTAGTAGGAATATATGGAAATGGGGCAAAGAGGAAAAACAGACTGAAAACAAATGCTGTGTGGTTGGATTAGGGATCTGCCTCATGTTAGAAACTTACCAAGGGACAGAACTCCTAGATGTCTAAATAAATGATTTACTTGCTTAACTGGTCAGTGGTGATTGCATTCCTCCATAAAGCCTGTTACTGGTCGTTCAACTCTCTGATACCCTGGCTGATCTCTGCCATTATGAAAAGACTGTTTCTTCTTGGTAGGGTTCTGATTTGTGTCTACCTCTTGTCAGAAATTTTGCCAAAGACGGTACTTCCAGATCTGTGACTGAATGTGACTTCACTATCTTGCATAGTTGCTTTCCTTATCCTTGCACTGGCTGCACCTGCATGGACACACATGCAAAGGTCTTTGTCTTGACCAAAGAAGTAGACAAATAATTGAAACTTAGCACATTGAAAATTCTTTACATTTGCACTGAATGTGTGAAATTCGAATTTTTTCTCTGCAACAGGTTCTCCCTCCATGGCACACAGTGCAGTGTTCCCTATAGAACCAATCTGTTGCCTTAGTAATTCATCAACAAAATGAAGATGTCCTTCATATTAGCCAGCAAAAAGTACTTCAGCAGACAGTTTAAGTGTGGCCAGTATACAGGCCATCTATTCTTCTAATGTATATATGCTCATCTGAACCAAGAGAACCTTAGTTTAGTAACGTTATTGTTATTGTGGTCTTTGTGTTTATAGCTAATCAGCAACATTTGTTTTCTCTTCAGGTGGAGCGTGCTGAAACAATGCGCCGCCTGGAGACCAGGAACACCTACATTCTCAATTTACAGAAGAAGGGAATCATAAAGGAGGCGAGTTTCCATTTAGAATCTCGTTATAGTATTAGTAATTATCTTTTCCTAATATGGATGCTAGACACTTCAGCCTCACGACCTCAGATCTCAGAATTATAGACTGGTGGCCTGGAATTCGAACAAACGAGGTTTTACTGTCATCTGATCTTTTAAATGAGATATAAGGAAGCAAAGCATATTACTCGTGCCGACGGACGAAATCGTGTTTTTTGACTCTGAGCTATGGGAAACTCTCCTGTTTATATTTAAAGGGCAGTTTAAATGACGCAATCAGTATTTTCTTCGTTCCTTATAGAAAGATAACATGATACAAAAATATTTTCAATCTTGCAATAGTCTTCTATTTGGAGACATTTGCCACAGTCAATAAAAACAGTGAAAATCCTTGTTGCTTTCAAAATTTTCTTATTGCAAATGTTAAAGCACTTGATACTCTAAGGCTGCAACATGGAAAGATTGGAATGAGACTGGTTGTTGACAGACTTAGCAAGCAAGATTACTTGACATGAAAACAACCCTGTGATATGCTTATAATGGAAATGAGAATTGTCGTTGACAAACTTGCATATGAAGTTACTTGATATAAAAACAATTCTGTGATATGCTACTTGACACGAAAACAAGTCTTTCATTTGTATCATAAACTAATAATGGAAATGAAAATGGTCATTGACAAGCTCTGCAAGTGAGATTACCTGACCTGAAAACAATTTATGTGCTGATCTATTTCAGAGGCCTATTACACCTGACGACCCTATGGAGGGTTATGTAGAACAGGTGTATGATGAGTCTATCTGGGAAAGAGTCCCTGAAGAATTCAGAGACTGGAACCTCACTAAACTGAGCCAGAATCGTTTGGAACTGGAGCACTTCCGGAATTTTCTGGCAGACAATTTTGCGGATATCGATTTGAGGGTTAGTCAATTTGTATGCAATTTATGAAGAAATGTAGGAAGTCGGTGAGTACTCCTCGGAGTTAAATTAAATATATCATCATATCTGTCATATATACTCTGATCTTTTTCATAATCGGTCATAAACAGGAACACCATTTTCAAAGTTTCATCATAGTGTAATAATGCAAGGTTTTAAAAGTTTCTTGAGGAACTCACACCATTTGTTGCAAAACGGTTAATATAATATAGCAAGGGTGGCCTGAGGCCAGCAAATAACAGGATCTTGGATGTATCATTCTGTGAGGGTGGATCAGCCCAAACACCAGTTGAACATAATTTTTTGATTAACTTTCAGTGCTGGTTAGATATTGAAGCTTGGAGGAGAACGCCTCCAGATGAACCTGCCCTCAGAGATATGCGAGCTAAGGAGCTCAAGAAGAATTACCTGAACAAGAAGTATTTCTTCGGGCCAAGTAGTCCTGCTAATGCAGAGGGACAGAACAAGGTATCCTTTTTCTCACTTTTCCTCTGACTGATGGATATAACCCAGCTGCATTGAAGGTATAGGATTGTATCAAATGTCATGATAGTTTTTATTCGTGGAAGACCTGGCATTGAAAAGCCCAGATATATGTAGAATTTTTTAAAGAACAATACTGCAAGGCAAGAACACTTCAGGCCCTTTTTGGATTTATTGACTCGGCATCAGAGAAAGATTAAATGATATAAGATAAGAATATCTTTGTTATTCATGAGATGAAAATTTGGCTGGATGGCAGTATATATGTACACAGCAGTAATAACAATAGTTTATAACTAACAAGAGTTCATGGCACATTTAACAACAGTAACATACTTTGCATGCCTGCAGATATCCAGAGATGTACTGTACAGAACAGTTCATGGTCATCATCATAATATAAATCACTCGCTCACATCATGGCCTTTCTCACTCAGCAAAGTTTAAGTATGCTTTGCTTCACACTGGATCTCTGATTGGTATAATACACCATCTTTTTAATTTACTGTGTCAGAGAATCTCGCATTACTTTGACTGAATGTGGCACAAAAAATTTCAGTACCTTTCACATTGGACGCACTATGTAGTAACAAACATAACTTTTTTCAGTCACAATACCTGAGACCTGGACAACAGGCTGGAAGATACCAAGCTCAATATACAGTGGGATTAACAGAAATGTGGATTAACTATACACTATTAACAGAAATGTGTATTACATTTACCTTTAGAGAAGAAAAATTGGGACCAAAACTACTGTACTCAGTATTTGACTTTTTGTACATATAAATACCAAGTGAAGGAGTAATCTCACAAATGACTTTTCATTATATTGAGTCCATTGTTACTCACAGAGCTTTTGATCTGAGATCTGAGTTGTGAAATAGTTGATACTGATCTGTTTATGGTGGCATTTCAGAAATCTGATTTAGGCATGGTGATGTTTCTGGCAACAGGTAACAAGTGAAGAATTGATGATATTTATACAAATATTAGGCCACTAGATTATATGTTATATAATCTAAAGGCATATGTCCGGCAGTTTGATATAAAGGGACGTAATGATAATTTAGAATTATTCAGAATGTCAGGGATTCTTGTTACTTGTTGCCAGGAACATCCTCACTGCACTCTGTACATGACCATCGGTGCTCCAATCCCCACCTCAAAGCATCTCAAAGAAAACAAGTTAATTGTGGTGGTTGACATCTTGTTGAGGATAGTTCTATCTGTAGCAAGTCTGTAGCTTCTACAGCTTCCTTTCACTATCCCTGTTTCTTTCATACCATTCATTGCAGAGTTGTCCAAGGTCTTTTCCTTCTCCCCCTCACTCTTAAGTTTCTTTTCCTGTTCCTTCAGTACATCTAATTTATCCTGCTTGAGCATGCGCTTATTCTTTGCCTTATCTGTGTATATATCAGGGATATGTACTGTAAATAACTTCTCACACATAATTGTGTTTTCTTGTTTTTTTGTGTTTTTTTCTCATCTTTCTTGGATAGGTTATGCAAGTTGGAGGAGGTTGGGGAAAATACTTAGATGACAAACCTCATAGCAACAGTATCTTGGAAGCTCAGAAGTTTGTAAGGTCGCGAATAGAGAAGAAGCACCTGCCCTATTTCCTACTATCCGAGGCATTCCAAGAGAGACAGCAAACGAAGACTTCTGAAGCCGACTCCCTTGAGGATCAGTTCACGATAAGGAAACATCGCTCGCTTGTGGTTTCTAAGGTGCTTGAAGAGGCTGAAGAAGCATTTTATTTTTTCATAAATAAGCCACTTATTACGACAAAGGCTGAAGATCTGGTAGATAAGCCAGGAGTGTTATTACCAACAATAACGATGAAACCTGGGAGCCAGACCTCTCAGCCCTCAATTACTTCACTAGAAGAAACCCCGCCAGTCACAGCACGCAGTTCTGGGACAATGGCCACCCCATTGTTAATGACTGCCTCACTAATCGACCATCAGATGGTAAGTATTAATCTAGTATTCCTCCTGCTGTTAATGAAAAGTATTCTCAGTGGTATCAAAGTTGGAATCCAGGTCCATGAAATTGTCAGTTGTTTTCTTTACATTATGGGAAGAAAGCACTACTTACGTTGCTACAACATTGCTGGCGATGATAATAGGGGGGGACTGTTTTTTCCTTTCTTAGTCTTCCAGCAAGATTTCTGCTGTTTCTCTTTTGTAGCATGGCTAGTTTGTGATTGCGGTGTTAAAGCATTTCTTGCTGATTGTTGCATTCATTCTATTTGGCTCTAGTTCCTCTGGCAAGTGTGCTCCCACCTGCTGATAAGTCTTCCCTGCTCGTGTGGTAGATTTTGCTTGAACCCACAACTTGAATGGGTGTTCTGGAAAAGCCTGTGCCGTCTGGTGATAGCTTTCACTGCCATCGGAGTGAACCAACCTGCTGTTGAGCTATATTTGCTGCTGTAGCCAACTTTTGTTTTACTCCTGCAGATTAAGTGCGCGACTTACAAAGTCTTGTGCTGTCTGATGATAATTGTCCCCTAAAACAGGACTAATTTTTTCCGCTTACCCTGTGAGCTTGTATTTGTCTCTTATGTTCCATCACTATTCTGTTTTATATGCAAGGTCTCCATTGACATTCGAGCAGTTTTTTCTATGTAGACTTAGGTTTGATGACTTTGCTATGTTTCTCAAGAACCCTACAACCTCTGCTGACTTTTGTTCATATCTGTTTGCCAGCTCTTGAGGGCTGTCAATGGCACTGATTGGACCTTTTTAGGTTTGACTAGGCTGGTCATAGATGTGCTTACTATATTTTTATTGTTTCACTGGTCATTTGGTTTTGTTTTGTTTTTTTTCAATTTTTAAATGGGGGCACTTATGAAGACTAGTGCCTAAGACTCAGTAACTTCACAAGACTGAGATAATGAAGCAAGTGTCTGGATGGTGCAGAGGCTGTAAGTCATGCTAAGAAAGTCCTCACATTATGCATCCTTCCCATTTAAGGTTCCTTTCGTAGGGGCCTTTTCATCACACACATGGCTTTTTGCAGAGCAGCTGTTATGTGATCTGATATGAAAGCAGGCATAGTGAAGGCAAGTAGTGGCCCAGTGCATTTTCATTTTTAGTTCACTTGTTCCATTGTGAGTATAGATCATGGTCCACAGGAGCTGTTCTGAAGTAAGCTTTGTATAATGTCAGGCGTGCACATTGCTGATGAACTGCAATATCAGCACCTCCAGTTTGAGAGAAAGTAGGCCTCTTTAATTCAGCATTTTACTGAAATAGACCATATGTGCCAAACAGGGTAAAAGACCTCCTTTGAATAGAGCTAAATGTTCTCCATCTTTTTGTCTGGGTTTTCTTCTCATGGCTTTTATATGACTTAAGCATGACAGCATTTCAGTGCACAGCAACAACAGTTTAAAGAGCATCTGGTGTATACATTCTGTACTTAAATGTTAGTTAGCATAAAAAATTTTAGGTGGTGCAGTACTGCTAGCCACTACCTCATGTGATTGGCTAATATGCTGATATGGTGCTCCAACCGCCAGCATGACTGGCTCTTAGGGATCAGATCAGTCCATGCCTTGGTCCCCTCCTACATATTTCTCAGAGCCCATCTATTGACAATATTGGGCTGTTCTTGCTATTCAGATACAGTGGGAACATGAAACATACCTCATTGGAGCAGTGTCAGTTTTGTGGAGTTAACCACAGTTTCAACTACAGTGGTGCTGATCTTTCTGCTCAGTGACAGAAACGTTGGAATGATGTTAGTTGTTTACAATAGCTTCAGTTCTGAAGTTCTTTCTTTCACAATGAGAGGTACATAACTATATATCCAGGCCTTGCTGTCAGCCATTTTGAGATTTCCTGTGAAATGACAAAGTGTGAGAAGCACAGGTATGATGGATTGCTGATGAGTACTGAACAGCTTGCATGAGTACATGTACTCTAATGAAAGGCTGGTTCATCACTGTGGAAGGAGGAGCAAGTTCTTAATACACTGACTGTTTCCTGTAACAGAGCTGTATCAGCCTGTGCCAAGCTCAGTGCAGACTTGCATCATGCTAGTGTCTTCCTGCACCACAAGCTGTTCCATAATACCACGGAACATCTACCCATCTTACAAAATAAAATAACAAATACTGTACACCATTCTTCTTGACTGCTGTAGCTCAGTAGCACGCAATTAGAACACTGGCACATTGTCAGGGACGCTATCATGACTCCTCAGGATGACACAGGCGAGGTGAGTATGTTTGAAGTTGAGTTCACTTTCTGTACTTCAGAGCTTGGTTAACTGTTTTGCTGACAGCACGTTATAAGTACATCTCTTGCAGAAATAACTCAAGAGAGGAGGTAAGTGAAATATCAGAGCTTAGCCTCATTATTCACCCTCCCCTTCCCACCCCTTCCATTCCCAGTTTGTTGGTAGACACTCTAGCATGCTTATTATGACAACGACAAGCTCTGGTAGTTTGACTTGTAATATGCATATTTGGCATTATCTATGATAAGGAAAAGACTGTAAGAGGACATCCAAGTACATGATCTGTCATGAAAGATTTGTTAACGGGATAGACTACTCTTCCATTGTAGATTAAAGTGCATTACTTTGGTGGGCACTGCTTTTTCTCAAAATTAATACATTCTGCATGGAAAAATGCACATCAGAATGCTGTGTAGTGCATTTCTTTATTTTTTGGGGTGAAGATCATAGGAAAAGTTTATCTCAAAATACAGTTACTTCACTACCATATATCAGAGATATATCTAAGACACAGTAATGCAAGTAATGACAGAGGCATTTTATTTTCCTAAGTTTAATTCTCATTCTATCTTTTTCAGAGACGATCCTTTTCCTTAGTTCCATGCACTTACTACTGAAACACAAATACAGAAAACCACTCAGTTAGTGTAGTTGATCCCCTTATAGAGAGACGCAGCCCTTTCGCAGAGGTGTAATGGGGAGAACATGATGGGCAACTCACCACCTTAAGTGCACTGGAGTTTCTATGCAAAATTGCACACCAAAGTGCTGAATGGTGCATTTTTGTCCTTTAAGTTTGGTCATCTTAGAACACCTGCAATTTGCAATAGTGCCAGTTGTCTGACACCAGTTTCAATCATCTCTCCAATACCTCTATGCATGTTCATACATGGTCTCTTATGGATTTTCTGTTGAGACATAGAATTATGAAGGGTTAAGAAGGCTCTTTGCTGCAAAATGAAGCAACTTTGTATCTAGACAAAAAATTAAAAAAAGCCTGTGTGAACATTCGTACAAATATATATATGTAAAAGATATGGATGATAATCTGTGCCAGACAACTGAAGGGATTTCAAATAACTTGGTGGTTCTAAGATCATCATCTTTAATGAAGAAAAATGCACCATTCAGCACTTTGATGTGCAATTTTGCCCAGAAGCTCCAGTGCATTTAAGGTGATGGGTTGTGTTCAAGTTTTCTACCTTATAATTGTCGGGAAAGGACTGTGTCTCCTCTAAACTTGAAGCTAGTCAGGGATAAGGGTAGCTTGTGAGAGAACTAATTTATTTACATAAGAGAGAGACTATGTTTAATGAAAAACATAATAAAACTTAATGGGGACTCAGAAATGCTTGTCAGTAGGGTGTGTGTTTTGAATTAACGCTAGGTGTAATTCAAATTAGGTGTAATAAAGCCTGTAGGTAAATGTAATGGCTTGGAAAAACAGATGCAAAATGTCACATTTCGTATTATGGATTTGTGTAATTGACATATATCAGTATAATTTAGACTGAACACTGCCTGCATCTTTAGCACTCTCAGACATTTGTAATGCAAAATTGCATTTTGGCAAGTGGATGTGGTTCAAATCCTGATTTTTGGCTTTAGTTTAATGTGGACCTGGTTTGCATGTGGAGAAGGGAGGTTACACAAACTCCCAAGTCATGTTAGCAGAAAGGAAGCGAAAATGCTAATCAGTGCTAGCGCAAATAAGGTTGTTAAAGTTTAGTATTTGTAGTCATATTTCAGGCTTTTGCCATTAGCTTGAAATAAATTATGCTAAGATTGCTTTGGGCAGTGAAGAGAGTGCAAGCAAAAGTTTCAAAATAATTCTCATCATCATAAAATCATATGCCACATTGTTCCAAGTTTGTTGTGGTTCAATTTTTAAATTGCTATGGGTTTTTGAGTTATAGGGAGAGTGGAGTTTGTTGTGGACATTTTACTTTTAAATTCCATCGTGTTTTAATAATTGTGCCAGTCTACGTAGTTATGTAACAAGACATAATTAAGAATGAGATTTCAAACTGCACAAAGAAAACGTCATCTTTCCTTTGAAAAATAGTGGATAAATATTATTTCTTTACCAGTATAGGATCAGAGAAGCAAACTTATAAGTGCTAGACAGCTCCATTCTCTGTTTGTTGCTTTTTTTTTTTGTTGTTGCATTGATTTATATTCTGATGTGTGGAGATATTTAATAAGTATCTGATAGCTTTGGAAAGACTTTATTACCTTGCTCTGAATTAGGATATTTGTTATGTTCGTTCATCTCATAGGTTACATATTGAAATTTTCTGTCCATAGTATAAGCCAGTGTTAGAAATTTAATTATTGTAATTTTGAGACTGCATTAATGCCTATTGGATGAATGCATTTGCATATTTCCAGAGACCTTAAAGAATTACTGCAGAAGATAATAAGGGGGCACCATTTTCACTAAGGAGACTAAATTTTCAGCTTTCTTAGGGATCAGCTTTTCTCATTACTTATTTTGTCAGTTATCTTTAAATGTTGCTAAACTATAATAGATGTTTGTGTTGCTTAATCTTTGATGCAGGATTTATGAAAACTTAAAGTAACACAATAAATGCATTTATTGGTCCTCTAAAACACAAATTTCACCAGATTGTGAATTCAGCTGATTGTAAGGATTTATGATTGCAAATACAGTAACATTTATCTCACTGTGGATTTTGCATACAGAGTTCATTTCATATGACAAAGGATCTCAGTTTTATGTAAGAGAATGAAAAATTTTGCAGTTACTTTCAAAATACTGTATGTATGATAAACATACGCTATTATAGTGATCCATAAGGGTGTGTTTCCAATGAATCCATCACATCACATCACTTCTTCGAAGCATCTTACATCAAGAAATGAAGTAATGAGGTGGTGGATCTGATGGAATTTCATCCAGAAAGGTAATACTGTTCCTAATTTCTCTCTCTCTCTTTTTTTTTTCTTTGCCTGCCTCTAGATGCTGGAACCCAAGCTCATCACAACAACCAAAGAAATATTCATGTTCTCAAGAGCCATGATGAATCCTGTAACCTTGTCCCACTTTCAGAAGTTCATCTCATTTCGAGGAGATAACCTGGAGAATAACCTTTTGTTTTGGGCAGAGGTGCAGAAATACAAGGTAGTGTGAGCACAAGAGATGAAGAGAATGTTCAAGATAATTCTAGTAGTACAGAGTCTACAAACTTACACCATCCAAGGGCATGGACAGTGTGGAGTTAAAATGGAGGATGTAATTAAGTCTTTTTTTCCCACATCTTGAATGTCTGTTTCCTCAAGAATGTTCCAATGAAGCTAAAAAGGTTAACCACTGAAAAGTGTGAAAAAAGCAAATAACAGTCATATGGAATTAGTTGTACTACTCTCCGTGTCTTTGTTGCCATATTGGTACTTCAAAGTACAGTACTACCGTTTGACATGTCACACAAGGCAAGAACTTGAAGAACAAAATTCTTGATACCATACAAAGAAATATGATTATAGGTGGACATATGGATTTGTGGGCCAATAAGTGAGAATGTGTGCTGATTAAATTTCAGACAACTATGAAGAAGAATTATGCTTAAACATGTCAGCAGTAACTAGATGCAGATTCAGCTCTACTTGTTATCTCAACACCTCAAAGGTATAAAAAATTTGCAGTTATTCAGTATATTATGGATGTCAGGTGGGGTTAAAAAAGATTATTTAATTTCAAAGTTTAACACGTTCAAACATTTTACTCTTATATTATTGATATCTGACGCATATAAGCAGGTGGATATTGTTTGCTAATATTGCAAATTTCAACTGTTTAGCTGCTATAGTAATGTTGCAGCTGAAAGAAAAAGAATTTGTCAAACAGTAGCATGCCAGAGGGTTCCTGATACATTGACCAGTTCACAGCATATTTTGACATGTGTTTTTAGGGGTTTTTTTGGCTGTGACAAAAGTACAGCAGCTAAAAATCAATGAAACTTACAATGGTACTAGATTGTATCTGTATGTTAATGTCCTTCAAATTTTTTCTCCGTCATTTCAGGTCTTTGGAGCTATTGGAATTTGAATTAAATAAACATTCATTTTTGGCCCACCCAATATATGTATATTATATTTTATATGTATATTATATTTTCTGTTGCTGGAAAAAAATGTTGCCATTAAATGCAGGTTGCCGTTGAGTTGATTGGGATTAAGTCCAAATGACTCTGCAAAGATTCATTCTATTTTGTCTGTTTCTTCCAGCAAATGCACCACAACAACTCTGATGAAGCCATGCTGCAATCAAAGATCAACGCCATCATCAACTGCTTTATTGACTCATCAATTCCACCTAGTATACAGATTGATATCACACAAGAGATGGCAGATCGAATCTTGGATCACAAGCATGAGAAAGGGCCTTATCTCTTCAGAGAAGCTCAGGTAATTTGTTAATCTCTCTGTGGAAAGTGTAAATGTTTGCATAGATGCTTAATGCAGATGGTTGTGATGTGTTTACATATCAGGGTTGTCACTATTTCCAGTTTTTTCCAATGATCTTCCTTTTTTTATTTTTTTTTTTTATATGGGCATCTCTTTACTTTTCAGTAGATCTGTTTGTGCCTGTATTTAGCTGAAGTACTGAGAAAGATATTGGTTGAGAACAAATCAGTGATTCAACTGAAAGTTTTCATACTGTCATTAATGTGATTGTTTGATTTCAAGCTGGTGAAAGGGGAGGGGAGGTCATTTGTTAATTGTTTACTGTTTTTTTCTTTGTCTTTGGTCTTATCCATGCATTTTTAATCAACAGGCAGCAATATTTGGTACTCTTCTTCCACACTGGGGCCCTTTCCGAGAATTCCGAAGTAATACAGGATCCTTTGCAAAAGTAATGAAGACTCTAGATCGACATCGCATCATTGCAAAGAAGAAAGAAAAGGCTTATTTTGAGGAGGTAGCTAGACAAAGAGAAAAGGTGAGTCCAATCATTGGTTTATTCATCCAACTTTTAGCCTTGAAGTGGTCACCTGTGATTTGTTGATGGACACATGTGTTGTTAAAGTGGTCAAGTTGTTGGCTATCATTCCTAGTGTATTCTGTATGTAACCGGTTGGAAAGGCATATACAGCATAGTAATCTTTCTCTTATACATATTTAAGGGGGAGGAAGGTGAGCTTAAGTCTGATAATTTTTCAGATGTTACATATTATTTTAAGGAAGTGTATCACCAGGGATTTTACCAAATTACTGTGAATGATCAATTTTGAGAAGAAGGGCCGAAAAAACCTACACTAGAAAATTTCTGTCCCTGCCGGGGATCGAACCAGGATCTCTCAGCTTGCAAGTCTGAACATGTTACCAACTACACTACAGGGACGCTAACTTCACAGCAATTTAATTCTTAAATGCCTACTGCCTGAATCGGTCCCTAACTTCCACGTGCAAACCTAGTCTTCACCCGTGACCCTAACACACTTCCCGACTGCTCACATGTATATTTCCATTACCAGTGGAGGTTGTGTGATTGTCATGAATGCTACCATGCACTAAATGTTTGTTTGTTTTTGTTGTTGTTTTTTCAAGAGAAAAATACTGATGGGAAACAAATTAAGAAATTAAAAACTATGATTGAATGTGATTGCAATCCACCCAGAAAGTTGTGGTGTCAGTGTTGATATGGGAGACTTTCATTCTGTTATTTGCAGTTGGAGAAATTATCAGGTGTATATTTTTACATGAAACATCTAGGAGCTCAAAGAAATCCAGTACTGTTTTCACATCACCTGGCTGAATTTCTGCCAGAGAGCTAGCCTTAGTAATCTGCTTTCAAAAGTGTATAATTCAGTTTTATGAAGATGAAAACGCCTCTTTGTGGCACTTTAAAAGTGATACCTTTCATTTTAGGTGCAAAGACGTCTGTGAAATGGTCTGGTAAAACAAGGGATATGTCCTTCAGGAATGATGGAAATGTTTATCTGCATACGACTTCTTTTAGAGAATAATGTTATGGTGAAAAAAGATCTGATTCTAATGCATGCTTTATACAAACAGAAAGCAAGACACCATGTGCAGACAGAAAGAAAACAAGACCTATAGAAACATTGAGCTACATCAGCCAGCTGACCTGGATAAAATCATATCAAAATTTTCAACAAAATTGACTCTTGCCAGATTCTTGAGATAGATTTTGGTTCCAAGGGCAATTAAGAGGATAAATATCTACTTTCTGCCCAGGAAATGATGCCAGAGATTTCACGGTGCCACAGTTTAAAACATAGAGATTTCACATGCAAAGATCCTGTGCAGAGGAAAAAAAATGTCCTTGTCTCAGTTGGAAGCATTTGCATGGAGGATCAATCATAAGAACTCCATTACACTAGTGCACAGCTCATTATCTTTCATAATATTTTTTGTATCTTCCTGCTTTGATGCAGGAAGAACAGGTGAAACATGTCTCTCAGCCAAAAAGTAAAAGGTCACTACTAGCTTCGTTGTATGAGGTATGAGGTTGGCTTTTTAAACAAGCTGTCATAGCATGGCAGTAGAAATAGTAGCCGCAGAGTCCTCCCTCAAGATATTGCAGATGTGCTTAGCCTGTTTCATTATTCATCATAAACAGGGCTAATGCCAGACTATATATGATCTTAGCAAGACTAACCACTTGTCTTTCTTCCCCTCCCCCACCACATCTTCTGTGATTTTAAATTTTTTAACTTGATTTGTTATAAAATGTTTGAATTTCAGCAAATTGCACAGATGACAAAGAACAGTTTTAAATGCATTATTCATTTCTTGGAAATTTTATTTTCACTCACTGAATTTGTACAAAACTATGCCTCTCAAAGGTCAGTACTTTATGCTTCAGAGGTCTGCATCCTGACAGCTACCTAGTTGTAATCAGTTTACAAAGCTTTCTCCCCACTTTTCCCTGTGCCATAACAGAATGCATTAGTGTAAATAACCATCCATGCTTTTTAACTATTCCGTCTGCTGACAAAAAATTTTGTTTTGTTGTTGTTGTTGTTGTTGTATGTAGTCGTAAATCTTTAGAATACTTCGCAGAAGTCTGTAATCGCACTGCATAAGTCCCATAAACATTAGACCTACAGTAGAAGAGCAACATGACTCTAAGCAATTCCTTCCTCTGCTCATCTCTATAAAATAGTCCTGATAATTTCTAATGCATTCTGGTAACACATCCGTCTGACGCCACATTTTTAACACCTTCACTACATCATGTTTTGCAATCACTGATGTACCAAAGTACCATTGTTTCTTTAGTCGGTATGTAGGAGCTCTCAAAAGCCTATTTAATGTAGGACACATTATAGTGTTAAGGGCTACTTTCATTTGGTTCCTGCAATTTAATAAAATGAGAAGTCACATCTCTTCCTTAGAAACAAAGTATCAGTCTCTAGGCCATGGCTGTGACTAATGCGGAAGCAACAGGAGCATGCACTGACTTGCGAGTAGTGTTTGCTGTACTTACATCTTTGCCTCATTCATCAGCATATAGACCACCATTGATTCTTGCCATGTCTCTGACACAAGGCCATTGATAAGATGTTCCACTAAACATCTTAAAATCTGTAGATGGTTGCCGCCATGTTGCTGAGCTTTTTTCTTCTGGTTTGTACACAATGCGATACATTTCTAACAATCCTCAAGTAGGTGTGCACCGTTCTTTACTATGACTGGTTCACACCATCCAAAAGCATACCCTTTGCTAAGGACTGCCCACAGAATACAAGGAAGTGGTGTGGCTTCCCATTCTGTCAGATTGCAGGGACCATACAAAATGTAGCTATATGCACATATAACTTGGTGGAAAGGCATGTTCTGTTCTGTTTCTCAGTGACATGGTATGTGATTCCAATCTGATAATTTGTTACCAGTTTCAGAATGTGCCACTAGGGATTTTACCAAATTACTGTGAAAGATCAATTTTTAGAATGGAGGTGGAAAAACCAAACACTAGAAAATTTCCTGTCCCTGTCGGGGACCAAACCCAGGACCTCTTGGCTTTGCAAGTCTGAATGCACTACCACTAAATCACAGGGACACTAATTTTACCGCAATTTAAGCCCCAAATGCCTACTGTCTGAGCGTTGTTCCCTGACTTCCACAAGTGAGCATGGTGTTCACCCATGACCCTAACACAGGTCCCAGCTGTTCACACACTGGAATGCTACTTCCAGGACATACTGGCTCATCTAAGAGCTCTGTGTAACTAAGGGTAAAGAGGTGCTTGTATGCCGTACATACGTATGGGGCTAAGAACTTGGTCTACGAAAATGGGTGTATTTTTAAGCTTCCATTATGTATTTATGTTTTTTATATCTGACCTGATTATTTGCATCAGAAAATTAAAATGTTGTTTGCCTACTCACACTAGTAGTAGCCACTGTGATATAAAAATTAATGCCTGAACAATATGCTCATTATATTCTCCTTTGTGCTCATGTCAGATAAAATCTTTCCTCTTCATTTACTCTTTCTGCTCTGCCTCTTGATTAGAAATCATTGGCTTATTTTTACATCAGTAAGCATCCGCATACAAATCATCTGATATGTCACCTTCATTTATTCACCTTTGCTTTAGTGTTTATATAAATTTTAATAATACTAATAAAGTGCATTTATTCTTCACCCCTGGAGGGACAAAGTGCTTTACAGTTACTGCCACATGTACACATACTAAACACAAATGCACACCTCTACAAACACACAAGCTTACACACACAGCACATGCACACAAACACATATATATACACTCATATTCATAAATTTTAGGTGAACTGGTTACTAGATGCATTCTTTATCTCATTGTCTTATGGATCTTCAAAATATTGCATACACAGGAAACTGTAGAAAAAAAAATGCCGTAATCAACATTATTATTGTAGCTAGTTTTATTTCCATGTTTATTATTTTGGGGGGAGGGGGTGGGGAATATTTTGACACTACTGTTACTGCTGTTCTTTGTTTGTCTGACTGCAGAATAACTGGGATTATGTGGTGTGAAGTATGGGGGCAGGCATGGTTTGAATTTTAAAAAGTGCTTTAGAAGGAAATACCAGGGGATTTCATGCACTGCAAGCTGACATAGACCAGAGTTGCCAGATATTTTGCCATGTAGGAAAGATGCACATTTCAAATGTTTGTCCTGCTGTGCAGCTTAAACTGTTTTTGTCTCACAAACTTATGTTTTCTGTCCTAGACATTGTAAAATAAACAATAATCCAGTCTTATTTTGTGAGTATCCACAACCATTTTTGTATGTTGCAATACTGGAAAGCCCTCTCCAAAGTTGAATTCTTCCTTGACAGCAGCTATCTAAGGACCTGATTTTTTTGGCGCTTCATGTGAAAATCAAAATATTTTTGGCAGATCTGTCCATTTCTTTGTTAACTGAATGGAATTATTGACTGGTTTGTTTCTCCACAGCGCTCTGTATTTTGACTGTACAAACTTAGTACCATTGTAATGTCATCTGACAAGAGGGCTTATCTTTGCCAATACTGGTTTTAAGAAAATGGAGTAGATTTCTAGTTCTGTTTGAATATAGCTCTTTGCTTAAACAAAATTATTGTCTAATGTCTCTTACCTTATTGCGAGCATTCTTAGTTTCACAAAAATATTGTGTTGAAAGTGAGTTCTGACATGAAGATCAGGAATGTGCAAAAAGAGTGATTCTAATGGGAAAAGCAATATCAGCCCTTTTGTCTGACAAAGTAAGCAATGCACATATTTAAGATCCAGGAAAATGTTGTCTATTGGCCATCTCTGTGACATTGGCAGTGCTGATGTACCACCCCACCACCCACTAATCCCTAATCCCCCTCTACTGTTTGTGATCCACAGGAGAGACTGGAAAGACTGGCTCGTGGAGAAAAAGAGCACGGCCAAGATGAGGAAGAGCACCATGAACCTCTAGAAGAGGATTTGGGAGAGGATCGCGGAGAAGTTGTTTCCTTCTCCTATTCTGATTATCTTCAAGAGCAGATGGAAATTGACAAGCTCTCAACTGTTCCTAGCATGGCAGAGGAACAGGAACTGGTACTGCCCTTGTTTATATCATATACTTGCAGTTCAATATTTGTCAAAGTCCCAAGCTATGGCATATCTTCGGAATGTAGCGCCCATGGCAAACACTGAAATCGTGCTCCTTGCCAAACATCTGGCACTGTCATCTTTTAGATAACTTTACCTTAACATTAGCTCAAAAATACAGAAAAGCCCGTTAATAATATAATTAACAAATGATACAAGTGAAACTTATATTTGTGCCCCTTAACGCCTACAGTTTCATCTTGGGGCTGGTTGTCACTGAGCAGTGAGATATGCAGCCATTTTGTTCCCAGCACTTATTTTTTACCAGATTTTTTTCATAAAAGAGATTTAAGAGACTGGCCATTTTAGTGTTGAATACCCATGATAATTAAAGACAGATCATATGTCCGAAGTAAATTCTTTTCTAATTATCCCAGAGTGATTTCAATAATAAAATCTGCTTAGTGGTGCTTCCCTCAAGTTGTACCTGCCATATCTTAACTAGACCACTGGTGTCAAACAAG
>JAWQUT010000115.1:1168537-1179116 GCA_033807755.1 Ellobium chinense | reverse complement strand
CCCCCTTCGATCCGATGCCATACCAGCAGTAGTATGCTTTTTTCAAATATTTTGGGTGACGCAGAATGCACAAAAAGTCATTAGGGAGGGTTGGGTAGAGGGTACAAATTGAACATAGGTAAGCATATTATGGTTGATCCATATTTACATTTTCACTAATGATCTGTTTCTCACAAAAATGACATAAGTTTGATGTCACATCAATTTCTCATGCTGCAAAGAGCCTCTTGCTAAACTGACTTGAATGAGCTCACATTGATATATATACAAAATTTCAGAGTCATGATCTGGTCTAGATATAGATTTTGATCAGTGCAGTATTTGTTCTCCTAACTGTAATGGTAGGTCAAATAGGTTGCCAATTGAATGGTGTGTCATTTGGTATTAGTTGCCTGATTTAATTGATTTTACACATTTAATTTCCCAGGAAGTTATTGGAGTTGCATTTGTCACTTTTAGGAGACAGATATTTTTCAAGTGTTCAGTCTCATTGTTTCATCAATGTTAAGCATCTTTTTTTTTTCAGTACTGTGTGACTGCATAGAAGCACATTCCTTTTTTTATCTTTGTTTTCACAGTGTTTTCACAACAGCCACAAGTTGGAAGAATTATTTACATTTGAGCATATTTGACATGTTACACACCTTGCCACATTTTATTATGAATTATTACTATTCTTTGAATCCATGAGATTTTTCTGCATTGGTGTTATATTTTGGTATTCGCAACATCTACCCGTGACTTTTTATTCTAAATTATGCATAGCCTACCGCAGAATTATTTTGTGATGCATGATACTGTCCATTTGGTACAATAACCCTTTTCTAACAAAGGAGCAGATACAGGACTATTGCATCGAGGTGATGATTCAGATTGATACATGATGGATGGCTGAGTGAATTTTGCACAAACATGACATCAAACATAAACTAATGCTTAAATGAGAAGATCTTACCTTGTAAAACTTGCGTGCAAGGCTCCTTTTTTCTTTTTTTTTGCAAAATTCCACAAACCATTAGAGCTCCATGTTAGAGCAATAGCTGAACCAACTTAGTTTTCTACAACAATGAAATCTACATTCCTTCAAGATATATACAAGTTTACCAATAGTATGTAGATTTGTGTGTAAAGAGCACTTGCCCTTTTTTTAAAAAAAACATTCACAGGTTGCATATCATGTTTGGAAAAGTATTCTTCATTTTCAGAAAATTTTCAGTTGATATTGATAATGTAGAACCCTATGAATTTCTCATGTTCTCTCTTTTTTTGTTTTGTAACTATTCACTCAGGTTTTCATAACAACACCTTAGTTATATGGTTGCCCTTTATTCATTTGCAACGCTCCCTGCATTTACCCACAGGTTAAAGGGACATCATTCACCGGACTCGGGTTCCAGACCAGGTTCCAGACCCGGCTCTAGCAAAAGTGGGAAGAATGGGGAGAAGGCTGACAATACTTTCAGTGACAAGGAGAATTCTCTGACCAGACGGAGCTCAGTACACACAGAGAAGAGGAGGCCATCAGAAGTCTCAGGTATGAAAGCCAGTTTTTCTTTGCTTGGTTTTGTCCTCTTTTCTTTCTCCTTTTTCATTCCCTTTCTTTCTCACAGTCTTGATCACTTGATCACATTAGTTTTATCTTCTTAACTTCACCATGTCCTCAACACTTCCCATTTTGCACTCCTCATTCTTTCCGATGGCTCATGTCTTGATCAATTGATCAGATGAGTTTTATCTTTTTTACCCTCACTATGTCCCCACCACTTTCTCTTTTTGCTCTCTTCCTCTTTCCCATGGCATATGTCTTGATCACTTGATCACATTACTTCTGTCTTTTTACCCTCCTCTTGTCCCCACCATTTTCTCCTTTAGCATCCTCTTCTGTCCCAATGCTGATGTCTTGATCACGATGATTTTTTTCTTTTTACTTTTACCTTACCCTCACCACTTATTCTTTTGCACTTTCCTTCTTTCCCTGTCTTATTGCCCAGTCACTAAACTTTGAAGAAGTGGAATAAAAGGCAGGAAAGCTGCCTTTTCATGGACATTTTACCACATAAAGAAACTTGAAATACAGTTGAATTCATTCAGTCACAACTTTGTTGGAGCATAGAAAAAGTTGTGATTAAAAGGAGTCGCAATTATCCAGTAATTCATGTAGGAGTACTGTATATTTTTTTCAGGTGACAGATATGGCAATTAAGCTACATGTAACTCCATGAGATTTCATTTAATTGGATGACATGACATGCTCAAAACATATAAAGATTCATAATGCATGTTATTGTTATTACATTGTATTATATGTAGTATTATACTACTAGCTTATATTTTCTTATTTCAGCAATGGGATCAACAGATAAGGTGACATAGTTTTAGACTCAGACATTTTCCAAAACATATTAATTGTGATGTAGCACAGCTCATTCTTGTTTTCACAATTCTTCAGCTTTGTCTGCCAACTGCACTTTCAGAGCTTCACTTTTTTCGGGAGAACACTTCAAACAATTTCATTCAGCTTATTTGGTTTCACTATATAATTATATTCTGCTTAGCAGGCTTTTTACTTTCGTGTTGTCCTTCTTAGCTTTTTCTTGACGCTTTTTTTCTTTACATTTAGCTTAAGCTGTGGTGGGTAGTGGCTGTATTTATAACACTGTTGACTGCAGGTGATAACTGTCATTTTAATTTCCTCTTCTTGCACATACACAAAACTCTGACAACTCAGCATATTTTTCAGCTGCAAAAAGTATTTTCTTTACCACAAAGAAATGTTCGTTTGCTCAATTTTAATTCATCCCTCTGTAACTGATTGGAAGAGGCTTGGGTTTTGGAGTGGGGGAGAGGTTGGCTTAAGGACTGTATGTGGTAAATTTATAGAGCTAAAGTTCTTTCCCAGAGGTTGTAATGCCAAATAAAAAAAAAAGGACATGGTGCGCAACTTACCACCATTAGTTCTTCAGAGTTTCTATGCCAAACTGCACACCAAAGAGATGAATGGTGCTTTTTTTCTCCATTTGGGGTGTTATTGGTGATAGCACCAGATGTCTGACACGAGTGGCCATTTTACATAATCCTTATATTTAGGTAATGAAGTGGGATAATCCCTGGAAAGTCTCAGAACATTAGGGTTCTAAGATCATCACCCTTAGTGGGGAAAATGTAACATAAAGACTCCAGTGCATACGGAGAGAGTTGCGCACTGTGTTTTCTCCATTACAACCTCTTAAAGAGAATTAATTTGACACAGCTTCTTCATGATCTTAACATTACGTAAAATCTTCTTATATCAAGTTAACCCAAATAATGTTATCTTAGAATATTCAAAATCACAGGGGCTGCAATTAATAGTTAAGATACTTGTGGATTTGTAGTAGAAGCATAGGATGCATGTTACTTGATAAAATTCTGCTCTCATCAGATACTCCAAGCCCTGGCTTATTGTATTCCAATGGCTAGTTGTAACATGGTTTTGATGGCTTGACCCAGATTACAAATATTCAAATAAATAGAGTTATTATACTAGTTTCTGCCTTGTTGTCTGCATTCAAAGTGGAAAAATATTATGCATGGCCTCTTTTACTAAGTTGCCTTATTCTTAAAACACAGTGAGCTAGTGAGCTTGTTCATGTAATGTGTGTTGCACCTAAAGATATCCATGAAGCAAATTGTTCCTGGATATTGTGCACATTTGAACCACTTGAATCACTGTGCAAGCAACGATTCTCAGCACTTATGAAAACACCTCTGCCAGAATTTTATCATTACTTAATTTTAGCAATATTGTTAATATGATTACCTCTTATGCCATTTTATTTAAAACAAATATGAGTTCAATCACCACCAGCATCATGCTGTAACTGCTTGTGGATAGTATGTCATACACGTTTTCATCAATCAGTCCATCTGTGAAATGGATACCTGCCCTGGCTGTTGTAGGCAAATCTCCTCCACTCTTTGCATGGCAGCACTTCTGTCTTATTAAATTTACTTTTGTCAAGATTTCTTCCCCAGGCTAATGCAGCCAACTCTGCCACTTGGAAAAAAGTTGTGCTAATCCAGTGACTTTAACACTTAGAAATCCAGTGATTTTAAGAAAAAGTATTCTGTCTTCTTAAAAAGCTTTGAATTAGCAAAATTTGTGATAAATCAGTCTGCAAATAAGCAGAGACTATCTATTTGGCTTCTATTGTTTTATCTATGATACAGATTAATATGCAGCAGAGACAAGTTTCAGATATGATGTAATCTGTGTATGCAAAGACAAAGAAGCTATATTGGTGTTTATTTGTACAACACTGCTGTATATTAATTTGTACACATATAGTATTGCTGTTTCAATTCTTATGTTATTGTATTGTATTGTTACAATCGATCTAGGACCCAAGTAGATTTTAATCTTAAAATGCTGCTGCGACATATACCAACATGTTTAGGAAGTTCCCAATGCTGGTTCAGTGCTAAAATTATTTACTGAGCTGCTTGGAGTCTGTGGGACAATAATTACTGAGAACATGCATCAGATATGTTACTGAGATTGAAGCAGCAGACATTTCATCATCAGATTCCTCCTGGATTACTTCTTAGCCAGTTGTGAAACTCTTTCACACACTGGAACTTTAAAATCTGTTGTCCCCCGATTTGATAGATTCGCAGACAAAATTCCATCATCACTGGTTAGTTTGAATTACACTTACTTTCTTTGATCCCAGTCAGTGGTCATCTCTTCCATCATTTTAAGTAATCATTTGTGAAATTAAATAACATATTCCTCTTTACTTTATAAGTAGACAAGAAATTAAACTACATCATCCATTCATGATATATTAACCCATGTATTCCACAAAGTAGGTCATGTGAAAATTTTAATATAATTGTGTTAAGAATTCTAGACAGTTCTGATGACAGTATTGGAAATCACACGCATGTTCAAGAACAAATAGACGGTACTTGCTAATAATAAAGTTATATATACAATCCAATTTATTTTTTATGAAACTTCATTAATATAATAGACAAGGTTATACATCAACAAAGACAAGAATGCACATTATTCCTCTTTAGATGAATCATCACTAGGACTTTTATTTTTTATTCCATCCTGCAGGCATCCTCAAGAGAAGGGAAAAAGGGAGGCAAGTTGAAGGAAGTCAAAGCAAAGTGAAGTACTCCGTCTCCAAGGATGTGTCACCAAGTAAAGACAAACCTTGCCCAACTGGAGGAGTGGTCCTGATGGAACCAGTTGGCACCAGGCTGACGATTACACCAAACATCTCCTCTATCATAAAAGCAGAACTTGTTGAATAAATCTTGTTGACAGTCTCTTTTATTCTGTTAAAAACTATCTGATGAAATACTGTTACTGCTGAAGCATCAATAAGACAAATATTTACTGTATCTAGTGTTGTAACTCTTGTCTGTTGCTTTCTAGCTTTCTTTGTTTTTTTGCCTGCTCATTAAAAGTTAAACATATTTTTTAAGTTATATTTTAGCAAGCACTGATAAAATGGAATTTTGATCTCATTTAAATAGCTTTTCTATCCATTACTTAACAGCATTAAGTAGCATCCATATAGTCTATTTGTTCTGTGATAACTTACAATTTTACCTTTGTTTTCAACATTGTTAAATGCCAGTGTTTACAGCAGCAGCAGTAGCACTGAAATGCATCGAAATTTCATATGACTTTGTATTCAAATTCATTACTACATTTAGTAGCACTAGAGAATATGTTAAACAAAGTGTAGGTTTGGTTCAAGAAAGTACATTTTATTCATTTTACCTTAGAACAAATTGAAATGGTTATGAAAATGCATTTCAGATTTTTTAATTCAAGGGAAATGTAATTCTACGTTAACAAAGACAATCAATCATAACTTTTGCTTGTAGTTATGGCTTTGTTTAAAGCCTTTTCAGTAATGGCTTACATAAAATCATGTTTTTTCAAAGAGATACAACCGCATTCTCAGACTAGTTTTAATAAAAATTGGCAATAGCAACAACTAGTCTAAATGATGTTGTGGTGACTGTCTCTGGCATTGAAATGTAATTCTTTCTGACAGTGAAACATAATGATATTCAAAAATTATATGTCAGCACAGCACTAAATTCTTTGAAGCATTAAATACAGTTGTTCATTTTTGCATATTTTTTAAGAATAAAAATGATACTTGTGAACACTTTAAAATCATTGAAATGTTGATGGAAAATGTGCCCCCACTTGCAAAAGTCCAGTATTGCAAATTTCTCCTGCAACTACAACATGCGTGTCTGGTGTTGAGAATCAGTTATAGTGAGTACAAGCTTTTAGTGACCTCCTATCGAAGGTCATGAGAATTTGCATTTATCAACTGATTCGTGCATTGTTCACATTGCTAAATTTTTAGAGATTTGAGAAAGAGGTTTGTATAAATCTGTGATAGCAAAGCTGTGATAACCTGCTTGTAGTGATGTTTTACATTACCCAAAACTGTATGTGGTATTTTACATATTCCTTTATTTATAATTCTCATTTCAGGTATATCTATTGTCATTTATTATATCTGGAATGATTTTATATTCTCTTTGATGTTCTTATGTGTCCATACTCTGTTATTTTAATGTTACTTGCACATCTGACTTTCAAGAACATTTATATACTACAAATTCATATGTGCTTAGCTTGTGCTTACCTGCTTTTTACATTTAATTAAGCCATTCAATGAAAGCATTTTGTTTTATGCCAGCATCAGCATTAAGTGTATGGTATGGAATCCATTTCCACTTTATTTCCTTGATGATAAATCAGATAACTTTTTTAATATATGTCTGTAACTCGGTTATGTTTTGACATTTAGTTAGTTGACATTTAATTGACATTTCAGTTCAAAATTGACACTCCAGTGTTTCATAACTGATTTCCAGTTAAAAAAACCAGCAGTGCAAGTTTATAACAATTTGCTTGATGCAAAATGATGTTACTTTTGTTTTTCCTGTAAGATTTGACAATAAGAGTTACAGAGATGTTTTAGCAAGTTGTGGATTTTATTGGATCATCACAGCCATATCATCATTGGTTCAGTAATTGTAACATTTTATTTTCATGGTAAGTTATTGATATCATAATCTAACACCCTAAGTTATTGGAATCATTCATTTCTTTTTTTTTTAAATTCCATTGTCCAGTGCCTTTTACAATCAAGTGGTGGAAAGACATTAGTCTTTATTTATAATTATTGTGTACAGGGGATAAAAAATTTATAAACATCTCTATACGGTAACATCGAAATCCATGGAGCATAAGTGGTATGAGTTCATCTTCAAGTTAGAGTGAAGCACTCGTTTGAAGGGGCAGTGGTCCCTGGACACTTCTGTGACAGACTTGAATTACTTTATTTAAATGTTTTAGCAACACATTAAGTCAAACTTTTACACCTGTAATATCTTATTACTTTTATACTGATTATACTGTGTCGTTGATGAAGTAACTTTAACATTCACATACAGTAATGAAGCATGCCTTACTGAACAGTCCAAATACTAACTTTGTTGGCCACACTGGTGATAATCTGTATAACAAAGTGAGACCCCACAACCTCAAATCTCATGCATATACTTGACACTTTCTGTCAGGCTCTGATCCCAAGTAATTATACATCAAATTTTACTCATTCAAAATGCTACACAAAATCAAAATTATGAGCTGTTTCTCTGGAGTTCAACATTGTGAAGTCTCATTGTACATAAAAAGCCAGAGGGCTATAATCAGTTCGTAATTATGGGAGTAGAATGTGTTATGAAGATATTTTATGATTTTCCTTTTGCTTTTGACTCAACAAACACCATCCCTGCCAAACACAAGTAATTGGTTGTTATCCATAAGGACACCATCTTTCTGTTGATCTTTGCAGAAAAATATTGTCATAAATCCCTAAATCCCTAATGTCATTGCATAATTTTTTTTAGTAAATTAGATGAATAGTCGAAATGGCTTTGAATATCATTTGCATATATTTCTTTCAGAAGGTACAGATTAAACATTTTTTTTCCTTTTATGTAATTTTTAGAATATGATCATTATACTTACTTTAGCTTCAAATATAGCTGTCACATCAATAAATGATAGATTTGATGAATGAATCTCTTGCTGTTGTTGTGTTCTTTAAAGTTTTCTGTTCTTTTACAATAAAAAATAGGGTTTTTTCCTCATAAAATGTGAAAACTTGTTGAACAGTATATAACACTCAAGAGTGCTACAAAATTCACATTTTTTTTCAACATTTTAAATTTTTATTTCTTTATAATGGGCTGAGATTGGTATGTCTGTCTGTATGTGTCCAATAAACTTGGTTAGGAATGTTTTCTGTGAACCTCATAATTTTTACGGAAGTATCTAAATGAATAAATTATATATAAAACCTGAATGATGGCACACTTCTGTATGTGAACTTCACAATTTACATAACAGGCCCATTTGTGAGAGCTGACAGATGCTTTCTGCATGCCCTGTGTCACCATAATTTGTTATACTGAGCCTGTAGACTTAAAGTGTGGCCAAAATATGCAAAACTTGCTGAGAATCTGTTGACCCTTGCACCTTTGTACCATATGTTACCCTACTTAACCCTTTCACTACCATCAGCCTTGTCAAATCAAGATCCTGTCGTGTCCTATCTCAAGCCACTGTCACTGGCATGCTGAGGTTCAGAACAAAGTACTGCTTTGTTCCTACTGTCAACTCTACTTTAAGTTGCAATCTCTGCTTACTTTCTGATAACAGATTACTAGATTTTCTTTAAACAATTTTACCTAAAAAGGAGACGTCAGTCCACAATTTTTTACCTCAAAACCCAGCATATTCTTCTGAAATTGCATCTTAACAAGATCCAACCCTAGAAACCACTCCTCCCTCCCCCCCTCTTTCCCATAATGTACCGGCTCTGCCCTTCCCATATGAAACGTTATGCCAACACATATTTGAATGTAGAACTCTCACTGGCATTAAAGAAAATTTCTTCCACACACCTCTTACGCCCACAACATACTATACAGTTCCTCACAGAAGATGTAAAGAACTTGCCAACATCACTCTATCCCACTGAGCTGAAGAGCAAAAGCTCAAGAGCAGCTAGATTAATACTGTACCAAAACAACAGATCACTCCCGAGTTCCATGGTTGGGAGAGATGGAAGCTCATATACAAGTATGTTAAAAACACAAGTAATTGGTTGTTATCCATAAGGACAGTTGTGGAATTAGTCTCTAAACTATGACTGCCCAATGACCATAGGCGAATAGGCAGAAAAAAATAATAACAACAACTCTAGATAATTCATTCAACAAAGAAAATTCCCTGTAATTGCAATATTTTCCTTGCTCACAAGAATTTGTGTTACAGTAACATTCACTCCCTAAGAAGAGCAGAGATACCAGCAACCTCTGTGTGAGTATAAGAGAGCTGGAAGAGGAGAGGTCTAAACCCAAGGATAGTAAACACTGTTGAAGTTTATGCAGAAAAGTAGAATTCAGTAATCCTCAGAATAAATTTGGGTAGAAGTAGTAGCGAGATAGCAACCATGATAGTTTGGAACAGCTGCCATTCTGACCGTGCACCTAACCCTTCACACTAAAATTGACTTTAAATCATTGTCACTTATAAGTTAAGTGTAAATAATGACAAGGACGATAAATTATTGGTTACATTATTATTTTACAGACCAATTTCAATCTAAACATAACTTCATGCAAAAACTGCTGGGGGGTCTGGTTTGGTCTTCTTACTGACCAAAAGTGGGTATAAATGTAGTTAATTTATTACAAATGAAGGCTCATCATATAGACCTAGCCCTGATCCCACATCCCACCAATACAGTGAACTTTTGTTAAAAATACTCTTTGCTTCACACAGTCCTTGCCCAGGAAACGCTTCTTCGACAGTTCCAAATGTTTTGTTTCACATAAACAATACCACAAAGCATAAAACTTCTGGACACAAGACTTCTGATGGCACACCCTCAGTAACCTCGTCCGAAAGGTAGGTATACACGTGTTATCGGAGTTCCACACGACTCGGTTCATCCCGTGGCGGAGGCATGCACACTGCACGCCCTGCATGACTGTCTAGCACTTCTATAACTGCACAATAGTATTGACATATATACGCTCTTTGCTTCTTGAAGATGAAGGGAGTTAACCCCTTCATTGCCAGGGATCGCACATACATTTTTTGTACAAATAAACAGAACTGGAAAGCCACATACATGTTATCAGGGTTTCGTATGATGGGTCATAAAATGTAGATAGTAAAAACGTTTTTTTTTTCATATTTTTCCATATAAAATTATGACATACAAGATCTTGGATCTTCTCAGGCATAAGGCAGTGAAGGTGTTAAATTATATAATGTCAAAAATGAGTTCTACGGGGCCGTACGCCTAATCCTTGCGTTAACTAATGCATTATGCTAACTACGGTGTATACTATTAATATTTTGGGGGTTTCCCATGGTTACTGTAATACATGAAGATATCCAAGGATTATGTATAGTGTCACAGGTCAGCTTTTTACTGTCCCTGGTTACTTCGAAAGCGGATTTAGAATT
>JAWQUT010000115.1:1131810-1159877 GCA_033807755.1 Ellobium chinense | reverse complement strand
GGGGGGGGGGGGGGGGGGGGGGGGGGGGGGGGGGGGGGGGGGAGGGGAGGAGGAGAAAGTGCCTTCTTCTTCATCGGGGGGCCTCCTGTGGTTTTACCTACCACAATGGAAGCTATACCTTTACATTAAGTCTAGACCAAGCGCGACACGATGGCGTTGAAGCTGAGCATTGCGAAAGCACATGTTTAATACGCATTAATCGTCAACACCGTAACCGCTGGCGGCATCCAAGAAACGCAGTCAGCTGTCGCATCTGGTGTGGACGGTTAATGGGAATTGAGTGACGTCGACTTCGCGTCGAGCAGTACAGAACGTCTTCGTCGCTATAGGTTACACGCCTGTAATTGTACTTTCACTATTGGGTCGTACTTTCACTATTAGGTCCTACTTAGGGGTTATATATACTCTGCTTCCAATGACAAGGACTCCAGGGGGTAAATATTGATTTAATGGGAAACTGTCCATTTTACTTTATATTGCCTGGCACTATTTAGCCCTGGGCTGGAAATGCCAGTTCAAGGGTGTGCTCAGGCGGATGAGGAGGGGTTTGGTGGTGACCTGTGAAAAAGGTAGGGTTGTTTACAAATAGCAACCAAGCTCAAAATTTCAATTGGCTTGCTAGGGTTGGGACAGTCTTAAAATTTGGGCCACATAATAAGCTTAAATCTGGTATGGGTCTAGGTGAACGCTAAAACTTTGGGTTCGGAGGGCAGCTCAAAATGTTAATAAGCCCGTAAAAGAAAAATGTTCCAATCCATTACAGATCTGTAACCTATAGGTATAAACTTGCTGCGGTTAAGAAGTTTACAGGAGTTACCTGTCCCTCCCAACCTCTGCTCAGGGAAAGCACCTGCACAATTTTTAAACCTGGGGACAAACACACCGGCCTAGACGTGAAAGAGTGCACAAGCCTGTTCAACAATGGGATACTTTTAAAAGTGACAGTCGCTAGAATTACCCTTAACTTACCGAATAACTGTGCGTAGGCGCTCATGACGTCCTGAGCGGAAGTGACGCCAGAGCTGTAATCAGAGGTGGGTGATGTTGGGACCGTCTGGCTGCTAGTGGACGGTTGGTTGATCATGTTCAGTAACACCGCCATAGGGTCGGTGGCCGTGCTTGTGGACGGCTGGTTTTGGGTCGCAGTTTCAGTGCTGAATGAGTAGGAGGTCTGATACAGATCGGGCATCGGCGGTAGTGATGACTGTGTAGGAGCAGTAGCGGTGGGGGAAGTGCCTGAAAGCCTGGGCATTTTGGCGGAGTAGGCTGTCCACAATTCATTGATGACGGGATCACTAAGACCTAGTAGGGAAAATAGTGAAGCTTCATAAGTGGACAAAAAATCTCGCTGACGTGATCAGCGCCTGTAAATAGCATCGGCACTGTAAGCTCTCCAGGAAGACGAGAAAGTTCTAGAGTGATCAGGCCTGCTAGAGTAATAATAGTGTGAGGTCTTGTGAGTGGGCATAAGCCTGGATACGAGACTTATAAACCGTATTATTATTATTATTACAATGATAATGATGATGATGATGATGATGATGATGATGATGATGATGATGATGATCACCTCCACCTACATTATTGACTGCTTGGAGCTCAGTTTTTCTTGGGGGAGCCCCTCATACTCCCTCCCCCCTTTTACACACTTTCTTACCTTAATTCACTCCTCTACCACCTGTTTTATCCCGTGATCCAGGTTCAATTCTTATCGTCTCTACCCGCTATTTTAAGACTGTCTCACGAAATCGATCATAACTGACTTTTAACTCACTCTTCCATGCTTGTCGTTTCTTTTTCTTCTTCATGTGGTTGCCTTTATTGTGAAAGTCATAACTCTTGTTTCATTTCTATTGATAAAGGCCTTAGAGCCGAAACGTTTAGATGTCATTTTCGATCTTAATTCTTTACTAGATTTTTAATAAATTCCCTGAATTAAGGTTGAGCTTTTAATTTTTCTAGTTTTAAATGAAGATGGTGATGATGATGATAATGCTTTTACTACTGGAGATTCTTACTAGACAGTGATTTTTATTTGTGAAATTTTTACCCCCTATTGTGTTGTAACAATTAAATTCTGTTTGATATCGACTGGTAGACAGTTCATCAATATATTTTTAATATATTATTCATAATCAATGATGATGATAATAATGATGATGATCTTACCCATTCATTTTATTTTGTTTTTCACCTGGTTTGGACAGAACTTTAAAGTTCCAAATAATGATAATGACGATGATGATGAGAAAATTCGTAATTATTTTATATCGTTAATACGTCCATTTTTAATTTAATTTTTTTTATAATGTGATCCAAATGATGATGATAATAATAATAATGATGATCTATCGTCCCTGAATAAACTTACCTAGTGTGTTGAGATCCTGAACCGTCCTGCCTGTTTGCGAGGAAAGCAGCTCGATAAACAGAGGCCACAAGGGGTCGTTGGGAGCATTAGTACCAGCATATTGGCTGTGTGCTTGACGGGCTGAAGAGAATCATAAGGGTAAAACATTAGGAGTTTATTGTTTTGTTGTATTTTTTTTGCGTGCATAGAGTAGTAGGAGGGTGTGTCTTGTTAAAAAGACAACAACATGGAAATAAGGTTCCTTTGGTAGTAAAAAGAATTAAATAACCGCACAAGCCATGACAATGATGCTTTGTTAACTCTCGTAGCGCGAGGCGTCTCGGGACCAGCCTCCCGCTGGCTGCGTGACCATCGTTAGGAATAATGACCATTGCACGTGTTGTGTGTCGGCCAATCAGCTGAAAGCGGGCTGCAAAATGCGACCACTGCATCCAGCGCTCGGCAAGAGGATGCAAATTTGTTCTATTGCCGCACTTAAGTGTAGCGAGAGGACGGTAGATTTAATTCCGTCATAGAACTACGAGTGTTAGAATACGCCTAGTTTCAGCCAAAGGCAGTAACAATCTGACTGCACATACAAGGAAAGAATACAGATGTGAGGCAACTAACATGACTGTGTTGTAGATTAGGTTTGTGATATTGTAGTAATATTAGGTGTTATAGACACGTTCACGTTTGTTTGTTTGTTTTTTGTTTGTTTGTATGTAAATTTGTTCGTTTGTTTGCATATATACATGTTCTATCATGATTGAAATTTATAACATTGTATGGCATTATAAAACATATCTCCTTCCGGGTAAATAAAGGTTGATTCTATCTTTATCTTATCTTTTTTCTTAAGACGACGATTACAATGATAATAGTGACGACAGTGACACCACACTGATTTTTACCCAGGCACAATGAGCGCCATCTTCCTCTTCATCCCGCCCCTTTTTTTATTGTCCTTTGTGCTCTGTAGTTGTCCGTGTTTCTGACGTCAGAAAATAGGTATAAATTCCTCACACGCTAAATTTCGTCGTCCATCTCACGATGGAGCGTATGCGACATTTGCTAGTTAGTCAAGAGGGCGTCGTTTTAAAGTTTCAGTGAGATTTAGAATTGGTAACATACGCATTATTCATAAGCGTTAAATATCTCCAAAACTATTAGAGCTATCGATACGTCATTCAGTGAGAATATAGATCTCGCTTTGGGCTTTCGAAATGTAGTCTCAGCTCAAAACACCCAAAATGTCGCATACGCTCCTTCATGACCTGGGCGACGACACGTGGACCAGCCTGACATGTCTTATTGCGTTTACGTCATCAGTGTCTTCACCACACCCTTTGAAAAACCCTGACCAGAGATGACCCACGCCCCCTTGCTACATGTCAGCAGTAAGCGTTAAAGTCTTGCGTATTAGCCCTGGCTAGACTAGCATTTTCTAGTCCTCTACTGTATGAGTATATCTCCATTTTTTTTCTTTCACTTGTGTGTTGAACAAATTCTTGTAGATTTATGCTGCAGATATGTCAAATTGACCAGGCAAAAAAAGTATCCTCTTTTAAATAGAAGCTACAAAATCAGAAACTGTGCTATGAGAGGGGGAATAAGGGCTTGCATTCATTTGAGGTCGTGGGGGGTGGGGGGGGGGGGNGAGGGGGGGGGGGGGGGGGGGGGGGTGAAAACGCTTATGTACAGGGGCGTAGCGTCCATGTACTCTATGAATCTGAAATTAGCAACATGTTATCTATTTGTCTCATACAATCAACTAATCTTCAATATTTTCCAAAATAATCAAACATCACCCCCGTCCTATTTCAGCTATTATTCAGTAACAAGCATTGGCAATACGATTTTGTCAACATTAGCCAGTTTCCTTCCCCAGTAATCTGAGCGCCTATACACTGTCCCATTGATTCAATGCTCTTGTATCCTTTAAGAGAAACTTTAAACAAAAATGTGGCCAATAAACTGAAAGTAAAATTTGCTGCTCTGAAGATGCTTTGTTGTTTCTTTTAATCCAGATCCTTTCTGTGAACGATTTCCCGAGTATTGTTTTTCCTTTTGGCGACGAGGTTTGGTGGTCTAGTCCGTACCAGGATTGCCAGATTTGGCTCTGTACACTGGGATCCCCATACCTATAAGGCTCTTTTCCCTCTACATACAAAAGGAGCACTTGGTGTGTGAGTGCTGATATTGGTGCTGTTGTGGGGTTTGATTGTTATAATCTGAAATGCTTATTGTTATTGTTGTTGCTGTTGCTGTTGTTGTTGTTGTTGTTGTTGTTGATGGTGGTGGTGGTGGTGGTGGTGGTAGTGGTGGTGTTATTTGATTATGGTGATGATGGTGGAAGTGAGAGAGACATTCGTGGTATGTCCCTGAAACAGTACTGGTTGGTTTAGGTGTTGCTATGTATGACCCGTTTTCTCGAACTGGCCGAGCCTAGATTTCGACAATTTAAGTCTGTTTGCTGAATAAATATTACAGTTATATTTTATGTCTAGATACGTTAATTTTGACGTTATTCAAGAATTTGTTGAAAAAGATAATTTTCATAAACAAAAATAACTTTTAATATCTTTGTGATTATTTGACTTCATTTTTTTAATTAGACGCGAGGGAAGTACCGTGCCAAATTTCAAGTAGTTTATCTAAAAAAAAAACCCGTATCTAAAGAGCGAAATAGTGTTTCCCATGAAAATTACTTACACTCTTTGCCGGTCATTCTCTCAAAACTTACTTTCTTATACCACTCGACGTCTACGGCACATATCTTGGCCGTTAGTGGAGCTGCAGCAATGATTTTGGAATCAAATTCAAGGTCTTTAAAAGAGCTTGCTAGTGATATGCATAGCTCAATGCCTCTAAAATGAAACTTAATTACCAATTCGAGATAACGGATCACATTAATTTGTTGATGGCAGCTTCGTGAGACCATCGTGGTGTGATGCTGGTGGGATGTTTATCAGTATAAGTGTAGAAGGAACACACAGTTGTTTCGAATTCATAATACGATATTGACTATATGACGTATATACAATATGAGAATATAGAGTTGACTTGCTTATAATTGTGGTGTTAAATTTGAATCTGTAAATTCTTAACAGCTGGTTTGACTGAACTATTTAACTATGTATTTTTCTCACTGTCAAATGTGGTGGTGTTGTGGTTTGTGTGATGGTGACAGTAATAGTAGATGTGATCATGATGATCTTGGTGTGAGTAAAGTTACGTCTAGGTTGTGGTCATGGTATGCTCTGTGTGTGTGTGTGTGTGTGTGTGTGTGTGTGTGTGTGTTGTGTGTGTGTGTGTGTGTGTGTGTGTGTGTGTGTGTGTGTGTGTGTGTGTGTGTGCAGCCATGGTGGTATTGATATAATGGTGCAATGGTGATGCTATGGTAATGGTGATGATGTTGCAAGTAAGGAGACACCAAAGATGGTATGGCAGTTGTGGTTCACTAAGCTTCACAGAGACAACGATTCTCTTGATCCTTAGGTATACCATATCATTCTATCCTTTGCTTGAACGCATTTAAGTTAAAGTGCTATGCTTAATAAAATACACCAGCAACACNGTGTGTGTGTGTGTGTGTGTGTGTGTGTGTGTGTGCAGCCATGGTGGTATTGATATGATGGTGCGATGGTGATGCTATGGTAATGATGTTGCAAGTAAGGAGACACCAAAGATGGTATGGCAGTTGTGGTTCACTAAGCTTCACAGAGACAACGATTCTCTTGATCCTTAGGTATACCATATCATTCTATCCTTTGCTTGAACGCATTTAAGTTAAAGTGCTATGCTTAATAAAATACACCAGCAACACATTGTGCACACTGTGTCTTTTGATAGCAATGACATATTTCATGTTTAATAAGCGTACTTATTTCTATTATGTGATGTTATCGATGTCTTACATTTTTTAATATACGTGTTTGAATAAATATTGATTTAACACCTATATTTCTGATTTCTTCCCATAACTTACCTCACCGAATTCGGCACTGGCGCTACCGAAAACGCACTTTATTTTTTTTTTCCGCTTGGAGAGTTCACCTGCACCATAATTGTTCAGTGTAGATTGTATTGCATGTGTTAATATTTGACTGAACTATAAATTAAGAAATCCAAAATTTTGCAGCCTGTTGTTAAAGACAAAAGGGGCATGTGTGAGTTTACAGCAACAGTCATTGGTCTTTCTTGAAATATCCCATGCGTAGAGTTTGTCTGATTAGTCAACAAGTTGCAAAATGTAAAAAAAAATAATTGTGCATTTTTAATCAGGATATTTGCCATCACTTGCCTCGTTGCTTCTTCTAATATTGTTATGGCTGACAATGATAAAAAGTATGAATGGTGCTTTTAATAAAAAGTATGAAAGGTGATATTAAATAAGTAGCCTACTATAATGATTCATGACCACTAGATCTTGGTTACACGCTTCAAAGCAGGCTGAGCATTAAAACAAAACAAAAATGTATGCTCATAGTAGGACCTTACAAGATTGAATTTTATGATGCCTAGTCGAAGAACCCACCTACTTCTTGCAATGATGTGGCTAGAAGTCCTCAAATTCTGTACATCAACTTTACCTACGAAAGAGGGTCTATGCAACGTTTCGGACTGTAGACCACTTTGATAGACCACTTTGATCGGGTGACTAGGATAATACATCGAAGTTTACTACTGCACCATATTGCACTTCGACGTGCAATCTTGTGTGGCAGATCCTAAGAGAGTTTCATCAAACTTGTACACCATGTCCAAGGCAAATCCCAGATCTTTTTTTTTTTTTTCATTTGTATCGAAAAGTTTTGGTGTGCAAATCTGCAGCAGCTCTCTTTGGATTTGAAATGGAAGATTGTGCTCCAAAGTGCAAGATGATGCATTAGTTGTGATGGTGTATTACCGCTGTGCAAAGCCATGGGAATGCGCTGCCTAGACCTCATTTGAACACCTACCAAACATGAAATGTGAACTAGTTCCCTGGATTTCGAGAACCTGAGTTCATACTGTATCTCCAGTCAAATAGTGCTATATTATGTAAAGCAAAGATGTAATATAATATATATATATACAAGAAATACCTAGAACAAGAACGAGCACTGTCGTTAGCGAAAACAACGACATCATCATTAAAACCTGTGAATGAGGGGTGTCTCTGTAACAATCAATTCCTCAAAACACGTCTTCCTTTGTGAAATCGTCTCGACTACTTCCGCCAAGCACAACAGTCCAACATGCACTCTGTGTTTATCCCCGGCCACAGCATGTAAATGCCGTGAAACAACTGACATTTATTTTATCTAGAGGGTCGTTTCTGAAATGCACCCCCAACCCAACCCATAAAACCCTCTCTCCCTCTCCCTCTCCTCTCTCCCCTCAACCCCCTCCCCCTATTCTAAACAGCCTTGTTTCTCCCACCCCTAAGTCTGACTGGAATGATCTACCCCTCTCCCCATTCCTCTCGTTTTCTCTTTATTTTTACCTCACGTTCCCCGTCACCTTAATCTTCCCAGGGCTAAAAGTAAAAAGAGAACACAAGATGTAAGTTGGAGATGCCAAATTTAGAACAACATTACCATGAAATCGTGGCCGGTGTGAATGTATTTCGGCACCTTCCAACGATTCAGCGAAACAAAGACGGCGATCGCCCTGTCCACTCTTTGATCACTGCCATTTTCGCCTCTCAGCTCTTATAGACTATGATCACAATCCATCGTGTTTGTCTGCTTACTCGAGATCTAGCACTAACACTAACAGCTACTTCCAGGATGTCACAAAACGCAGTCATAGTAAGAGATTTATATACTATCAGAATACAGCAACGAGCACGTAGCAGCACCCAACCAACTAACACGACTGTCATAGACATGCCGGATAAAAATAATGTTGTCATGGAGATACAGAAGTTTCAGTCAGGGATTTTCACTTACAGGGATTAAAACTGTTGTAGATCTTTTTCTTTTCACTTAAATTCTGTAGATCTAGCTCACCTGATCTTGTTTTCAAATACAGTATTGCTCCATTCACTGTATATTATATTGACCTATCTCATCTCCTATTCATTTTTATCGCTTTTGAGATAGAGGAAATAAATATTGAAAGTGTGTTGTGGTCATGGGTGAACACAAAGCTTACACATGACATTTAGGAAGCAGCATTCAGGCACTAGATATTCAAGTTTTAAATTGCTGTGAAGTTTGCGTATTTGAGGTGCAGTAGTAGCACGTGCAGCTTGCAAGCAGAGGGGGCCTGGATTCGATCTCCAGTAGGGACAGGAATTTTTCTGATATTAGGCTTTTCGGCCTTTCTTTTCAAAATTGATCTTCCACAGTGGTTCTGCACAATCCCTAGAAGCTCACTTTCCAACTGATATCATTTTGGGCCTACACTAATATTTGATGTTAGTGAATATTTGATGAGTAGGATTTGATTGTGAATGGATTTATTGCCTGGTTACATGAGAGCAATAGTTCATCATAACTTTTGGAAATATAGATGCATATGCTACTCTGCATACATTGCTGCCTAGTTTAAAGAAAGAAGGACTACCTCTGTTTTCCTTATTCTTTAATTATGTAACGATATAATGCTGATTTTTCCCCCTAATCTTAAACACAGGATTTATCTGTTTTGTTCATTAAGAGCATATAGTATAATGTTTTTAAAAAAAGGTAAAGAGTTGGCCGAGTGTATCAAAGAGTGGACATCATTAGCATTTTCCTTCGCTTTTGTCAAAGTCCGTTCTTTATTATTTAAAAGTGAATGTGTATTGGAAGATATCAGTAATTTTGTGATTAAACTTCATGAAATCTTAGCACAATCATATCGGAAAAAAGAGCTAGTTATCTTTCACATTAAATACTACTTAGCTAACATCTCAGTTCCAAGTTACAGAATATTTTTCAAATTTCTGACTCGGTGTTTCTGAATTTTACTGATCGGGCACAAGAGGCGTACTCCAAATTAGAAATATGGGCATTATATGTTTGCTCTGATGTTTATTGCATTGTAGACTTTAGATTCAACAATAGGTCGATTGGGTTACATTGTCATATATTGCTATCATTTTCGTTTTTATTTCGATTTAGATTTTCCGGGGGACGAAATGTTCGGTGAACTGTGAAAGGTGTCCACCGAAAGTTATGAATGGCAAAAAAATGACAGGTGACTCGCGACACGACAGTTTGAGTGACATACTGTGCTTCCTGCCTTCTTAACGGTGTTTCCGTGGTAGTCTAAACTTGTCTGTCTCGTGCGTCCTTTTTATTTGCTGTATTCTGGCACACGCCATGAGTAGAAGGGACCTTTTCAGAGAACGGAAAAGATAGATGAACCGAACAAGTTTAGTTCAAGATGTATTAGGCAATTTTTGAAGTTCCTGGTCTTCCCTCCACCCTCTTCCCCCAACCCTCCCTCTACCCCCCCGAAAAAAATAGACTTTTGTTTTCCTAATGGGGAAATGACAAAAATGTTCCATTTACATTTAACCCTGGCATCCATAATTGTGACTGGCGGCGTGGACACTGTTTTGCTCTGACTTACTGATCACTGACATCGTACAAAGCCAGCAAAATCACACATTAAAAGTATTTAGGGTGAACATCAAATGGTCCGAACATTTTAATACAAAACTGTTACAACTTTTAATTTTTCAAAAGGTAATAACCTATACAAAACGTGAAAGCTCCCAACAACGTTGCCTTGCGAGAATGACCGACTTCCATAATGTTTTATGAGCGTATCAATCACGCTTTCATGATGATCAGCCTTCACTTCAGTCGCAGGAGAATTTTTCTGCCGAATTAAGATTATGATTTACATATTGCTCTAGCCACTGAGTAGGAGTCACTGCCCTCTAAATTTCAGAATGATCATCCTGAGCAAGGTCTGGCGATGCTTTGATAAAATAATGTATACATCTTTACTTTATTCATCTTTTGAAATTTATAGACATGGCGACGATAGTCTAGTAGCGGGAAGGATTGTTTCTAAGTATGGAGACTTCCGATGCTCAGCAATGTCGATGTCGATATCAAAACTCACACTCTGGTATTGATACACTCTGGTATCGATACTTTCGATGTGAACAGCTACAGTTTGTCTAACCTATATATTGCTTATCGTTGGAGCAGTATCGAAAGATCTCGAAAATGTTTATCCAGAGAACAATTTGCTTGTCCTTGCTGAGATCAGAATCGAAATGGAATCGACAGTTAAAACTTGAAGGCTAAGTATCGCGATATCCACAAAAAGTTAGTATTGGCCCATCAGTTGGCGACGTTGGAGGATCAGGAACTGAGTGGTCAGTGATGGATGGCCTGACTGCACTACAACTCTCTATTCTTTGTTGAGCTTCGATAAAATTCAAGGTTTGACACCATGATTTAAGATCGGTCAAAATGGTGAATATGGTAAGGGTTACTATTGGTCTGAAAAGGAAAAAAAAACCCACGTTCACCTAATTTAGTGTGACCTTTACTTCAGGATATGAGACCAAGAAAACAAAAAGAAAATCAGGTTATGCCAGTGCACTTATTAACAAAGTTTGGATTCTTTTGTTTTGCTTTTGTATTACTTGTTAATGCGCAAGCCCTCAGCTGTGTGGGTTTCACGTAATTAATAGTTGGGAGGCACATGGATAAGGTCAAATCCCACATAGACAGACATAGTATCCTACTCAATATGTGGTCCTCCACAGTGTACGTGTGGAAAATTCTGTTGGTACGTCTGTACAGTATAGTATGAAGATGCCAACAGCACCTGGCATTTCGATATGCAATTTTAAACCATCCTTAAAAAATCAGAAAACTGGCCATGAGGAGGGGGGAAAGGGGTTGGATTTAAATTTCAAAGGCTTAAAAAGGTGCAAATACATGTGTAGACACGGAATAAGTGAGGTTTAGTCACTCAAGTACAAAATTTGTGGTTGTTGCTAGGTGGATAAAGTTACCCTGTTTACTGAATGAAAAGGCCTAAAATATTAGGTTGTCTGCTTCACTGCCTAAGTTCTCAAAAGCTAATTGGTTGAGGGGCATTTTTCTTCGTGTCAAAATTTGGAGGAAGAGCTAAACAACATGCTTGGAAAGTATGTTGTCACGGGACCCCTTACTAAGTTAATGAGAGGTGTAAAACCCAATATAGCCAACAGTGAAAAAAACATTGGCATCTTCATACCTATATGGGCCCTTATGTTCGGCTATCAAAATAGTGCATATGGAGACCTTGCTCAAGGGGCAAGCATAGACCGCATACATGAAATACACATCATATCAGCAACAACTAAATTATAGTCTATATCGTCAATATTGACTTTATACATGTGAGCAGCTGAAAAGTGTTTCAGGGTCTTGAGTGAGCACCAGGCTCATTCATGGAAGTTAAGGAACTGTTCAGGCAGCTGAAATTGGTGTGACGACATTAGCCTTTCTATGGTGTAGTGATAATACAAAGATTATAAAATAACTGTTAAATAAGTGTTACTATATTGTCTTTGGTAGTACTTTCAGCTTGCATACCGAATGCCCTAGCCTTGAGTTTCGGTAGGAGCAGAAAATGTTTAGTGGAAAACAGGTGTTTCTCGATCTTCGTTCTCAATATCTGTCTTTCACAAGAGCCCTGAACGTCCTTAGAGGCACACTTTTTTTTCCTGCAAAGCAAACAGGACAGATTAACAAAGCTGAATTATGGACCACTCCAAAAAGTGAGAAATGTCCTTTTTAAATAAAATGGTATTCGGGAGAGACGGATAGGAAGGGGAGACAAGTTTCAAGTTTCAAGTTTATTTCTCTAGGCATAAGCCAACCACATACATTGTAATGACACATCAATACAAAGGAACAAATGAAAAGGAAAACAGCAACAACAACAACAACAACAACAACAACAACAACAACCACAACCACAACCACAACCACAACAGCAACAACTGTATGTATGTGTGTATATATATATACAGTATATATATATATATATATATACTGTACATAACTGTTACTAAATTACATTTAGTCATTGACATGTCTTGTTTCTTTCTGTTTCGCTCTGTCTCACTCTCTCTGTCTCATTCTTTCACTAATTTTCTCTCTCATTATCTTACACTCACTCTCTCTCACTCACTCACTCACTCTCCACATCTAATGTTAACAGTTACAATGGAAATATAACTGACAACCTGCCTTGACGTCCATAAAAATGTACAAGGCATCATCGCCTCAAGCTATTTCACACTGACGTCAAAAGGAATAGTGCGTATATAAGTAGATGTTTGAGCATGTCACATAGATCTAGCCTAGTTTCCAANCCTGCCTGCCTGCCTGCCTGCCTGCCTGCCTGCCTGTCTGTCTGTCTGTCTGTCTGTCTGTCTGTCTGTCTGTCCTCTGATATATATTCTGTGCTTGAGTTAGAAATAAGAGCAGCTAGGTTTTCACCGGCGTCGGCACTGAAAAATGTGCAGGCCATATCAGTTTGACGTGAACAGGCCATCATACAGGTGTCATAAATCAGTCTATAATCCACCTTCCGACATAGATAAATCATCCTTGCAGTCACTTCTTTTCATTTTTAGAAACACTTGCATAGATCTAAATACTTTAAGTACCCCTCACTTTTCCATTTTTTTATTTTTTTTGGTAACTCCATAAATGCCTTCACCCAATTTAAATTACATGCAGATTAATTATGTTCACGCCGTGGTATGACAGTATGATATCACGAACTTGAATAACAGGGGAACAGTCTGTAAGGTTGAGTTTAAGAAAAGAAGGAAAAGGAAAGAAAAACAGCACTTTTATTTATCCCGTAGAGAAAGTTGTTTACAATGCAATACAATGTTGTAGATCTCGTTCTTAAATACATAGAACAATACAAATACGTATCGATCTCATTCATAATACAAATACATGGAACAGTACAAATACGTATATATCTCATTCATAATACAAATACATAGAACAGTACATGTGCGTATACATCCCATTCATAATACTGTACAAATGCATAGAACAGTACATGTACGTATACATCCCATTCATAATACAAATACATAAAACAGTACATGTACGCATACATCTCATTCATAATACAAATACATAGAACAGTTCATGAATACATAGAACAGTACATGTATGTATATATCTCATTCATAATACAAATACATAGAATAGTACAAGTCATACGTTTAAATACATAAAATTACAAGTGAAGTACATAATAAGGTCATTGCTGGCCGTCCGCAGTACAGCGCCGTGGTCCCGCCAACTCTATAGCTAGGAACTCAATAAAAGCTGAGTCAAGTGGACAGAGGGGAATGAAGTGTCTATCCTTAGGACATTACGGGGTAAATCATCCGGCCCAAGCGTCGAACACACGGACCTTAGATCTGACAGTCTTCACTTTCTGAGCACGGCTCACAGACCACACGGCCATGTTGCATTCTCAGGTGTCTGAGGGATTCTTATTTCGTGATGAAGATACGGGCCCAGAACGAGGGAATTGCGATGACGATCAATTTTTTGGTCCCAGTGATAGAGACTGTTTTGTTTGCGAGAGAGAGAGAGAGAGAGAGAGAGAGAGAGAGAGAGAGAGAGAGAGAGANGAGAGAGAGAGAGAGAGAGAGAGAGAGAGAGAGAGGGGGGAGCACAGTGGACAGCAGTCTGTTTTTTGGTAATATTAAACTTGTTTAGGCAGATTTTGTGCGAAATATGGTCTTGGCTTTGTATTTTTCGCGGGGCCCCTTTTCAGGTATGAGGATGGCAATTTCACTGCTGATTAAAATATTCTTTTCACCCATCCTGTCCTTACTAGTGTATAATGGGTCAAAATATTTAATATTTTTCCGAGGCGTTCTTTTGTTCGTTATCAAAATTTTTACATACAAAATATACATCAAGATGAACTAAATCTTGAACTTTCTCTGCAGGAAAGTGGTGATCTAAAATTTTAAACCCTTTCACTCAATAAACAGCGTGTCCTTACATTTCTAGCGACAAGCAGAAATTTTATAAATGAGTAGTAAAACTTGCTGTAAGTGTAATCTAAGTTTATCGTCACTTTCCAACTTTTAAAATGAAATTAAGCCACTATCTCTTCTCTCTATAGCCAGTTTATGACTAGTAGAAACTATTCAAAATTGCGTATCTTGCATACCCTTTTTTTCAAGGTCCAGTCGGCATTTTCTTACCTCTATAACCGGTATGAATGACTTGGCAGGGATATAAAGTAGCCATGGGATTGTCGATGTGCAATGGCGTAAGGTAATCAGTGCCAAGTATTGATGACCACAAGAAGTAACTATGGGAGACAACGTAATTATAGCTAGGTAACTTGAAATTACCTTGTTAACTCCCTTCGAAAGGAAAGTCGCAGAGCCGTAAGATTTATGCAACATTTCTTAAAGACTGAAATAAGTTGGGTTTTTTTTTCTAGACCAGTGTGAAAGTGGATTGTGCCATTATGAGCTTTTTCACTGGGAAGTTGTCTTGCACAGCTAGCCTACTTATTAATTTACGTGGTGCAGGCCACTCAGAGAGCCAAGTTAGGAAGCCAAAAAATTTTCTTGGCTCATTTTTATTCTGAAGGCTTCGTGAACCTTTTGTGGTTCTTAAATGCTGCGCAATCGATCGTTGCTGTCGCAAAGTACGTCCTCGCCTACAAATGGCAGTGGGCAATAGGCACTGCCTTGACTCAGATGGATATGCTTTCATATTTCAAATACTAAATGTTTTTGTAGCAATTTTTCTCCACCACAAACATTCGTAGAGACTACAGTTGCTATGCAGTGTTACTGTGATATCCTTTACTCGTAAAATTCAGAGAAGTAACGCTCCTTCGTAAAGCGTACAGTGGAATTCAAAGAAGTGAAATGTCCCATCATGTTTGTTCTTTCCTTTTATACTCCAAGTAGAGCTTTAAGGAGCTTACTCCTCAGAAGAAAGAGGGAAAGAGGGAAAGAGAAAATAACAGGAAGCAAACCTAAAGGCGGAAGAGTGAGGAAGAAGAGAGGAGAGAAAAGTATCGCTTTGGTTCTGATTGTATTAAACTATTTTCTTAATGTGCTTACGCAATGATAAGATACGATATGAAACATTTTTATTTCTCCTTATGGGCACATTGTCTTGTATACTAGCACATTCACATACCTAACTGACTCACAGGTGAACTTAATCACACACGCACGCACACACACACACACACACACACACACACACACACACACACACACACATACACATACACATACACACACACACGCACGCACTGCTTTCCTCAGATCTGAGATCTCTGCTCCGTGTGTGCACAGACTGTAAAATGTTAAGCATCACTATGCTAGAAAATAACAGTTTAGCATATCCTGGTCCGTCAAGCTTTTCCAATACAAAGAACAAAAAAGGTCTGTTCAAATATTATATTTTGTATTTTTAGCATCTTTAGCTGGGATGAATGCTCCTATTCTCCATATTATTTCCCATATATCCGCTTGGCTGGTGTTGTCAATGTATTATGACATGTGATATAGTTGTGTACATATTATGGAGCCATCTTTGAGTTAAGGGTCGTAAGTACCTCTTAACCACCACCCCCTCCTCCAGCTACCCCCAAGAATATTTCGAGAGAGGCATCACTTAACTCTCGTAGCACCATACTCCCCGGGTTCAACCTCTCACTGTTACGGACAATGACCGTTGCTCGCGTTGTCTGCCCACCGGTCAGGTAACACTGGGGTGCAAAATTCTACCGTCGCGCTCAGAGGTCGGCAAGGAGACAACATATATACAGTATATTCTATTGCCGCACTCAAGGGAAGCGAGCGAACGGTAGAATAAATTCTGACATCGCACCATTAGTTTTACTAGTAACAGTTAAAGTACGTAGAAAAGTTTTTGACAAAAATTTCAACCCTGCACGGCTGCCTTTAGACTCGGAGGTTACGTCAGTTCGAAGAGGGGGCGGCGGGGGGCAGACCTCCTCGGATTATGGGAGGGGGGGGTGATAGTGACGGCCTTACTCGAGTATGACCAATGGCTAAATATTATTGTCACCTCTCATGCAGTTTCTCCGTTTACCCAAGAAGACCGTGGTCCCCTGAAGCCACTGTTTATGCTTGCACCGAGCCGAGGAAGATTGTTGACACAGCTCCGTTAGCGATAGGTTGGTGTAAAGCACTGGTGAAGAATTGATTCTATAGGTGTTGCTCAAGTTGACACCAAGGACGGTTTTCTAGTGGGTGTGGCGGGGCACGAGATTGGCATTTTTGTCTTTAGTCATGCTATGTTAAGCTAATAACTTTTACAACAGCTTAAGAATATGAGCCACTAGCACAGGAGACATAATGGTTATATATGAAATCCATGACAACATTCAGGAAAAACATTCTTCAAAGTCAGTCTTTTTTCCAATATTTATGCTGTTAAACTTCCCAGAAATTAATATCCGTTGCTATGGTAAGGCGGTCATATTATAACGCCTTACTTATGGCGGCTAATAGTTATGAGAGTGATGTTACTGCTGCTGCTGCTGTTGCTGCTGCTGCTGCTGCTGCTGCTGCTGCTGCTGCTGCTGCTGCTGCTGCTGCTGTGGTGATAATGATATTATTCACAATAATATTTCTAATCGTGTTTTGGAGAGCTTAGGCATTAACAAAGGGGTCTCGTAAGAATTATACATTAATTCTGCATTCAGCACCGATGCACTAATGTGATTCTTATCTTATCTTGGTATAGAGATCTCATCGTCAATGCGCAGACTTTTAGTTAATTCACGCTGTGCATTCTCAAGCTCCATGCTCAGAACCGATACACAGTATTTGTCATTATTATCAGGGCCTCAAGAAAAATTCGGCAATCGTTCCTCGAAATATGACTTTGGTCTTTAGCACAACCATACAGTATATTTTTCTCATTTGTTTCAGCTTATTTAATAGTTTCCACTTGTGTAACACTGTGCAGAGTGCTTTTGGTTTTGGTTGTTTTTCTTGGGGGGGGGGNGGGGGGGGGGGGGGGGGGTGTAGGAGGTGGAAAGGGGAAGGGGAGGAACTATTGAAAGTTTATTAATTCTTCACCCTTAATAAATTTAATCCTTCCAGTCAATTTGGCCCGTCATATGTTTCCAGTATTTTGTACCGACCCAAGGTCCTCTTTTGTTACACATCTGTGTGCGACCTTCTACTGTACATTTTCAACTTAAGGCCACCAAGCTTTATTATATACAGTAAGATGCAACCTTCTACTATACATTTTTAACTAAAGGCCTCCAAGCTTTATTATATACAGTAAGATGTGACCTTCTACTGTACATTTTTAACTAAAGGCCTCCAAGCTTTATTATATACAGTAAGATGTGACCTTCTACTGTACATTTTCAACTAAAGGCCACCAAGCTTTATTATATACAGTAAGATGTGACTTTCTACTCTACGTTTTCAACCAAAGGCCTCCAAGCTTTATCATATAATACAGTAAGATGCAACCTTCTGCTGTACATTTTCAACCAAAGGCCACCAAGCTTTATTATATACAGTAAGATGTGACTTTCTACTGTACATTTTCAACCAAAGGCCACTAAGCTTTATTATATACAGTAAGATGTGACTTTCTACTGTACGTTTTCAATCAAAGGCCACTAAGCTTTATTATATACAGTAAGATGTGACTTTCTACTGTACGTTTTCAACCAAAGGCCACTAAGCTTTATTATATACAGTAAGATGTGACCTTCTACTGTACATTTTCAACTAAAGGCCTCCAAGCCTTATTATATACAGTGAGATAAGGTCCTTATCAAATCTAGATTCTGTCCTCAGTGGCCTTTTCTTAACCATTTTCCCATAACTTCCTTATTGATATACTAAGCCATTTACTCCTCGTTAAGTAGTGGAATACGACCTTATCGGTTACCACAGACGACATCTCGTACAAATCATTATGATGATGCTAAAATTCATGCACGATTTACCTTCTCATCTTACCACAAAAGTGATTGTGAACAAGTTCGACACAAGAGACACCCGACGACACCGTGAAGTCGCCGCCTGTGATGAAGGGGCGGAGCCCCCTTGTCAAGCGAACGGGGACTGCTACCCTCAATAGATAATAGATCCAAATCCTTGTCAGAGTCCAACGGGTATTGTGCGGCGACATTATTTCCTACCCAGGTATTCTACTTCTTCATCGGCTGTAAAAAAAAGCTAGGACACTCAACCTCCCGCTATTCTCACAACCCTTCTCCACTTTTGGTCTACCCGCTTTCATAATATAATAGGTTTGCATAGCGAACGACCTCTTCCCACAAAGCAGACTGACTTGGATTCTCATTCGTAGAGTTATGAAATTATTCGCCTGGCTTACTTGGGTTGTTTCTTCTAAATATTTGAGATCCATCCAGTCTTCTGTATTCTAAAACTAGGCTAAAGATCTCGCGATATATTTTGTTTGGTCTGCGTACATTCTTGTCTGCTCTTTTCTGTGCCAGTTTGTGGGAACAAGACGGTTACAAGAGGCTTAAGGACATGGGAAAGGAAGGACCTCTCTTTACTTGCCTCACATGACAGGATCTCAGGGTGTCACGATGTGTCATACATACAAGGCGGAAGACAGTAATCTTCATGGGGATATTTGTCTTCAAATTTCATAACATGGCCGGCCTGATTTAAGACAGAGGAGCCAGGCTGGGATAAATGTGTAGACGTGCAATATGTGAACTTTAAAATTTATGTACTGATTTCAACGACAGGAGCAGATCTTCATTGTTATTCAGTATGAGAATTATCAAGACTAGTGGAGATCCCGAAAAGAGGCGACGACCAGACCTCTGATATGCATGTCTGGGATTAAGTTGGATAAAGGTAAGACGCTTGATAGCATCTTGTTGCTGTAATATTCTCCTCGCTGTGTGGATGATTGTGGAAAGTAGGCCATCGGGGAAATCGGGGGCAGTTTCGAAGGCATTTTTATGATATAATTTTGGTGTTGAAAAAGATACTGCTTTGATGTTGGATGTTTTACAATGTTGAATACTTCATTCAGCAGGTGGGAGACCTTAATTTCATCACTGACATCAGAAATTCAACAGTAGGTACTGGTGTTTTACAGTTTGATCTCGGGACTTTATGCTGCTGCCGTTGTTGTTGTTGTTGTTGTTGTTGTTGTCGTTATCGTTGTCGTTGTCGTTGTTGTTGCTGCTGCTGCTGCTGTCGTCGTCGTCGTCGTTGTTGTTGTTGTTGTTGTTGTTGTTGTTGTTGTTGTTGTTGTCGTTGTTGTTGTTGTTGTTGCTGTTGTTCTTGTTAGTGAGAAGAGAGTTGTAAATTCTAATAATGCAAAGGGAATTACATAACACTAGAGTGAGATTTGTTCATATCTTTGCCTTTCTCTGAAGTGATCAAGCGGAACTAGTTTACAAAATGACTGCTCGTTAAGTAATAAGTTCTTTAACTATAATTTGTTCGTGAAATAAATGTATGTTGCTGTTGGTGTCTTTCTCGCTGTCGCCATTACCACCATTGTTGTCGTCATTTGTTTTCGTTTTCATATTCTCTGAACTCCTGTGCAATGTTTCATTTAAATTTCCACGGTTGACTGTTTTATTTTTAGCTCCCTCGCCTTCTCAAGATCCCTGTCTCTCATCTTTTCTCAGTCGCTCTCTACCATCCTCTCCCTTTCTCTGTCTTGTCTCCTTTTCTCTCTTTTCCCCTCTCTCTCTCTCTCTCTCTCTCTCTCTCTCTCTCTCTCTCTCGCTCGCTCGCTCTCTCCCTTTTTCCTTTTCATTGTACCCGTCTTTGTTCTTTCGCTGTTGATATTATTTTCGTATGGAAACAGGAACCAATGGGGCTGGTCATTACACTGAACGATGTCGTCTTAGTTTTGTTTTCACATCCTGTGAAAACTCATTCTCTCACTTCGCTTATCGCTGTAGTATTAGCTCTCTGTCATTTTCTTGGTCTCTCCTTTTATTTCTTTATTTTCTCCCCCCTCTCAATCGTTCTCTACTGTATTCCCTTGCTCTGTCCCTTTCTCTGTCTCTTCTTTCTTTCCTTTTGTCTCTCTTTCTTTCTTTCTTTCTTTCTTTCTTTCTTTCTTTCCTTTTGTCTCTGTTTCTTTCTTTCTTTCTTTCTTTCATTCTTTCTGTCTTTCTTTCTTTCTGTCTTTCTTGCTTTCTTCTTCTCTGTCACTGTCTCTATTCCTTCCCTCCTGCTGTTATCACTCCATTCGTATGGACACACAAGAGATCGGGCTGGTTGAAACCGAACAATGGACGAGGGGTCAGCGAATAGCCGGTCCAACACTTGGTTAAAGCCCGATAAGGCCACATTCCCACGGGTCAGTCATTGGGACTCGTGCGCTTTCTGGACCACTGGACTTTCTTACATTGATCAAATATGAACGTTTGTTTTTTTAGCCAGGTCACAAATACATTACACAACCCCTGGAGTTTTACTTTTCCGGTGTAATGGGTCGACCTCATTGAAAATATTTATGAGATGAAACCAGTTCTGGTCTACAGTTGTTTGTAAACTGAGAACTTGATAATCAACGATGGGATCTTTTACCATCGTAAGAATTACATAAACTCTCCATACTGAACGGTACTAAGAGTGCATTCAGCACCAATGCAGTTATTGTAATTCTTACAGTGATAAGAGATCCCATCGTTAATGCCCAAGCTCTGAAATGATAAGCCACACTGAGTCGTTAGATATGTAGATGTTTTGTATGTTGATGAATGTGTTTCTATACAGTTCCATTCAGTTTCATTTTATGAAATCTTATGACAAATAAAAGTATGTGAACATAGAATACGAACATGGACCCCTGTCACAGAGACCTGACAGTTCAGGATGCCACAAATCATGATCTATGATATTATATGTTCGTTCTTACACATAATCAGTTATGTTCTTAAGTTGAATTAAGAGGGATAATAGTATTACTGTTTCACAGCTTGATCTATGAACATAATAATAATATACAGTGTTATTATGTTCAACGTATTTTCGTCATTAGCAAACTACAACAAATGTTGAAAATATCCCTCCATAAATACAGATTCGTTTCNCTAAGGAAACATAAATACACCCCATTCCACTAGTCACGTTTTTTCAAGTGCTGACGTTAACAAACTACCATGAACTTATTAACCTGTACATACAGAAAATATATTTACAGAAAATGTGGCATAAGTGTTTGTTCGCTAGAGCTATTGCTGAAAGCGTACCGGTACGTCTAATACTGTTTATAAAAAAAAAGAGTAAGATGTTAAGCGAACATGTTGATATCACCATCGGTCATTAATACTAATATATCTGGGCAACTATTTCAGTTGTCACCCTCACGAATTTAGTCCTCATAGTTATTGCTGTCATTTATGAAAGAAGAGTACAGGATTTGATAGCACGATAGTGTTCGCCTAATCCTCTTGATCCTATACCCATGAGGTCACTACTTAGGTGAAGAAAAACTATCTCTTGTTACTGACAGTCAAGGTCGCTGTCGTTTCCTGGGCCTCGAGGCGAATAGGTCAGGTCAGATCACAATCTGTTTTGACACCCAAAATAATAATTATCATAGACTAGATCTTGTGAATCTACTGCTTAATATGCGAGACTGTCTGGACAGACAGGGGCGTCAGTTTTACATTCTCGAATGGTCATCGTTCATAGATTATGGGTTTTTGGAACTCCATTGGTTATCATAGACGATCCATGGTGTCCCTTTATCTCCTCCCAGTGACGACTCTTCCCCGTGATTGTGTCTAATACGTTGTATGGTCCTTAAAGATAGATTGGCTGCAGTTGTAAAGTTGTTTCCGTCATTTTATTTTTATGAAGGAGGAANGGGGGGGGGGGAGGCTGTCGTATAGAAGGGGTTTTGGGAACTCCACTGGCGATTCTAAGCGGTTTATGGTATCCCTACACCTCCCCCCAGTGAAGACTATTTCCCGTGCATGTTTTCATTAAGTTGTGTGGTCCGTAAAGACAGGTTGGCTGCAGTTATTAACATTCGTTTTTGTCTTCATATGAAGGAGGATTGGGGGAAAGGGAAACTTTGGGGTTGTATGGCGAGGGGGGGGGGTGCAGTTGAGAAGGTTTCAGGGGCGAGGGCTTCAAATAATAAAATACAGTAGAGTACTCTTAATACAGAAATGTATAGTAGATAAACATGGATACCGAGTACAGTATTTTTTATCCCGATTTTTCTTCTCTAAGGATGCGTGCATGGTTAATATGTGTTTCTGTTAATAAGTACACTCTTGGTCAGTCCCAATGTATATGCATTATCCTTGTTCCGTTATAATCACTGATTAACATTTGAAATGTTCTAAGTAGAACCATGCCTATCGTTATAAGATACAAATGCCATCGCTGGACCTTAATATTTTGTTCCTTTTCAGGGCCAGAGGTATTGTCACTTCGCCCCTGTTTCAGAACCCGATAACCTTCATAATCAAGCAAATGTTCTGATCAAGGAAGAGATAGAGAGGAAACCTGGACGTCCCTGCAGCTCAAAATAGAGTGACCTAGGTTAAACGAAGATTTCATTGGTAAGGTCAATCGGTGCTGTGTAAACAAATATTGATTATGAAGTATATATGGGCTACCTAATGCGATTAATCCTTAAGTGGAACAAAAACAAGAGTAAAACAGGCCATTATACAATCTCAGTCAGGTCCTGAGGCAAAATTTAGTGAGATTCATATTTTTATGGGTTTCATGAATTCGAAAACATGGCGCACTATCAACATGAATTAAAATCTGGCATCCAGAAGTTGAATTTGTGTGTTTTTGTCAGATAAGACAAATTATATAAACTAAGTTTTTGTTGTTGGTGTTTTGGACATTGATCTCCGTAATATCCCCTAGGTAACTTATGTTATGCATGAAAATATAGGTACATACCATGTTCGCCTCCTTGCTTTTTTTGATTAACGCAAATGTATAATAGTTCGAGTCCTGCCTGGCATAGATTTTGGTTTTGAACAAAAATGCAACAAACTTGGAGGCTTCACTGATACAAAGAGATGATGGCAGATGTAGGTTAGTACGTAACAATAGTTGAAAATTCTCGTTTTAAATGGTTCTATCTCACCTCACAGTCACGCGAGGCTGCTCAAGCATGAAGGAATGGAGCATAATATACAAATTTTGGAATCTGGTGCTAATGATGGGCCCATACCTGGATTTTTAGGTTTCGGAAAACTAAGGCATCGAAAGTATCCATTCTATTTAGATGTTGATACTCAGTAGAGAGACGACATGCCAATCCCTCCAAACTTCTCAGAATCTCTCGGTACCGCCGCGCTGGATGGACTCGCATTCTAGATTCTAAGTCAGACAAACTGTCACCGCTTACATCGAAAGTATACAAAAATTATATGGGAACTCCAGAGCTCGGGTTTTGATACCGACATCGACATTGCTAAGTATCGAATTGATCGACAATCAGTTATGATACTGTCCACCGTTAGCAGATGGAGAGAATCCTCAAACTATCACCTCACGATTTTGTAAGGCTACATCTGGCAACATGGTGGGAGTGTAGAAAGATGGCTCCTGAAGGTTGCAAAAGCCTAATCCGATTTCCCTCTTTGAGCAAATAAATTGTTTTCTCTTCTATCACTTACAAGAAATTCCATAATCTCTAAGTCTTCTTTAATAGTTTGCAGAATTCAGTGGGCTTATTTAAAATGTGGTTTAAAATATAGGCCTTTCATTTCGTTTTCGAGCCACGAATCGATACATCGGAAGGCGTAGACAAGCTAACTTGTTTCCTTAACAATAAGTGCACCGCACAGAAAGCCACACCAAAACCGAAGTAAATGACCCAAACTTCAGGTTTGGTTTACAAAATCAGGAGAGAATGCAAACTAATACGCAGGCAGGTTTACAAATCTAGGCCCCATTCTCCATAATCTGTCCAAAGGCATATGATCAAAACCTATTTTCATGCAAGCGGGAGTCTGTATCCTAAAAAAATCATCATGAGGTACAGTCAAGGGTAGCTAAGTAAGTATTTAACAGACGTGATTATCGATACTCGCATAAATTATTATACAGCTTCATTGCCACCTTTTATCAAGAGAAATCGTAAGGACTTCAAATCGCAGTTGTAGTGAATAAAGCCGCCCTTTTACTGATTTGACCTGGATTTGAGCTATAGGCCAAAATTTGCATTGAATCCCCATTGAATTAAGTAGTCTTGAATAATCCGTATAAGTGCTTTGATTTAATGTGGGACTTTCGTGCCTAATTTTAGCCCACTGAGTAATTCAAACGGATATAAAAAGAAGATATTCTTTATCTTAATGCTTGCTATAATGTGTTATATAGTACGCCTGTACTCTAATGTAGGATCCTCTGCCAGTAAGGAAAATAAATATATAATAGCTTGGATTATATATGTATTGAACAACTGGCAGTATGAGTAGAAGGCGATATTTTTTAGAACTAATTTTGTTTTTTATCTGAAAACAGCTGACCATAATAGTATTACACATTGGAATACTCTCAAAATAGGTGACCGTTGTCGGCCATACTTGCCTCTTAACGCCCTTTTAAGTAAAAGTACATGCTATGGGAAAGAATGAGAGGGCCGTGGATTGCTTTCCTTCAAATGTAACTATGGATGCATTTTGAGCTTGGAGGGAGAACAGAAAATTTAGGGGTTAAAGTATGAGGTATACCGTGCTTGCGAACTGTTCCACCCCTTTTCTCTCAAACCACCTCTGCTTGTTTCCTCCTAATTAAATAGTTTTGAACATTTCGGATAAAGTCTAAATTTGCAGCCTTGAATCTACCAGATCTGATTTGGCTTGTGAATGGTATATATATATGAATCTTAAACTTCCTCACATCAACATTCTGCTGATATTTCACTGATGTTAAAAAATCTGAGTCAGTCCCAGGTCTTCTTCTTTGAAACAACTGTAGGCTTCTCTCTTATCATCACTTTCTCCTTTTCCATTCTTACTCTATGTATCATTAAGTCACTGCTCCCCCATTCAAAACCTTGTTCCTGTACAGTATTGGTAATTTCAATTAATGTTATTGCTCTTTCTGCAACTATGGGGATCATTATAATTATCTGGTTGTTGTTTAATCATCATTCAAACTCTTGCACATTTTCCTCAGATCCCCGGATGAAGCTGACTAAACTCTGTGAGGACCAATGACTTGACCTACCTCCATCGTATTTTTATCACCACACTCTTGAGCCCTCCAATGGGGGAGCATCGTTTATGCAATCAAGATATTGCTTTGAAGTTCATTCATCACCCTAAGATCAGCTGATCTTTTGTCTTTTGGAAAGGTTATCCTCTCTTTAAGCAAGTAAACACACCGCTGATCCCACAACTGTATGAAACGAGCAGATCATAATATCATAACGCTACAGTAGCACGACACTATGTTTGGAGATTGATCTTGTGCCCAAAGTATAGCCTACATATGCATGACAGTTCATTCATTCCTTTGGAACCTCCGATAGCACTCGGAAAACAGCTGATTATACTCCTGTAACACTATAATTATACGACACGACATCTGGAGGCTGATAGCAAGGATTACAGCAGCAGTCAGCAGCAGCATGATACGCCACCTGGAAACAGGTTCTGTGGAATAAGACATCTGGTCACATTCATCGCATCATTGTCATGGGTCTGTCCAAGAAACTAGGGACGACAACCCAGAAGCCGTTGACATTGCCTGGCTCCAACGCTGTCCCTTACAAATGGAGTCACCAGACGTACACCGTGGGAGAGATCCTGAAGAACTTCAAGCTTCCCTGTGTTGTGCAATGTGCTACAGGTAAGACACCTACAGAAAGTGATGGAGTAGGTGGATTTGGTGATATTGAGCCATTACTATTTCGGAAGAAACAATTCCTTTCACTACTACTAGTCATAAATAAAGTTACAGACAGCGCGAATTGCGATCAGAAGTGTGCAATTTTGTTAAAAATTAAAGCAACAAAATTCACATAGACGTATAATACTAAATTTAAAATAAATTTAGATTTTGGGGCAACTTAGATTTTTACCTCTGATAGCTGCAAAGGTAATGTTTACAAACTGGCAGCCAGTGAAACCCATGGTTTTAAACTAGATCAACAGGAGAATATGCCATTTCGGTGGCTCCATTAAATAATCTTACTTTTACTTAAACGCATAGAATGAAGTCAAACGAGCATAATGCCGGCTGAACTGTAATTAAAGACTTGCATTTCAATCATAGTGGCAATAAATTCCTTATTTTCTCAACTTTTATGTAAACATGTCTTTGTCATAGTATGCACACTCGATTAACTGTGCCGACCCACTAAGTGAAACATCTGTGGAATCCAGATCACCACCACTACTAAAAACCACGTGATCAGCTAGATTATCCCCTCAAAAATATTATCGTCGAGGAGCGGAAGACTGCAATTCAAGAGCATGAATAGCACAATAAAGCAGTAAAAGGCTTGTTGACTAACGATTTTATACTTTTTTTTGTGCGTCTATGTAGTTGTATACGCCCTGACATAAGGAAAAAATATAGTTTATTACTTGTTCCACTGGTAGATCTACCTGTTGATTGCAATGCTCAGTTCTCATGCTGCTGAGAGAATTTTTAATCTTACAAATGTTGGGTGCGAAGAACAATTAATATTGAATTGAAGGTACAGTATACAGGCCTGATATATGAAAATAGTTCGTTAATTCCTCCGCTAATACCTGTAGATTGTTTGTTCAGTTCTCTTGCTGTTGAGAGAAATTTGATATTACAAATCACGACCGAGTAGAGCAGTTCATTAAATGTTAGTACATCAAATACAAAATCTAAAACAAATGTCAGTAACCATGACATCTTACCAGTCCATCAGATCTTAAATGGGCTTCGTCTTCCTAATTTCAGATTCTTGCACGGTACTCTGGTCAGATTTTCAGTTCGATCTACGGCAGCCCTTACTATTTTACAGCCGTAGATCCGTACAAAAAATGCACGCTGTCAGTCTGAGACAGGGGAAGGACGCCTTGGAGGAGATTGGGCCTACGATGGCCATACCAGAGGACTACGAAGGTTTGTAACAGAACATATTCTCTATATATTAAAGAGCCATCCTCTGAAAATAATTTTAAGAACTGACTTGACTTGGCATGCGGTGAGTATACATGGAAACTTAAGTCTTTGCACTGCATGGACCAGATGTACTAAGAATTTGAGAATTATTATTTCCCTTGAGTAATTTTAGCTTCCGGTGAGTATGCAAGGGTGGTTAACTCTTTTGTGCAATCTTGCTGCTTTCTTGTTCTTGGTACTGTTAGTATTGGTGATTTACATCGTGACACTGATAGTGGTGACTAGTTGTGAAGGTGGTGTGGTAGTGATGATGATGGCGGTGACAGTGGTGTTGTTGCTGAAGGTGGTTATGTTTTTATTAAATGTTTAACAATGGTTATCAGTTCATCTTTGTGCCGATGGAGATGGATGTCGTGAAACATACCAGTAGATGAAATGAGTTGTCAAGTTTTTTTTCTCATTGATCATTTACTGTATCTAGTTTTGCCAGGGAAATGGTACTTCTACACCAACAAAAACTGAAATAATCACGAGAGAGAGAGCAAACAGACAGACACACAGAGGGTTGGACAGACAGACAGACAGACAGACAGACAGACAGACAGACAGACAGACAGACAGACAGACAGACAGACAGACAGACAGACAGACAGACAGACAGAC
>JAWQUT010000115.1:1116998-1131696 GCA_033807755.1 Ellobium chinense | reverse complement strand
TTTTATTTTTTATGAATTTTTAAAGTTGAAAATTCTCAAAATTTTCAATGTTTTTTCATAACAATTTTTTAAAAATTATATAAAAAAACTATCTAAAAAATCAAAAAAAGCCCGTGACATTCTATTTTAAATAAAGTGATCTTTCAAATGAAAAAAAAAACCCAGCATCCTACCATTTGTTGTTCTCCAGATCGAACGGTTCAAAGTTATACATATTTTCCAATATGGCGGCCAAACAATTGGCGTTTCCATAGCAACGGAGTGAGGAGAGGGCAAAACACCCAGGTTATCTTCCTTCCTGGCCCTATCTGACCCATTTTTCACCCCAAAATGACAAACTTCCCTGTATTAATGAAAATGACCTCGTTCTGCCGCACGTCCCCTTAACAATGGTTATCAGTTCATCTTTGTGCCGATGGAGATGGATGTCGTGAAACAATACCAGTAGATGAAATGAGTTGTCAAGTTTTTTTCTTATTGATCATTTACTGTATCTAGTTTTGCCAGGGAAATGGTACTTCTACACCAACAAAAACTGAAATAATCACGAGAGAGAGAGAGAAAGAGAGAGAGAGAGAGAGAGAGAGAGAGAGAGAGAGAGAGAGAGAGAAGAGAGAAAGAGTGTGAAAAGGAGAGGGGGGAGAGAGAGAAGAGAGAAAGAGTGTGAAAAGGAGAGGGGGGAGAGAGTGGAGAAAGGGAGACAGACAAATAGACTGATAGGCAAGCAAACAGACAGACACACGGAGGATTGGACAGACAGACAGACAGACAGACAGATTAAGAGAATGAAAAAGAGAACACTGAAATATCACTCAATCTTTTTCTACTTCCTGCACAGCATATACACTGACAGATAATAAAGAAGCATGTCAGTGAAATGGGAACAAACTCCATGGTCACATACTTAAAAGATAAGATAAACAGAAGAATGGGCTTTGTACAGCATTATCATGTTGACTGCTTTTTGAAACACTGCCTTAACCCAACTATCCCATAAAGTGTATATACGGGGTTGTTGCAGCAATGAATCGAATCTGTATGTAGATAGTAATATAGTGTAACGCATTGTGCTGCTCTTTGTTAAATATCATTATCAGATGTCTTTGCGTTAGATTTTTGAGCTGGAGGGTTTTACCGTGTGTCCTTGCAAGGGCCATTGAATCCACTTAGTGACTTAGATGAGGAAAAAAGAAACCAAATAGACTATCTTGCTTTGAAATTTGGGCTGGAGAAGAGCAAACTGTATTCATCATCACTGGTGCTCTTTATCTAGGAATATTATATTTGGGTTTTTAAGAAGTCACCGAACAGAGCGACCGCTCTAGGGGACTTTAAATACAGCCAATAACCAGCGAGACACCTGTGGCCACATAATCCTTACATTAGTTAACCCATTGCCGTAACCAAGGGCAACTCCCAAAACATACATGGCGCTCACTGTAGTTAACGCAATACGTTAATTAACGCAGTGATTATGCATACGGCCACTGGGGAAGAGCAAGGAAGAGACATCAGATCTTAACGAATTTCATCTACACTGTATATTATGCCATGTAATTACAGGTATGTTAACTTTACACGTATTTGTTTTACAGAGGGGAAAAAACTCCATCTGTTATAATAGGTGCTTTAAAGACCATTTATGTCGTCACCTGTCGTCCAGTAGAGGCTAGATTAAACAGGTGACGACTTGAAATGTTGTAAGCTAATGGTTCATAGAATGGGGATCACTCTGACCAGAAAAAATTGACAGGCTTTTACCTCCAATGAGGTCAGTGCGAACTTGTATTATTAATATTTCGATCCTTCAGAGCACAAATACAATACGTCTCGTGTGTGAGAGTGAATGTGTATGTGTGTATGTGTGTGTGTGTGTGTGTGTGTGTGTGTGTGTGTGTGTGTGTGCGTGTGTGTACGTGAACGTGAACGTACGTGTTTGCGCGCGTGTATGTGCGTGTATGTGTGCATACGTGTGTCTGTCTGTGTGTGAGTGTTTCCCAGTGTGTGTCTGTGTCTGTGTTTGCATACAATTATCATCACATTGTTACCTTACTTCATTCAAACGAAACGGTACTAGGGTGTGGTTAAGAAGAGAAGACAAGAGTTCATTTCAGATGCACAACGCCAAGATTGTGCGAAGATTGTGGTCTTTTGATATAGCCTACATCATCTTACATCTTACCATTAACTGTGAAAGGGAAGTGGAAGGGGTTAAATGGCTCGACGCTGTGTTTGAAAAGAACGAATATAAATACCAGCACAGCTTCTTTCTGTTGGAATGTTTTGGAGCGCAACCAGGCGTTTCGAAACTTCATGGTTTTATACCGAATCTTAATGCGTTGGGGCTCAGTCAACTGTTGATTAGCTTATAAACATCGCTGCTTTCATACGATGTTTGGCCAACCGAAACTGCACATTCTCGACATTATTTTTAAAAAAGTGCATCTCGCTGTAGTGCGGAATTCCAGTTCGTTTTAAGCTATCACAGTTAAAAGGTATGCAGACCCCCCCTGCGGTTTATAAAAGCCAACATAGGCCTACTAGTCTATCACCGGTATACCAGTATTATGTTCCACTTACACTATGTAAACAATCATTGAACGAAAGAAAGAAATGAGGAAGAAAGGACAGAGAGAATCGTGACTGAACCTTTACATTAGATAAGGGCATCTCAGATTTGATAGGTTATTCGAATTTGTTCTACTAACATGAAAAGTAACCGCTCTGTTGACACACAAAGAAGTTTGCCAACTATGATAATAATAATAGTTAAAGCCGGCTATTCTATTTCACGTACACATGGGAAATCACACGCCAGAGTGTATTAAAGGTGGAAAAGGAAAAACAAATGTCATCGTCATTTCATCGCAGAAATGTTACAAATGCAGAGAGAACAAATAAAAAGTGCTCTCATACTGTCATAGCCACTGAGAAACTGAGAGCCCCTCCTTTTCATGACGTGAATCGTCTCGCATTCTCGCTGACGGTATTATGTTGTAAATATGATGCTGGAGGATTGTGAACGTGCTTTAATATATGATAATAATAATAATAGTAATATCATTCAAGGCCTTTACAGCTTCAGCTGAGCGGAACGGTAAGCAGGTATAGATAGATCACATCGGAATGGGACAAATATGGGAAAAGGTAAAGCAGGATCCTAACAAAGGCGTAGTCGGTATTTTTTGCTGTCGTGGGGTTTGCTGGAAGAGGGGACAGGAAGGGAGGGTTTGATTGCGCCTTTTTGTTTTCAGCAAGAATCTCTCTCGTGAACTACTGTAGTCAAGTCTGCTTTTTAGGAAACAAGGTTTAGTGGTGGTTGGGGGGAGGAGGGGAGGGATAGTTAGTGGGAGGGATAGGAGGGATAGTTAGTGGAAGGGATAGGACGAATGTGTGTGTTTGTTGAAAAGGGATGGGGGCGGCGTGTGGAAGAGGTCATTGCCTCCTTTCTAACCCCATCGCTGGCTCCCCTCAATTATATTTTGTTCTCTGTCGTGGCAAAAAGGCGTGAGAGACAGAGAGAGAGAGAGACCAAAGGGCCTCACTGCGCCTGAATGAGTTCACACACAGACTAGCCATAGATGTATGTCATTGTTATGGTTTGGATAGTGTGTTACACCGCATACAATTTATTCCTCAACCGTCTTTAAGAACGCGATGTTCCGACACTAACGTATGACCCCTAATAAGGTTTTTGGCGCACACAAAACAACATGATTGTAGGTTAGAATCATGAGTAGGGACATTCCACCTAACATGTCGTCACGCTCATTCCACATTCGCTTAAGTCATTTCCTTGATGATTTGACTTGTTTACATTACTATCATCGTCCATTTATCTTTTTTTCTCAGTAAAATAAATGTAGACCTTTGACTCGTTATTATATCCCAATTTCATTACGTTCGGATTTCCAGTGGACCCTTATGGGAGAGGCAGGCATGTACATGAGGCATTTGGGATATTGCGATCATACTACAAGATAAGAACTAGGTGTGAAATTTTTATCTGATTCTAGTTTTGTAGAGTGTAATATGATCGCAATGCTGGGAACAGAATGCCATTTCCGCATGTCTACTTTTATCACTACATTCTGTATGAGATCAGCACTTAACAAAGGAAGTTGGTGTGCATACAAATTCCGCGAGGTCTTAAAGAACGTGATGTCCCAAAGCTAACTTATAACCCAGCATAAGATTAGTAGCACATATAAACAACATGTACGATTACTCATGACAAGGGCCATTCCACCTAACACATGCTGCTGTGCATTCCACTATAAATATGACACCTACATCCTTGAAATCTGACCACAGAGAGCTTGTATTACGTTCGGATTTCTAACGGACCGCTATGACAAAGGTAGGCGTGTGCATGAGGCATCTGGGATGTGACGATCATATTGCACGATACAAATTAGAAGTGAAATTCACATCTGATTCTAGTTTGTAGCGTGTATTATCATCGTAACGCTAGGAAGAAAGTGCCATATTATGTCCATGCCTACCTACAGTCCGTATGAGAACCTAACTTGAAAACGAAAGAAAGTGTGTTACACTGCATACAAATTCAGCAAGCGTTTTTAAGAACGTGGTATCCTAAAGTTAACTTATAACTCAGCATTAATAAGATTATTGGTACACACACAAACAAAAAAAAAACATGTAGGTTACTCATGAGAAGGAACATTACACGTAACTGTAACACATACTACTGTGCATTTTGCTATGACGGTGACGTCTAAATCCATAAAATCTGACCACAAAGAGCGTTTATTATTACGCCCGGATTTTTTACGGACCATTATGGCAGAGATAGACATGTGTATGAAGCATCTGGGATGGTACGATCATATTGCACGATACAAACTAGAAATGAAATTCACATCTCATTCTAGTTTGTAGCGTGTATTATCATCGTAACGCTAGGAAGAATGCCATTATGCCCTTGCCTACCTCTGTCATTACAGTCCGTATTAGAACCTAACTTGAAAACGAAAGCTGGTCTGTTACACTGCATACAAATTCCTCCTCTAGCGTCTTTAAGAACGTGGTGTCCCAAAGTTAACTTATGACTCAGCATAAGATTATTGGCACACACAAACAACATGTAGGTTATCCATGAGAAGAGCCATTCCACGTAACACATACTAACGTACATTCTACCATGTCTGTAACGCCTACATACATGAAATTTGAGCACAGAGAGCGTGTACTACGTTCGGATTTCTAACGGACTGTTATGACAAAGGCAGGCATGTGAATGAGGCTTTTGGGGCATTAGAATTATATTACACGATACAAACTAGTCTAGATGTGAAATTATGATTCTAGTTTGTAACGTGTGATATGATTGTAACGCTAGAATATGCTATATGTGCATGCTTGTCTCCGCCATTACAGTCCGCATGAGATTCATACATAAAAATAAATGGTTTCTAAATGATCTGCTGCCATTTATCTTATAGTTAAGTTGTAAAGTAACCTCAGCTTTTTTTTCTTCTGGAATTTAGAGGCAACACATTATTTAACAATATTTGTATTTTCTTTTGATAGGATAGTTAAAGTTTTCGAATAAGAATCAGATTTGATTTTAAATTCACCGGAACGAAACTTAGCACCTCACTAAACCGCTCTTGATATTCATTTCAAGCTTTGTTGTCAAATTCTGTGTCGTTTGTCTCGCTGCGCCACATATTACATATATAACTATCCGCTGATCAGGCAAAACAGTACCATTCGACGAATGGGTTCTAGGCTGTTGAAACTAACCCTACGACTTCATCGTTTGTTTTTATGTTTTTATCTCACCTACATGCTTGTATAGATACAAAAGGCACGAAAGAGTTTAATATACCTGACAAGTTCCAGAGGAATTTTATTGTTATTGTCCCTGCTGGAACTTGTTCCGTGGAGTGACTCAAAATGAGCTTAAGTAAAATATCCTATGCTTGATTTGTGATAGGCTTATTCAGATACTTGAACAACGGGTAAACAAATTTGAACAACGACAGAGTGGGGAATGAGAGGGAAGGGCACTCGATATGCATGACGTGAAATCTATAAAACTAGCTCCGCCCTTTTCTCCAGACATGTATTTATGTGTGTTTTGGCGGCTATTATAACACCTATCAAAACGGCAAATCAATGGGAGTGGTTATCTGAGGCATGTCTCTAAGAATTTCACCTAGTGTAGGCTTGCGTATGGATCACAAAGACGATAAAGGAAAATTACCTGCTGGAAAATGCAAGTAATATATCATGGGATAGGCTGGCTCTTAGTTCAATTAAATACAAGTAATGCTCAGTCATAGGCTAGGTTTACTCTTTGTTCGGTTTACATTTTATAGTCTCCTTTTTCTCATTATCTCTATACAGCCCACTTACAACGTAACTCGTCGCCCATTTCAAAAAGGAGCGTAAGCGACATTCTGGGTGTTTTGAGCTGACTACTATCCGAAAGCACAAAGCGAGATTTATGCTGTCACGGAGTGGCGTATCGATAGCCTTAGTAGTTTCGGAGATATTAAAATAATTGCTGCTTGGCGGATGTGAGTAATACTAAATCTCACTGGAACTTTAAAACGCTCTTCTGAAAAACTAACAAATGTTGCATACGCTCCTTCGTGAGATGGACGACGAACTGTCAGGCACCTTCCCCTCCCTTCCTTGCTCTGATATTTCCTCCTTTCAATTTTCAAACCCGTCGCCCTTATTCTCCTCTTTTTCTTCTTGTGCTTCTTAATTTCTCCCCACAAATCTTCATTCTACCCTTCCTCTTCTGTTTCTTTTGCCTCCTCTTTCTCCTGACCTTTCTATCTCATACTTGTGTAGCGGTTGTGCTAAAATAATAGAGGGATTGGATTTCCACAACAGAATTGGCTTTAACGACCGGACTAGCCAAGAGCTATTGGCTGGAATTTACCGTCATTAGTCAAAGAGAACGGACCCGGTAGAACAGAGATTAAGATAAGAAAACTTCATGTGCACATGCGTACTAGGGTTTCTGTAAACCTTAAAAACATTCTATTACTATAATCTCTCTAAAATTCTTGTAAGAACGTTATAAGAAATGACATTCACTGAAGATCCTTAACTGTGTTATATTGTTTCCAGGTTGGTTCGGGGCTACTCCAAAGGGCATCAACAAGGCCAAACGTCACTTCCGGATCGCAGGCGTGGCCAACTCCACCGCTCGTCGCTTTGTTGTCACCACCAAATGCCCAGCCTTCACGTCATGCCGGGGACCCGACGGGGAATTAAAATACGTTCCGCATGACGTCATGCCGGGAGAGGTTCTCAAACGGGTGTGTGTCGTGGACTCGGATGCTGATGGCTCGAATGTATCGTCTTTAGTCAAAGAGAACGGACCCTGCATGGAATGCCTGGACGACAAAGACGAAGATGTTGTTATACCTCTCAGCCATAGAGCAGTCATCTACGAAATCGCGGAGCTCTATCCAGAGGACGAGGAGTGCGTATTTCAAATTGAATCGGCTATCAAAGCCGGGAATTCTAATTTGCCTCGAATAATCACTCTTTTACATGGGGAGCCACCGGTTTTAGCTTACACCTTCACTGGCATGGTCAGATGCTACAGTGTGTTTTTCGAGGAGACGCTGTTGGCTGCAACTTTGGCTGACCCAAGCTCCAGATGTCTAGAGTTGGCGACTGATTCTTCCGCCAAATTTCGGCTGGCACTCAACGAAGCTGCCGTGAAGAAGACATGCGAGTATAACAACGCACTTCAGATGTGTCAGTCGTTTGGTTCCAGGTTTGTCACCGGAATAAAAGTCTCTTTCTCACTCAAACCTGAGCTTTCAGACCTGGATGACATTGATCTCTCTGTCTACGAGGGTGGCAGTGATTTGCAAGAAATCGAGGCCAATTCTGAGTTTGAAATAACGTGGGGTGCTGTGAAGAAAGCAAGACTGCTCATGGAGTCCAATGCTCTAAATACTGACTCTGACAGCAGCGCGAATGAAGATGCCGAGGCACTTCCAGAGCTGCCACCAAAGGAAAGCAGTGAAGATAAAGGCAGTTCTTCCAAGCCAAAAAGTTTGGAAAAGACAATCAGTGATAGCAGTGACTCAAGTTTACCTAAGCACCGAGATTTCACGGAGCAGGAGATCAAAGATTTGATGCTTCGCAAGGGAATGATGGCCCAGACAGGATCATCAGAGGAGGCATCTCAAGAAATTGAGTCCCTGAAAGAAAATCGTGTCACAGATAACCCGTTGTTTTACTATTTCCAGCGAAATCCAGATCAAAGTCCTTGGAAAACTCCAGATCGAGAAGAGGACAAATCACCAGCTGGCGAGTCTCCGACACCTGATGATCAAATTGACAAGGGAAACCCTCTTTCCTATCTGTTTGAACAACCTCCAGATCGTACCTCTGAAAAGGCTGAGAATGAAAACCCTCTTGCACACTTATTTCAACAAAGCTGTGAGCAGACTCCAGTTGATGGCAAACCTGAGATTGAGGACTTCCCAGAAGATGCTGGTAATGGTACAGAGATCAGTGATGAGCTTATATTGGCTCAGACATCTCCCTCAGATTTACCAACTGATCCTGAGATTTCTCAGTATGATCATGTTGTTTGTAAAGCTGCTAAAGAATACAGTGAAGATGACAATGATGAGAATGAAGAGAGTGATGCAGATGAGTCTGATCTTTCAGGGGATTGGCAGCCTCCTGATGCAGTTGAAAAGCTAGCCTCTCACCAAGAAGTTATCATGCAGGCACAAGGAGATGAGGTTTCCTCAGATGATGAAATACTATTCTCAGATCATGATCAAGAAATTATACCTGATTCTCCTTCATTTCCTGGCCCCGAAAAAACAAAAAACGTTTTTTTAGCTCTGCCTGACGGAGACACCAGAGAAGAGACGCAAACGTCTGAGTACAATGATGAGTCAGAGGCTGTAGATGATCTCCTGTTTCTTGCTGAAATGGAATCAAACAAATTCTCATCTCCTGATTCAACCGGCTCAACAGAAAAGTGGAATCAAAATTTTCATGTGCCTCCCGTAGGCTCCGAAAATGGTCAGTCTGAATCCCAGCAGACAAGACCTAAATCTGATAATCCAGCAGACAGATTAAATACATTACTGGAAGAGGTATCATCACTTGTCAACACCTCAAGTGGCAGGATATTAGACGTGAAAAAATCCCCGACCTTACAAGGGAACAGGAATGAGACATGCTCAACTTCCACACGAGTGGGACATAACCAGGATTATTATGACACATTATTCCAGGGTATTTCAGTTGCTGGCAGCTGCGGAGAACCTCCGGTCACTTCGATCAAGGTTCCAGAAACGGAAAAGATGCCGCCTCCAGCGTATTCTGGTCAAGGAGTGCCGAAATCTGCAGCCGATCATGTTTCATCTAAAAAACAGTTTGACCTGAAACAGTCTTCAAATAAGACTCCAAGTCATGACACCAAGTCGCTTCCCAAAGGAAGGAAATCGAAAGTGGACAGTGCCATCAGCTTCTACACAGGTTTGGATACAAAAAAATCTAAATCCGAAGACTTCATTGGTCTGAGGCGTGCTAAAGTGGAGGTTAATTTGGCCGATGTTGGCCACAAAAAAGACAAACAACCAACAGCAAAGGAACTGTTCGAAACATTCAGTTCTGAATCCACCGTCAGTAGCATATTTCGCAGAGAAAAGGAGGAGCAGAACAGGTTTAAATCTTCAAAAGTAAAGCACTTTCCTCATGAACATCCCCACAGATTAAGTCAGCCAGATGAACAGGACGGAGATGAACTTAATGGAAAGCCAAATCCGGCCATTCCTTATGAGGACGAAGAAAATGAATCATCTCTACGGACAAGTCAAAGGGAGAGTTCATTGAGAGGCAAAGTTTTAGCGTCCGTTCAAAATTTTGAGCGCTTGAGTTCTGCCAGCAGCAGCATTAGTAGCAACCGTAGCAGCAGCGTTGGCAGCAGTTTCAGGCAAAGTTCTCCCAAACTGGTTCTGATAAGCGATGCTGGACTAAGTGTGGTCGGAAAAAGTGACAGTAAGATGGTTCAGCAGCCTGCCACATCATTGGACTTAAGGCCTGGAGAAGAAAGTGACGATGAGAAGGAAGAAGACTCTGATGAAGATGTGTTCAAGGTGGAGCAACAGTATCAAATTTCCAGAAGTGGTAAGGTGAAGGCTAACAGAGGCAAGAGGTCTCACAGGCCAGCGGTGCTTCAGAGGATAGACAGTAACGGCGGACTTGAAGACTTTGTATAGTTACTTTGCGTGTTCTTTTTGAATACTTTTTCGATGTGTTCATTATTATTTGCAATGTACATAATCCCGCTCACTGATGGAGAAATGGTGCTCGTCTTTTACCGTTTTATACGCTTGAAAAGTTTTAAAACATGACAGTTAAGGACGCAGCTGAATTGCATGTTATTGTATCAAATTTGTTTTCAGTGGTATCTTGCTCATAATTCGCTTCCGTGATATCAGTTTCTCAATTTTCACCTTATCATATAGCCGATCTCACAATATCGAGGTGATTTTAAATAACATTATGTTTCCATACTTTCAGCATCTGTATCCTTCCAAACAGAGAGTATGTAAGAATTATAATTCAACTCTCATGACGTCTGTTTTCATGGAAATATAAGAATGAATGCGATGATTCCATGTGTGTTCGTCTCCTTATTAGCATTTCGACAATATTATTTGCGCTTGAAATCATGACTCGCCTCTCGCTAATGTTCAGAGGTGTATATTTGTAGATCTCAAGGGGAGTCCGAAAGGGTTGTCAATCTTAACATTAGTCCCCACCCCCACTATCTTTTTCATTGCCCATCCCTGACATTACAAGGGTTGAAATTTTGTTACCCCAGAGTTTATATAACACTGTCCGAAGCTGTGATTTTATGTTATCAGAACTCTTTGGAACCAAAATGAAGTCAAGTCTATAGAAAACGCATCACTGCATTAAAAACGGTGTTTTGAGAAGAGGCACGTTGGTTCATAAATCACAGGGAGATAACTTTGTTTATATTTAGGTTACAGACCTGTAATGTACCTGGGCCCTTTTTTGCTATTTGGGCTATATTAGCCTTTGGAGCAACCCTCTGAACCCAAAGTTTTAGCTTTCACCCAGACATATATCAGACTGAAGCTCATTATGTGGCCCAACTTTTAAGACTGACCTAACCCCAGCAAGCCCATTGAAGTTTTGAGCTTGGTTGCTATTTGTAAACACACCCTACCTTTTTCACTGGTCAAGGCCGAACACCTCCTCTTCCGCCTGAGCACACCCTTGACCTGACAGTCCCAGCCCAGGGCTAAATAATGCCTGGCAAAATAAACTAAAATGGACACAGTTTGCCATCAAATCAAAATTTCCCGCCTGAAGCCCTTATTACTAGAAGCAGGGCATGCCAAAAGAAGGAAAGAGGGAGGTCAAATATACCCCCTAAGTTGTAGGACCACAAAGTGAAAGTAGAATTACAGGTCTGTAACCTAGAAAGGACGGTGTACACGTTTCTTTTGCGAGTGGCCTGCCCATTTTTTTTTTTTTGCTACATGGGCCATGATAATACTGTATTTGTATAGTGCGAGAAACACTATTCTTCAATTGATCATACATTATCCTTTGATCATTTAGACTTGTACTTATTTTTTCCTCTTACGTTTCATTAGAAAGGGAGAGGAATGGTGCGGACAGGCAAAGAAACTATCATCAAGTCAAATCAGCGAATAGGGTTAACGTTGAGGCCGTTAGTAAATAAAGCCAAAGAACGAACGAAAGAGAGCCAGCAAATCTTGATTCTGTCATTATTAAGCATTAAATTATGTAACGTCAATTAAAACCGCCGGAGAATGAAATAAGAGGGTTAGAGAGTATCTGGCAGAAGAATTAGGGCGACGGGACGGCAGAAAGTTTTGTTTAACCCTCTAGGGCCTACTGTACCATATTTGGCGCATGAGTTTGGAGAATATATTTAATTATGATAAAAGGTAGTCCTCAAAGAACCAGCATACTATACTCGTACAATATGGCCTCTGTGACCACAGGATGATAACTGTGCTTAGATTTTGAAACGTTTGTCTCTAATATTGTATTAAACAAAGCCATGTGCACTCTTTACTCAGTACATATAAAAATACATTTTCTAACGGTATGTTCACTCTTGGATCTTAGAGGGTTAAAGTCATACATTATATTGACGAAAAAGGTCATATTCCACAATAAATTCTTCTGCAAGTTTTCTATACCGGTTTATTCGGAATTTCTTGTTAGTCTGATGGCAACACATCAGGATTTAAATACGAGCAAATAAGTTAAAACTCAGCGACGGCATAAAAGCATGTTGAACAAGATGTCTTGGGTATTTACTATTACATGTATGTATGATTAAAGAAAAAAAAAAGCTGTATGTATCCTTCATGTCCAAACTTAATTTCTGTGGAATACGATATTTTACATCGAGAAGGGCGATGCATGTGAACAGGTTGTACTGAAAATTAAGAGGAAGGCTAACTGAATGCAAAAAGTGTCACAAGAACGTCGGAAGTTTACAAAGACAAGCACTAGCAAGTCAAGTGTATGTTACACTTTACATCGTGTTTGAATGAGCACATCGGATCAAAATCTACGCTGCCAAATCGCCGAGTCCTTTGTGATTGTTTTCATAACTGTCATTGTCATCATTATAAATCATTGATTCAATCTTTGTAGTCATAATGGTGTCAATGTCATCGTCATCATCATCATCATCATCATCATCTGACGTCAGCACGATTAGCAGTCATCTTGGACATATTCTTCTTGATCATCACCACCATCATCACATAATATGTCTACGGACGTCTGTAACCACATCATCATCATCATCGTCATCATCCTTATCATCATCATCATTATCCTCATCATCATCATCATCTTCATTATTTTATCACCGACATTGCAATCACGATTATAACTGTTGTCATTCATTTTGTACTTTTAATACAGTCACACTCACCTTTGTCATCGTTTTCAATATCATCCGCAATACGTTATCGTCATCATCATCGTCACATTATCAACATCATCACATGGCCTTTCCATGTGCACAGCATCGCCACAAAACTCCTCTCCTGGCTTTTATCAATAACCATCTCCATTATAGGTTGAACTAAGGTAACCCTGACTTTGTTAAGCCTCTCACTACATCATGTTTTTGAAGTGCTGATGAGACCAAATTGCCATGAGCTCATTAGCTTGTATAATTATGGAGGTTTATCATACAGGATATAGAACGTAATGCGTAGATCGAAAAGGAGATAGGAATGTCACTTCTGATATCCACAGGTACCTTTGAGAACTGTTTGTATTAAAGTGTAAGGACATTATGTCGTATATAGCAAAGCGGTTGAGAGTAAGTTGGCCTACTGTATAAACAAGACGTGCTGATGACGTTCGTCTTTTTATCAGAGGAATAACTGATCCAACATATCCACAACATATCCATAATGGCGCCATTAACGTCTATCGATATACGTATCAATAGCAGAGTGTCTGTGTGTTCAGAGAATATTAAAACTTTAACACATGTTTTCTCTACATGCATAATGGTAAACGAAGTTATTGCAAAACCACATTACACCTTAAGATATGTATATTTTCGAAAGAGACGTGTTTTGGGGAATAACTTTTTAATTTTTATTAAATTAATTATTATTAATTATTTTTAATTTGTTTTTAGAATTTTATGATCACAATCAGTCCTTACTGAATCTTAACTATTCAACCTTTGTCGGTATCGGAAAGAAGCAGGGTAATTCACTAAACATTATTTTAAACCTTTGGTCTGCTGGGTTAACTAACAAGTGTTTCCATAACAGTGAGGCTGTTTGCCGTAGAGTCATTTTTTTTTAAAGTCGGTGTTGGTGTACTGTAATTTTTTTTCTTACTCAGGGTATTGCTACTATCGCAAATTTCTAAAAAGGTTGAGTACTGTCACACCTCTATAGATAGGATAAATTACTTTTCAACTTCAGCTAAAATTTTGGAAAAAGCAGAGGTTCTATATGAAGACTTGTTTAATAATTGCTTCATGCCAATTTGGGGTAGTTTAATGGGAGGAAAAGAGAATTATTCTCGAAAATGCGTTTCTTTCTCAATGAATGGACAGTACTGATATCGCATAATGTTGTATTATGTACCGCTTTTATTTCTGATAAAAACTATAGCAAACAATATGGTTTTGCTTTGACTTCATAATCGTGTGTATATAATTATAATGATGGTGTTCCCCCAATATATAAACTATGTTTTTGACCCAAACCACAAAGCTATTGCGTTGTGATCCATGATGTGGGAAGAGGGTGGGTTATCACATTCAAGCATTTCTTGAGCAGCATTGGTGACTTGGTTTAGGCCCAGTTGATTAATTAACAGTGAAAATACGAGTTATAGACTATTACTATACAGCGAAACTCTTATAACACAACCATCATTCGAACCACGTTTTCGTGAGTGTTTCACCAGAAATTTTGTGCTATTCAGAGAGTGTTTCACGAGGAACAAAGCAGTTTGGATTGTTGAATGAAAGTGTGCTATGGGGAAATTGTATTAAACAGTGGTTGTGTTAACTGAGTTCCATTGTAATTAGGCGTCTTATATGTAAATAAATAGCCATAATTGTACTCTGCATTTGGGGCGGGGAAGCTGTGGAGGGTTGGTTGTTTTTTGG
>JAWQUT010000115.1:1101682-1116956 GCA_033807755.1 Ellobium chinense | reverse complement strand
GGGGGTGGGGGTGCGGTTTGAACAAGTTAGGAAACAATGGCCATTCACAAATGATAGCTAGCCAGAACACGTTGTTATCTGAATTAGCAAGAGTTCCGTGTCAGTTTGGTAAATCGTGAAACTCTCTAAAGTATGCTTGAGTTAGAGTTAAGAGCAAGGTTAGGGTTGAACGCAAAGTTAGGGAGGAGAAAAGGTGCCTAGATGTGAACCAAGGATTCTCCCAGGAATGCTTTCTCCACTCTTAATCTTGCTCTTCACTCAAATCCAAGGACACTGTGAGAGAGTCCTGAGAGAAGAATCCTAAGATTTTACCAGATGAATATAGAACATTCCTAAACTGGAGTAAAGACATGTTTACGTCCACATAGTTCAAAATTTTCAAGACAGGAACTTTGAAATTTAAGACAAAAAATTAAATGGAGTCGATCTTATTTTCTTATTTGCACACAAATCCATTACAAGTGAGTTGTATCTGTCTCTCAGCATTATCTTGCCGTGCAATAACTAAAGTCACTGTAATCATTGTAACGAAATTACAATGATACGGTGTTTTGTCGTTGCATGGCAGTAAAGGTGGCAGAGACGATTAGTCTGATATAATCATGAACGTTATTTACAGTTGACAAGTGACATTCTTCCACAGATTCTTCAAAAACCGTAAAATTCTTTTATTAAAGGCGTTCTCAACAAAATGCAAAAATATTAACAATAGCTTGAAAGCGTAAAACAGAATCAACAGTAGTTCAGGCAGAATTTACAGGTAGCTGCAGCCAAGTGACCAGCACTAGTCTCTTGTTCTTGAAAACCTCGCCATCCACTGGTAGGCACTAGTACAGGCGTGTGCAAGTTCTGGCCTGCAGTGAGAGATGATCCAGCGTGGCCTTCTTGCGCGGTTCAAAAAATAAATGAAATCAGTCCTATGTGATACATCAAAAAAAAAAAAAATTGATATTAATGCAACCTCATCGTCGTACTGCATTTCTAAATCTTCAAAGAATATTGAGTATGCCTGATGACCACTCAGTTTCCTGCAGACTCCCCTATCAGAACAAACAAACAAAAATGTTCATATTATTATAAGTAGTAAATTTTGGCCTGTCAATTTACTCAGTCTCGTATCAAACTAAAATTCGTGCATACTAATGATTGGTATGGGTAAATCAGTTATTGAACTAGATAACATGTCCTTAGTTTAAGAGTTCGCCTGAAAATATTTTTAGAAGTCCGAATTAAATCCTTATTTTGCTTTCACAAGCTCTATATGTAGTCTTTACTGTAAACAAACTATTGAGACCTCGTGTTGTTTGTCTCGCGGGTCAGGACGAAGTTGCATTATTCTTACATTCCTACACTGGTGTGTACGCACAGGTTATTCAGTCTCCTCGAGGCTCACTGAAAAAAACAAATATATAATAACAGGTGATCGAGTTGTTGGCATGTATTCACAGCACAGAATCATTTTAAAATCTACAGAAGCCACGAAACATCATAATTGGCACATATACTCTCAAACAATTAGCATGTAGCAATATGCAGTCAATAAGCATGGCTGCCGCCTATATGACGGAATAAAACAAGGTGGTTTACTCGGAGACGAAAGGGATCTTTGTCACTGATCCTCTCTGTAAGGTGTCACTGTTATGAATTAGTGCCTCTGTAGATTTTTATTTATTCTGTGATTTGCAAGTTAGTAAACTGTTAATATACTTAATGATGTACATTCGTTTGTGTGTGTATGTTGAACTGTCATTAAATAATATATATGTATCAATGCATCTGAATGCGTCACGTGTTGCCTTACTTGTGGAGAAGAAAATATGTCATATTCTAAAGTACTGAATTATTAAAAAAAGGTGGGGGAATTGTGAAAAAGAACCCAAGGGAGCGAGCGAACGAGAGAGAGAAGAAAAAAAGAGAGAGAGAGAGACTGAGACAATTTTCAGAATCCACTTTGCTTTCATGTTGTTTTTACCCACTGTCTGGGAATGAGCTAGAACTAGAGTTGCCCAATCTGAAAAAAACATAAATTCGAGTGGAGAGGCAGTACTGTCCATGTATGTTGGTCATCTAGTGAGGACCAAGGCTGATACGTTACCGAATATTTCTTTAAGATAACTGATACTGAAGCATATATTATGACACAATTAATTGTCGTGGGTTCGATTCCCGATCACGGTCGCGTTGTAAGTGCCTTGGGGAAGCATTTCAATCACATTTTCCTCAGTCCACCTGTCTGTAAAACGGGTACCTGGCTATAGGCAGTGAAAGATATTGTTAGCAGATTGCTAGTGATCAGCACCAATAAACGGCAGCGGCACTGTATGCTAGGCTCCCCAGGGAGTTGAGAAAGTTCCAGAGTAATCAGGCCTGCCGGCGTAATAATAGTGTGAAACAGCAGGCATTAGCCTGGATACGAGACTTATAAACCGCATTATTATCATTATTATTATTATTATTATAATTATGGTAACTCCTTTCACCAAGTCTCACACTCCTGGGGTCACATTTTGTCTCAACCGGCCAGTGGCTGAACACCTTAGTCTTTTGACAGTCTGATCCCAAATTGTATGTTTCCAGCATTATGCTTAATGTCTGGTCTGCCTATTTAGGACTCGAGTTTTCCTGTTTCCCGATTCTGGAAGCCCTGATTAGCCATATGGTATTCGCATGGATGTGTCTTTCATTTGTCCAGCCCCATATAAGGCCCATATGGGACTCACATAAACATGTTAGCAGAACAGCAGCAGCTGTTGGTGAACTATTGCTTTGTGTTACGCCATAACAGAGAGATTACGTTTAACTGTAGTACTGGCCTCAATGATCGTCTCCGTCATGAATTTGTTTGTGAAACAGAGAATAAGACAAGGGAAGCGCCGTTTGCGCCTGCGTGCAGAAGTTAATGTGACCGAACTAAGAGAATGGTGGAAACTGAATCTCTCTAACACTGCTCTGCTTATCCTTATCGCTTGTATAGAGCATCATAACGTCGTCCAAAAACACTCCGTTATGAACCCAGGATAATTATAAAACCTTGTCGACTTCTCATGAAGATGAGCTCACATCCACGTTTAGTTTGAGGAAGGGCATGGTTGATACTCATGGGGGTAATCACACCAGATTTGGTTTGAAATACATGTACTTTGTGATTTCACCAATGAAAAACGGTAACAATGAGGACGAGGACAACAACAACAACAACAACAACAACAACAACAACAACAACAACAACAACAACAACACACAGTTCACTCACAGCAGTATGGATAATCCTCTTTTGTTTTAAAGGAGTATATTCCATTTTCGTAGGCCAGCAAGTTGTAACCGTAAATAGCGCAAGGTCTGCCTTGATGACACGAGTTACAGACCCCTTGATCAACCTCGTCCATGCTGTTACAATACCCTGCGATGAACGGGCAGCCACTGTTGATGGAGGCGATGAAGTACATGTGGGCCCTTGAATGGGAGCACTTTTGGAAACCTGTTTTTCATATAAACGTGAAAGAATCAAACAAGAGAGCGGGAGGGGGTAGAGGAGCTAAAACTTAGAGGATTGTAAAATAATGTCAAAATTTAACAAGAAGGAAATAATATCTATCACAAGAAAATACCAATTTTATCATCTCTCTAAGGAAATTATTGGAGATATCCATTTTGCTTAAAACTAGTCAGGTGGTATTTTCATCCTTTTTTTTGTTCTAAACCCCTCTTAATTCTTAAAGTGTGTATGATCCTATGGTGGTGCTGTGTAATGCAGCCTACATTTTTTTAACAGTGAGGAAGACTGTCCTTTCTGAATCGGTTATCACAATAGGTCTAATCCATATCTATACTATAATATTATGTTGTACAATTTAGTCTAATATTCTCTTTTGGGTGCCAGATTATGCAGTAAGCCGCCAGTATAAATCACACGACGAATCATACCAACCTAAGTTTTTGAAAATCATGTCGTTCAAAATAGCCGGGATAGTCTTTGCACAACCAGGCTGATCAACTCCTTTGTTTGCGTAAAAATCATGGGAGCCAAACCTTTCTATTGCGCCAAAGCCTGCAATAGATAATTATCGATATCAGTTTTAGAAAACTGTTTACAATATCATAATGAATGTTCACGCGTGTGCACAAACCTCTGGAGCTGATAGTGATAAATTGATTCCCAGATTTACTAAGCTTCATATAGCAGAAATGACCAGACGACCTGTTTGCCAGTCTGTGGTTTCAAAGTTACCGTTCTTTACATCTGGAGAAAATGAGATGAGAAAATGTCTCTCTCTGTTGTATGTGGATATGAATTAAGAATTGCTGCAGCATGTTGTCAATATGTATGTAGTGTTAAATGCTAAGAAATGACACATTCATCATTTCATCATCAAGGCGGTCAATGTTGCCACTGTCTGTCACAGTCCCTGTCTGTCTTTATTTGTTATTCCCCGTACAGAAAAATAATGACGACAATGCCAAGATATTTTACGTGTAAGTCATAGTTACAATACAGCGCACTCGTCCGATCGCCCTGCGCTTTCATCAACTTTACTTATAATCCTATCACCGACCTCGCACTGCCACCACCTGGCATGCCACTGTCTTGCTCTGCCACCACGTTGCACAGCCTCTAGCTTGCAGTGCCACCATTCTCCCACTGTCACCACCCCAGACTGCCCCAACTTTGCACTGCCACCACCTCGCATGCCACTACCTTGCTGTGCCAACATCTTGCACAATCGCTAGGTTGCAATGCCACCATCTCCCACTGTCGCCACCCTAGACTGATCCCACCTCGCACTGCCACTACCTCTGCCACCATCTTGTACAGTCACTAGCTTACAGCGTCACCATCTCCCATTATCACCACCCTAAATTGCCCCTACTCTGCACTGTCACCATCCCATATGCCTTGTTCTGCCACCATCTTATTCAGCCACTAGCTTACGGTGCCACCATCTCTCATTATCACCCTCCCGCATTGCCCCCATCTCGCACTGCCACCATCTCGCCTGCCACTGCCTTACTCTGGCACCATCTTGCACAGCCACTAGCTTGGAGTGCCATAATCTCCCAATGACCACCCTAGATTGCCTCCATCTCGCACTGCCACCACCTCGAAATATCACCATCTCGCACTGACAGAAGGCAGTTCTACTCTAATCTTTGCGCTGCCGCCAATTTGCACCGCACCGCCATCACTTTTCTTTGTCTCCATGTTGTACTACCACTACTCACAATGTCACCACCTTGCATTGCTCACTGCAATCCCTGTGCACTGCCACCACATCGATGCACAGTCACCTCGAGCTGCCTCAACTCTGCACCGCTATCACCGCACACACACTACTTAACCCTTCAATGCACCACTTTGCTCTAGATCTACCATCACCTCACATTGCCACCATCTTGCACAAGCACCAACATCATCTCACCAACACGCACCAAACTTGAGCAGAGGGGCCCCATCAGTATGGATAACATCTACAATGCGGGCATCCGTTGGGTCCAGTCTGGCATCGGGATGTGTACCAGCATACCTATGTGCCGGTGGATCAAGACCTGGTGTTGGTGAGTAAACAACAAAGAGTCGAGAGATCACCAACAGATGAGAGAATAGTCCAGTCGTCTCCCACAAGAGAGTGAATAATTACTGACCCCTTGCATACCTAGTAGTCGCCTTCATGTAGTGATATGTCAATATCTGAATATTTAAAAATCGCGATACTCAGGTTTCAAAGTTTAATTATCAGAATCATTGATTCTATATCGATTCTGATAGTTGATGCCGGGTAAGTATCTCAATACGCTCAATACTTTTCGATGCTTTTAATACTTTCGATACTATCGATACTTCTGATACTTTTGATACTTAAGACATTTTCGACATCTCCGGCCGATCACAAGTTTCAAATGATTCAAAGTTTCATTTCAAAGGTTTTATTAGGCCATAAACCAACATAATGCATTGCAATACAATATTATATGAGTACAATCCACTGCCAAGACATAAACAGTGTTCCTCATGCACACTATAATTGCCACTCATCTATCACTTTCTCATCTAGCTAACGATACTGACTGTCCCTTCCGTCGTGTTCATTATGGATGATTGTGGCCATATTACGGGGATATTATTTATCACTAAGCCCAGAGGATAAAATTATTATTGACCAATTTAACATGGGTAAATCTGAGTGTCAAGGGTGCGAATACAATGTTATCAGCCCTCCCCTCCCTCACCTTTTGGTAAGCGAATTATTTCTCAGTGCTTTAAAGATGAATAAATCTCTCTTAACTACGCCTAGAGGGCAAGTTATTAACTCTGGTAATGCTAGACCTCCATCAAAGCGAGAGAGCCTGTGTCGTGCTTTTGCCTTGTTATGTAGGCTAATTAAATTGGCTGGCTGAGCGTTTTGATACCAGCAGGGTTAGTCTGTCTTGCGCTTCTCTCAGTTGGACAGGACGTGACGGGATACACTGACACTCGCATCACCCCAATGTAGATAACAATTACAGCGACCATATCCGGCTCTAACCCCACAAGGGTTAGTAACCATTTGCAGGTAAGAATTCGCGTTTCTACATACCGTCACGCTTATTTCATATCTGCCCAAGTCATTTTTTGAGGGTTTGGGAAATTGAGCGCTCTAAACCTGTTCTTCAAAGCAAAACAATAAGGCAGATGTGGCTTAGCTTGTAAACTTGTAACAAGTCAAAACTCAACACTGTTTTAACACGAAAAAGAAGTAAAATGGGATAGATATTAATATAAACAACTCAAATCATCACAAAAATTACTTCAGCTAACATGGAATGAGCGTGACGATACAGAATGCCGGCATCTGCAGATTCATGACTGTTTATTACTGTCTCCTAGCGCACCTGATATTCTGTTAATTCCTGGGAGGCTGGAGCCTGTAATTCCTGCCACGTGACCTCCCAGGCTGTTCCCAATCAGATGAAACGTTGATGGCTGAGCACCCAGTGTCGTGAGTTCCTGTAGACAGAAAATCATCTCAGCTTATGGCAGAGAACATACTTGAGAAGCAGTATTGTACGGAACGGTCATGCCGTATTGCCGTTCTTAAAGGGACAGGGGGAGATGTGTGTGTTACAACCTAAAAGATCGACATTTTTTTTTTTAACTTTAACCCGCGTACTCTTTCTTTCCGCCTGGCCATTACTCGTGACTGCATGACGACATAAAGAGAGAAAAGCTAGCAAACGACTGATGCTAACAACAAATGCGCTAACTTTGTGGATTAACTGTCTGCTAGCTTATCTCGCTTTTTGACAATCACGCTGTACGAGTAATGGCGGTTCGTGCAAGGTGAAAATCACGACATTTCAGCTGCGTTTTTCTAAGAAACTGTCAGGTTAAAGGAGAAATATAATATGCGCGTTTTAAATTTTATTAAAAACAAAAAAACAGTATGCATATATTAGGCTGTGAGGAAAATAACTACCTCCGCCCCTTTAAAGTTGTTTATATTGATGCTGGACTCATTATCCAGTCTACAGATGGGACTGTCATGGCACGTGCTATAATGGTGGCGCAGATCACGATAACAAAACGTTAAAGAGATAGAGAGGGAAAAAGCAATGACTTAAAGGCACAGAAACGCATAACTGAAAGCACATGAAACCTCGGCAGGCAAAATACTTGGTCCAAACATTATTTTTAAAAAACCAAACATTTATTTATTTTGTCCGTTGTCATTCTCTCTACCTTCATTAGTCCAGGTCTAGGTCGCAGTCGAAAAATCCTGTTCTCATTTGCGTCTTGGTCGCCTTCTTCTCTTTCCAGTCACTTCTCCTCCCCCCATAGTGTGACCTATTCTAGTGATACATTTCTGTGTGTGACCAAGTAAACTTAGTTTCATGGCATTAAGTTTGCTAAGAAGTTCAGCAAGGCTTGAGGAAGCGCAGCTGACCACAAAACACTCGTGATGTAAGCAGGAGCTTCAGCGAACAGCAGAGTTCCTGGAGACAATATCCAGTAGCGGATCGTAATTAAGTGTCTCTGTGCAGTGCCCGGTAGAATTTAGCTCAGAAAATAAAGAACTGGTCAAAACGATACAGTGACCATGCCATATCAAGATGTCTTTATTGTGCTTTGCTATACGCATTCAAATTGCCATTCAATTTTTACACTATGCTCAAAATACAGTCATATGCGCTCCCGTTGCTCCCTCCCTTGTATGAAAATGAGAAAAAAAAAAAAAAGGATGGGGTAGTTTGAGGGGTCACGAACCGCCACTGACAATATCCCTGGCACAGTGAATGGAGCACTTGAACCAAAACGCAAAATGCAGATGAAGAAGAAGTTTACTACATATAACTCAGCTTCCTATGCCAGCTCTGTTCAGAAACTTTTCATTTGTTTGTTTTGCTGCCCACCACACCTAAAAAAACCCTACCCTGATGAAATATGCGATCATCACACCGACCACTCTTCCATTGGCGACACCCTGGAGGTAACTTCTAACTTTAGCGCCGAGGGCCCAGTCGACCACCACGATATTCAGACTTTCCTGTAAAACAGATACATCATACTGAATGTGGGAAGGCAGAAAATTTGCAAAAGCAGAAGCACAGGCGGATACACTAGACTGTAGGCATGCGGATAGGCTAGAATGCAGGCAGGCAGGCAGGCAGGCAGGCAGGCAGGCAGGCAGGCAGGCAGGAGGACAGACAGACAGACAGACATGCAAGCAGGCTTGGAGGATAAGAGCAGCCAGGCAAGAAGGATGAGAGAAGGCAGACAAGGAGGAACTTAGACTGTAGCCTTTGCAGGCAAATCGAATGGAGGGCAACAGGCAGGTAGGCAAGCAAGTAAGCGGACAGAATGTTAGACCGCAGACAGGAAGATAGCTCGTGCAGGCACGGAGAATAGGAGGCAGGCGGACAGGCAGGCAAGCAAGCAGGAGGACTGAAGGAAAAGAGCCAAATTTTAATGAAGGATTTGGAATCCCATGCCAACCTTCTTCACCAGTTCCACGATCATTGGTTCAATCCAGGGTCTGTTCAGATCTTCGTTCCATCCAGGAATAATGACAACAGTCTTGATTGTTGGAACAAATCTATTCCGCATGGCCTGGGTAATAATAATAATAATAATGCGGTTTATAAGTCTCGTCTCCGGGTTAATGCCCGCTCCCAACATTTCACACTATTATTGCCCCTGATCACTATAGAACTTTCTCAACTCCCTGGGAAGTGTACAGTACCGCTGCCATTTATAGTGCTGATCACCAGCATTCTGACAATATATTTCACTGCCTATACCCAGGTATCCATTTTCAAGATGGGTGGGCTGGAGAAAATGTGAATGAAATACTTTCCCAAGATATTTACAATATGGCCATGGTCGTGAATCGAACCCACCTCTGTTAGATCTTGAGTCCAACCCCGTAACCATTTGGCCACGCTGCTTCAAAGAAACGTGACAAAAAAGGTCGGCCCACAGGATATTTAAAAAACACAGCCAACAATAACTTACATAATACCAAAGTGATAACGATTTATTTGAGCAAATAAATAATTACCTTTTGCTTCACTGGCAACGTATTTAAATAACTCCATAGCAACCCTTTGGAATGTAACAAAGTTCATTGAAAGAGACAGTATAAATTAAATCAGCTTTTTTTTTTTTTTTTTGCGGAGACTTTAATATGACATTTCGTTGGAATTATGAAGAAAGTTAAATATCATATTTATGTATATCAACCTTGCTTGCTGTATTGTTGTTTATATGAAAAGGGGAAACAAAATAAGGTAGCCATCATTCCTGCTGTGGTGAGTTCGTTAAGCACAAGCTGTATAAGAATGTATGATCAATAAATTTACGCGTGAAATAGTAGATAGGATTCTCTTGAAGACGAAGCATGAAACACAGTAGAACCTTGATATTTCCAAATAAAGTATGACTTAGTGCATGAAAAAAAAGGTATACTTAAAATTGATGTCCATCTGACAATGATGAGGTATACTCAATGAAAGAATACATAATATCGAGGTTGTACTATGAGTAAACAAATTCAAAACGCGACTAGGGAAGGACAAGAGCAAAATATGAAAAACTACAAAGATTCAGTAAAAAAAAAAAAATCCCCGACGTGCCGAGCATTATAAAGCAAAATCTTTCGGAAAAAATAGCAACAAGGTTCAGAGAAATTAAAATGTGAAGGCACATTATTTTTCTTATCGACTACATACAGTCACCTCCTTGTGATCTACCACTCAGTCACGCAATTTCTCATCAGTTATCAAGACACTCAGACTTGATCTTTATATTCATGTATATCACCTCTGTCTATATCACGATATAAGAATAAGAATAACTTTGTTATCCATAAGATGGAAAACTGGCGTGGTTACAGTACACATGTACAAAGTAATAGCAACAACAGTGCATAATATACGAGATCAGGACAGAACAAAAGTCATTAACACACCTCGCTCGCATCCAGATTTCCGGAAACGTGACACACAGGACAGTTCACAGCCATCGTCACAACAACAACAACAACAACAACAACAACAACAACAACAACAACAACAACAACAACAACAACGACGACGACGACGACGACGACGACGACGACAACGACGACGACGATGACGACAACAACAACAACAACAACAACAACAGCAGCAGCAACAACAACAACAACAACCAAAAACACTCACTTGCCAAACTAGGAAATATACAATCCATTTTATGCCATCCTCAGGACACGGATAACGTTCAAAACTTGCAATGACAGATGAAACAACCCAAAAAAATTTACTGCAAGGCAAGCGGGTCGCTTGCTGCGCGGTGCTCCACTGGAAGTAAATCAGATCGAGCGATGCTGCAAGATGGTTGTATAAACTATAAGCGGACGCATTCGTGTAATGTCTAAGAATTTCGATACAAAGCCAGCTACACCCATGAAATCTAACAAGTTACCGTTTTCGTCGATGCCTAGTTGCGGGGCGGCCTTAGACTTAGCTTACAAAAGCTTCACTTGAACAGAGTTCCCAGGTTACAGGGTTCGTTATTTGTCGTCACCTCAGAAATTCGCTGTTCGTGGATGGCAATCCCATTCAAAGAATGGGTGCTGCTGCTAATCTGTATATAATAAGATACACTTACAGTAATAGTTTCATTCCATGGAAATCTGTATCTGTCATCCCCCAAAATGTGGATGTAGTAGACTCCCAGCTGGTCTATGTCGTCCGGCACCTTCCTTCTTACATTGTCGTAAGGATATTTGTTGGAGAAACAACCGATAGGAGGATTGGTGTAACATTTTTCTGCTCCTAAAATGAGAAAAATAATCATCAGTCATTTTAAAAAAGCACAACTAAAAGATACATGTGTGCCTTTTGTCTTGAGTTCATCTCCTACTAAGGTCCTGTTGCAAGTGCCTTGGGAAAGCATTCAATTTACATTTTCCTTTGTACAGGTACACCCATGTGTAAAGGGGTACATGGCTATGGTCAGGGAAAGATATTGAATTTGCAAAGAGCTGAGAAAATGCTTGTGAGATCTGACCTGCTAGGATAAAGGGAGTTGAGGTCATGTAAGTGGACATCAGCCTGGCTGCAGGACTTGCAAATCTCAGTACTATTACGCATATATTTTCATGTACATGTATTATGTTCAGGAATTTTTCTATGCTGATAAATGGAAAAGGCTAATTTTGTGCACCATGTGACATGTGACTTACACAAAATACATCAAAATGACTGTCAACAACTGAAGTGGAACTCCTCATACATATGAAGGAAATCATGTGCTGTGGAGTGAAACCAACAGAGAGGTATCTTTGTTGAGCTTGCCTAATCTGTTGAGATGGTCTGTTGTGACGCAGTGATTTAATCAGAGATTATTTGCACAAGAAAGCCAAAGCAGAAATCAGCAGAAGGATCTGGTGTCAAGGACATTACCATGAAACAGTTCCACTATTACAAGGAACCCATTGTTATCCCATCAAATATTTATATTTTATGCAAAAACTTATATATAATTAATTTGATCTGCCATTGATGTGTGCTCTGCTGTGTTCCTTTGCTTATTGTTTGTTACTTAACTACTCGATACATTGACTATTGTTAAAACAGTAAATGCATCTAGCCATATAACACTTTGAAGCTGCTTCAGAGCCGGTATAAGGAAAATAGCAACCAAAAGAGAAGCCCAGATAATACAGAAGGAAGTGCAGAAGTCAAGTTATGATGCAGTTTGTATCCACTTGATAGGATCTCCTGACTACATGTACTCTAACACTACTAACAGCTAAAATATAAACAAAATGACCAAACCAACATTGTAGAATGAGAGAGGATTGATATGGGGTCACAAGAGTAAGAGATGCTTTCAATGTAATGTTATTGACATAGTACTGGTTTTTAGCAAGATACGAGCTGAAATAGTGCTGTGGTGAGTATAAGCCAGAGTACACAAAAGCCTTGTTGCTGGTCCACTAGATGAACTGAAGTTATAACACACACCAATATTATTCATACACAAAACCTACAAGTGTAAAACTAAGCATGAAATACATTGTCATGATCACCTTAGAAAGAGATGTTCCTATGATTCCTTAGTAAAAGGCATATTATATCAATATACATTAATTAAAAGTCTCTGGTGTATAATCCACAGATGATACTGTAAAAGCAGTACAAGTAAGTGCGCCATCCGAAGTGGTGGCTGACAGCCTATACAACAACATAACTGTGGTATTATGAGTTAATATGGGATCAAACTGCCCAATATATTTCCAGTCATGGGAAAAGGTGTGTACAGCCTAAGACAGATCACTCCTGAGTATCGTGACTGGAAGGGTGGTGAGGTCTCGTGTGCATATGTCCATGTTCAGGCGCAAGTTTTCGATTGGTATTGTAGGGACAGACATGACATGGGCATATGACCCATGCCTGCCCAATGAACAGAGGCAAATAAAATATATTTAAAAAAACAAAACATGTGTGCCTTTGGTGATCACGCAGAGAAATTTGTTTTCAATGCCAAATTGGTCGTCTAAAGCCAAAAGCTTTCTACAGTTGCCACTCATATCAACGAAAGGAGTCACACCTGATATAAGGAAATTTCGGAAATATGTAAATCGTCCAGTACTGTGCCACTAAGAAGAACATTATGGGTCTTTTCCACAGTGTGAAATACGCGTGAATAACAACAATAACAATACGTTTATTGAGCTCAGACAACTATCTGTTGTAAATGAGCAAAATAACAATATTTTTAACAAGCAATTCACATTCTGCCCTTCCTCTCTCTCTCTCTCTCTCTCTCTCTCTCTCTCTCTCTCTCTCTCTTTCTCTCTTTCTCTCTTTCTCCAGTATAATAATCTTTGACCGATAAGAATTTAATTCACCATTCGATCACTGTAAGACAACTTTACTGAAAACAATTTGTCCTGTACAAATATAACGTGGGCTTCAATGAATACACCTTTGGTTTCAAAAATTCATGTTTTTTACCGTTTAGCAAAGTTAAAAGCGTATGTGACCTCCACTAACGTAGACACCATCACCATGTTTCATGAAAACGACTAGTCTCTCTCGGAGTGTTTTGAAGGACAGCTTGCCGTTCCTAATTCCCACTATGCCCGTTTAAAACTAGGCCCATGAACATAAATTCCTCTGAACTATTAGATCGTATAGTACATTGTTAAAGGTGATGTTATTGAAATATGTTTTCCTCAGAACTGCTTTTATGGCACCGAAAACACGATATGATTCTCGGCTTGATACTGTCCATGTGCTTCCATATAAATCAGACTTACTCCAGAATCGAATAAGGCTATTCATTCCAGTCAATGGAAAGGATTTGCACAGCTTAGACATGTACATTTATGTTTATATTAAAACGTGAGTTTTTCGATTGTTACTCTAAGGATAACATGGGATGTGCTCTGACCCATGTCTGTCCAATGTACAGAGGTGAATAAATACCTCAAAAACAAAACAAAATAATTCATGGACATATACGTCCATATTAAAACGCGTTTTTTAAAATTGTTTTTATAAGGGCAGACACTGGATGACCTTTGACCTATGTCTGTCCAATGTAAAGAGGTTGATTAAAAATTCTATTTTCAAAAAATTCAACATATTATGGTGTTAGATCAAAGCCCATGCTGATACTTAACTGTTAAAATGCGCCGATCTTTTCCGCCAAACTGGCAGTTGCACGGATATCTTTGCTTTGCCATAAAATCATAATTTTTCTTGCCAAAAATTACTTACACCATGATGGTAGCACAGTGACGCCGATAATAATAATAATAATAATAATAATAATAATAATAATAAATGATGTCTTACCATGGCATAATGCCCAAAAGACACCAGACCATAACAGCAGGATAAGGAAAGTCCTACACATTGTTCGCTCCAACCAACCATCCCTAACCCTGTGTCCACTGTCTCGACCAACGGATGCCTTGCTACGCGGAGAGTAGGGCTGACCGCACTAACCCACAGCCCTGACCGCTTCGGGTATAGACCACTAGACAATATTATGCCAGGGGTGTATCATGGCGTCGGCCGGGAATAGGCAGGGAGGGAGGGGGGGAGGGGAGGGGAAACTTTGCACACATCACTTTCAGCCGCAAGCACTTCGTTGGGTCAAAAATACTGTTATGAATCATAAAACTAGTTTCTAAAGGTGGATGGTAAAACTATTCGTCATGCTCATTCCAAATTCGCCTAAACCGTTTTTTTTCAGTGCTTTGAACGGTTTCTACTACCGTGATCTTCCATACATTTTGTTAATCATAAACCAAAAAATGAAGTTCCGTTTCGATAATTATTGTATTTTCAATTTCTAGTTTACCATATTTACCTCATTATTTTTTCCCGTGGCCAACGTGGTTCAGAGTGCTAAATTTCTCAAAGCCTCAAAAAATTACTTAAGCAAATATGGAATGAGCAAAACAATCAATTTTGTTTCTTCTTTTGGTATTAGAGTTCGTGACATTCGACTAATAGCCTGTGCTGTCCTGGACCTTCTAGGATCACCTATAGGTCTCCAGATCCCTCGGCAAATTGTCCTTACTTTCTCTGAGTTTCTGTCGAAATTACTGTTCGGTGTTCCTTTCCTTCCCAGCCACGTGGCGCCCTCCTCCTCCCTATCCACGGAGAAATCCTAGATCCACCACTGGTCTAACCTTAATGGCTTTTAAATGATTGTGGTGGATTAAGTAGATTATTGGTCGTGTGGGGGCTTATGTGAATCAGGGCTGCCACCCCCTCCCCCCCCCCCCCCCCCCCC
>JAWQUT010000115.1:1075822-1099790 GCA_033807755.1 Ellobium chinense | reverse complement strand
CGCGGGGAGGGAGGGGAGGGAGGACCCTTTCATGGCTTTCTTCTGAGATTAATCTACCGTCGATAGACAGTCATAATAGTAGGATTCCAAAGGGACACATACAAAAAACCTGCTGTACTTTTAGGCAAATGACGAAACAAGCATCATGACTGTACTGGCACAGGTAATCAGGCGTGTTTCAAGCTATAAATCCGTCACAGCTGACATCACGAGTTCTCCGAACCCCACCAAAGTCTTCCTATCCAGACATACTTATTTGGGACTTGTAATGGTCGCGGTGGGTAAAGATAAGAGTTAGGCGCGAGGAGTAACCTATTACTTCTACCAGGCTCTTTGCATTTATATCGTCTTTGCCAAGCTAGGATCGCAATAATTTATCAAAATGGTCAGTGAAAAATGAGAGGGTGAGTAAATGACAATCTTGATCAAGAATTGTTGGTGTTGATGTATTTTGTAAGTGGATAAATCTGTTTCGTATACGGAGAGGAACATGTCTCGAGAAATCACGTTATCAAATTATCCATTTGCACATATGTAACGACACAAATCTACGGTATTCACCTCTTATAGGCTTCTGCTCATGACAACAAACAATGCAATTTCCCAACACGTGATGAGTGGATTTTTTTTTAAAGCTCTACAAAAATATGATAACACTATTATTTTTCTGTACATCCGTCACACGTTTTGCTTCCTTGACCTTAGAGCATATTTTTATACTTTAAAGGCATCTGTTATAGCTTCTAGCAACTGATAAAAAACCAGTTAATCCATAATCCTCTGGGCCACAAAGGCATCTGAAAATCAGGTGAGAGAGTGAGAGACTGAGTTTGCAGTAGTTATTTAACATAAAAATTGCAGCAGTCTCCCCACTTTCCCCTTTCACTCCCCACCCCAAATCTTCTTTGTGCGTTCTAACGCAGAGAGAAGGACAACATAGCCGTGGAGAGAGGAAACCACGAGCGCCAAGAAACCAATCTGTGCGGTAATTAGAAGTCGAGAAAGTGTAAAATAAAGAAAAAAAATCATAACTGTTATAATGTAGATAGTCGTTCAAATAATCCTTACCTCATTTGTGCCGGACAGCATTTGAATGAGAGCTTGAGGGGCCATCGGCAGTTATCGTAAAGGCTATCGTGAGGTCAATCTCGCAGGTCGGTCAGTCGGATAATAGAGGAGATGGTGTGTCAGTGTAATTTTGTTTCTTTCGTGAACAGTGCCTAGACAGTTTGATCCCGGTTAACCCCATGAACGGTCTTTAAATCAGACATAATATCTCATTGGCGTGCAACTTGCCTGGGGTGGAACAAGAACATGCGTACTTTTATACCTCTGAATTGATTATCAAGGATGAAACGCGGTGAGTGATTTGTGACTGCTTGCTCCACCTGAAAAGCATTAGATTTGTTTCTCAATCTCATGATGACTGAGTCTCTTGCATTTGTTTTCAGGGCTTTCCAATTAAGAAAGAGTGTTTTGACAAACTGACTAAATTCAACTGTTTGAAAATGTGAATCGATTAATATGTCCGCAGCTGTGCTTAGTAATGCTCTGCGGTTCAGTGACGCTTTGAAATTTGAAAATGATGGCAATCGAACATAATATTCTGTTAACATGCCCTAATCCAACCTGCGCAAGTACTTATGTTCCCAATGGCTAGTTTACCATCATGGAGTCCACATCACTGCTTGAACTTATCATGCCCTGTTGTCCCAAAGAAGCATAGGGTAATATGCCATGGATTTTAAATTACACCTCCTTAGTAGCCTCTTGTCAGGCAAGCAATAAAGGGTCCCGGGATCTTTGCATCACATTCAAATTCATGTCTCTCTCCTAAAAGTTCCCTTCTCATTTTTTTAACACCATGCAAGGCTTTGATCAGTCAGGCTATACAAATATACCCTTGGTTAATCAAGGCAGATCTACAGTAGTAGCCTTCTAATCATTCATAATATTACATGTACTTCTATCATGATTTGTTTATTTCTAAGATAAGTGTTTGAGAAAAACCGATAATAAAAGACATCCCACGTCCTTTAAATTGACATTGGTCATGCAGCCTATGGGGTCCCCTGGCACACCTAGGCCGGGCTTCCATAGGACGGCACACGGCACACGGCACGCGGCACACAACGCACCTCACGCGTGAAAACCAAAGTTTTCGTTACCGCTGTGCCGTGTCGCCCTATGTAAGGCGGTACTCTAAATCTTTGCGCCCACTTTGGTTTTCACGCGTGAGGTGCGTTGTGTGCCGCGTGCCGTGTGCCGTGTGCTGTCCTATGGAAGCCCGGCCCTAGAGGTTTAGGCTAGGTCTTTCAGGTCTTAAACTCAAACGATTATGGTCTCGAACGCGTCATATGCAAACGATGTATTTCCCACTTGCTTTTACATTTTGGTTTCCAAGAAAACTTTCCAAAAATTTGCTAACCGATATGGACGAAACTTATGTAAAATTGTAGGTAATAAATTATTACTTTTAGTATTTGTCAAAATGTATCCTATGAAATAGTGGTGAAGTTTGAGGTTTTAATGAAGTAATTCGTAATTAAATTTTTTTAAAAATTAATCAAGCATTTCGCATGTAATTTAGTCATTAAAAATGTATTCTTAAGTTTTGGCTTTTTGAAGGCTTGCGCTCTACTGAGTGACCTCCGATTGTTATTGGATAAGAATGGTACAAAATACCCGTGGCCGTACACATAATTCATTCGTTAAGTAACGTACTGCGTTGACTGCAGTGAAAACGATTGTTTTGGGGAGTTTCCTCTGACCACCGCAGTGCGCTAACTAGCGGAAGGATAATGCATATGACCGCTCGTTCTATATGAAGTCGTGATTTTCAGAAATGCGTGATTAGTCCCTCTAGAGCGTTTGCCTTTTCAAAGGCTTCCAAACAACCCCAACACGATTTTCCTGGATAAAGAACATCAGGGATAACATAAGTGCTCCAAACTGCTTCAGTGCGTCTTCAGATCCCCTTGATGTTCAGCTTTATATCCGACTGTCTCCATCCAAAACCTGTTCAGAATGGATGAAGGTTGAGTCAGCGTACACGAGAACTTCACGATCCAAGACCTCTATTCATCACTTTTTGCTTGTTCACTATGAGTCATGAGAAGGTGTCCGACTAACCACGCGTTAGCCACAAAGCACTATAGCCACGTCTCAGACTTACGTATCTTATTCATATAAAACTTCCACGTAATCGATCCGTCCACTGTGAATGACCACCGCATCAACGCAGAAACATTCTTTACAGCCCTAACAGTTATACAATAAATTTATCCCGTAACATCCTAGCTATAAAGTCAGCCATTCAGAATGTATCTTGTCAAGAAGAGAAGATGTAGGCTATTATTTTGCCTGCTTTACAGTCAACAACACTTCACCCGCAGCGCGCCCCTTGTTGATGCAATGGAAACATAACATACTGTACTATTAACTACTGGGCTGTTTTTATGCGAAACATAATAAACACAGGGTAGGAGCCGACGATCACTTCAGACCTGCTGAAATTTGAAATTACCAAACTTTTGAACAAACAAGAGAGAGGGGAGGAAAGAGAGGAACGGATGAAGGAAGGAAGGAAGGAAGGAGGGAAAGAAAGAAAGAAAGAAAGAAAGAAAGAAAGAAAGAAAGAAAGAAAGAAAGAATGGCTGTCTGGTGCAATTGTAGGGGGTGCAGTCCACTTTCAACCCACAATGGGCTGGCACTGGTCATGGGCATGTCTTCGAGAACAGTACCGGTACATAAACTGATATTAAATTTGGTGACAGTGAATAACTATTTGTATCACAGTATCATACTAAATGAGGTACCTATTAAGCGGAAATCACTCATAAGTCCATCGCAAAGTTATTGTATCGTATGTTCTTGTTAAGCCTGCAGCTGTTAACCTCCCCTCCCCTCAAAAAAAAAAATCCGGAAGGAAAGGTTTGATGAGTATATTATGGTCAGAGGAAAAAAAAAACATTGGTAGCAGTACACAAGTAAGAACTTAACAGAATGACTAACCTGCTCAGTTTACCGATGATAACTTTCCACCCCCTCACAATCTCCCCTCACCACAAGCCCATTCTCCTCCACTGTCGAATGTCTTAATTGCGCAACCACAATGGCTCCGACATGAGAATCTAATGTTATATTACTGAAGTGAATTGGGTACAATGGAAACCGGTGACACATGTCTGTCTTTGTAGTGATGGGCTGTTGGTGGAGATAAAGTGGGATACACCAGCCCTTTTTGTGCACACGCCTATATGCAACCGTGCACAGTGGAATTCTGAAAATACCACGGTTCGGACCTAACTTTTTAGATTATGTTATCCAGAGAGCTTTCTGTAGGAGCAAAACTCTCGGGACTATTGAATGGGATTGAGCTAGGCATGAGATTGTGTCAGGCAGGGAATGTGTTAACATGAGTTTCACTGTACGTGTCTTTAAAGTTTCAGACGGAAGACATGTATGCTAAGCACTTTACTCTATGGAGCTGAAACAGGAACATCTGGGATAATCATGGAATAGGACCGATCTTGTGGCTAAACCAATGACTAAATGAACTAAACCAATGACTAAATGAACTGCATCAATGCAAGAGCGGTCCTGTCCCAGGAGATAGCCGAACATCTCATATAAAGTATCGGCATAAATTAAATACTTTCCATCTGCGATTTTGGGGGGGGGGGATTTCTGGCCAAAAAGTGTAGAGATTATAATTACAAAATTGAATATGGTCGTTGTTTACCGTTCGAACATTTTCTACAAAAAATTAAATGGGTCCGAGCAGGCCGGATTATGTTGGAAATGAGTAAAGCATAACGAAACAAACTAATTCAGCAAACGGGTTGAAGTCTCCGACAAATACAAAAACAACATGAGGTGCAGCTAGGAGAGCTATGTTTCAGGGATAACATATAAGTCTGTACTCTAAGGTTGGCCATGTTAATATTTTAATTTTACTATACTGTGTATGTGAATGTATTTTGTTAAGTACGGGTGATCTTCCTATTAAACAAAAGGGAGTTTGGGCTTCTCCGGGTTTGAGCGCCACATAAATGTTACATCATTACAGTGTTACTATTATGGATGAAAGATGCCAAGTTAAGAAAAAAAAAATATGCATACAAGTTTATGTAGCCTCTAACACATCTGAATGCTTTCACTGGTAAAGTAAGGAAGAAGTGATACATGGAAGGAGGCACATGAGGAGGCAGAGACACTGCTGAGGAGTGGAAGGCACTCATAATACTAGGAGGGCATTGTATTTATAACCGCTGTAAATTTAATAACTTGGGTCTTATAGTTCTGTCACAATGATATGAAAATATTTAAAACCTTGTCTCAAGAAATGGTCACAAGTTGGAGCAGATGTGTTGGAAGCACCCCGCTTGGCGTGGTACTGGTAAGGCAAATGTCTTCTACATTTTTAGGGATGTGACATTATCATAGTGGTTTGCTATGTATTTTAAATTTACAGCTTTAATGGACAGTATCCATTTTATATTTGCCAAATTTTAACTGCAAGCAATTGGAATTATTAATGTTAATAAACTTTGTATTAGAATAAGAAAGGTATCTTTTTATCAGGAGGGGTGAGGAAGGAGGCAACCAATTTAAAAAGTTGTACATATATATTTTCTGTGTCAGCAAATATACTGTTATTATGAGCACCAGGTAAACGAAAACTCATGAAAAATGGTCCTTTTATGGGCCAAAAACAGACAACATGAAACAGAAAAATCTTTACACAGTACCACAAGATTCACTCACAGCATACAAATGTAGGCATAGTTTTTCAAAATGTTCACACACAACAAGACAACAGTAATAGACCAACACAGAACAGCAACAAACTATATTTAATAACAGTTATACCACCAACAGCAATATAGACAAATCATACCGCATCATCAATGCTATGAAAAGAGAACTCAATAGTGTTCATAGAAACAACAAGCAAGCAGATTTTTTTTTAACACATTGGGTTTGGAATGTTATTTTTGACTGGACTTCTCTGGGATTCTGTAATCTGAATTTCTAGAGGCAAACAATGTGACCAGTATCCTCACTATCGGAAAACCGAACTTAAGAAATTGAATGAACAGGGTAATACACAAAAAAGTAACATCCTTCCCCTAATTTGGGAAATTCAACATCCTTTAAGACTTTCAGATCTGATGTCAAACTTAGAAACAAACATGAAACTCTCCTACCTATGCCTTTGTGTACAATTCCCCTTGGTCATGTCAGAAACGCATGAGACAATGTTATGCCGGCTCTAACACTGACTCATAAATTGTCTGGCAGTGCCAAAAAGTCTGTGCACTTAGACACAAAGAAGCATGTTCCTAGTTTATATCTTAAAATTCCAGACATCAAAGAGAAAAACCAAAGAAAATGAACTGTCTTCAAAGACAGTAGGCTAGTGTAATCGGGTGGCGATGCACATTCTACTATTAAGGCGAAAGGAATGTGAGCCAATCTGATAATTCTGGAAGCTGTTACATATTATCTGGGGAAGTGTGTCACCAAGGGTTTTACCAAATTACTGTGAAAGATCAATTTTGAGGGAAAATTCCGAAAAAAAGCTAACACTAGAAAAGTTTCTTTCCCTGCCAGGATTCGAACCCAGGGCCTCTCAGCCTGCAAGTCTGAGTGTGCTACCTCTACACCTCAGGGACCCTAACTTCACAGTAATTTAAACCTGAAATACCAACTGCCTGAACAGGTTTCCTAACTTTCACCTAGTGTTCACTCATGACCCCGACACATTTCTCGACTGCTCTCACTACAACTATCTTGAGCTTCTGAAGCTGTCATGAGCCTGATCTTCATGTGGGTCAAAGTGAGCAGTCTGAGTCTATAGATAAGGCAGAAATTAATGATGGGAGGAAAACTTACAAAATATATCAAATCCAGTCCACAGCCTCTGACAGAAAACGATTTTTCCAGTTAACAATCATATAGGTGCACTGGTAAAGCTAAGTAAAATGATGCAGCTGAAGTGATACCCAGTGCAGTGTATTTTGTGTGTTGACATTCAATGTCTTGTCTTATGCCACATGAATGAAGTTAGGAGGAAACAAGATCACATATAAGGAGAAAAACAAGATCACATACAACCTTGTTCTTAACACAGTTTGCTTATACTACCGTTGCATCCTTAAGATTTTGATTGCAAATGTATACAATCGAGCACAAATACCTCAACGTGTAAGTTGAAATAAAGGTTCCCTTGAACAGAGTTTTCAGACTAAAATTTATTTCTCTGTACCGTACTTGTGCTTCACATATTCCTCAAACTCTGGCAGACTTGAACAAGGTGAGGCGGTTCCAAAGAATTAAGTTATCCATACTCAACTGTATATTATCAATTTCTACACTGTAATAAGAACTTACCTAAGTTATACACAAAAATTATACCAAAACTTATAACAAAATTTGAGGAATAAGATCTTTTAGGTCGACAAAGATGTAAAGTATTTGCATTCAATTCCTGAACATAAGACGTACAACTAAATGAGCTAACATTAAACTCCAAAGGATTAAGTTTTGAAAGAAGGGGTTTTCAGTAGTAATTAACCAATAAATCTGCAAAAAAGATGCAAAACTTCAGTCTAAAAATAGAGCTGAAAAAACTGGTACTCCAATGAATGCCCTTGGCATTGATATACAAAAGAAAGGCTGAACATATTTACATTTCAGCCTCTTCTTCCAACACTCTCATAACTTTCACCTGCGAATTTTGTCAGAAAAAAAAACACAAAATTATTTCAAATGAATTATTCAAAATTTCAACAGGAATGTTCCACTGGTACTATTTTTAACTGAACAGATCTCAGACTGTAATATGACTGGAAAAGGGGAAGTGATGTTATGAACCTCTGAAAGAATCTATATGTTGAAGTTTTGGGAATGTTGAAGCAAGGCATCATTCTATTCCATGAGTAGTTATAAAGTAAAAGTATGGTCAAAAACAACCAAAGTGATTTTCCAAAATCTTGAAGTGTCAGTCTACTGAAGTTTATGAGAAGAATGAAAACAATATAAAATAATGTCATGCTTTGCACACAAATATTTACAGAATTGTCTGTCTTAAACATTCCAGCTTCATACGCCTAAATATTCATGCAGTAGGAAATGCACGTGCAGCAGACACAACATCAAGATTTACACCTATAAGCCAATGCAGTGGGTTATAATGTAATTAGAGATGCTTCCATTGCAGTTTTCCTTAAGTGATCAAAGTGCCAAGTAGAAATGGTATCTTCTGGACTTTTGAGGCGATGATGGGAGCTATGTGAGGGAGCACCAAATGCAGTCTTAAAACTGCACCTTTCATAAAGGAGGCAGCAAAATTCTCAATGGGTTATGAATCTTTTAAGTCCTCTTTTATTTGCCATGCTGTCTTAGCAGATCTCAGAACTCATACCACAGAGTGTGACATTTACAGCGCATGCTTTTGACAATTTGTCACTATGACCAGCATTTCAATTTGCAAATTTTTGCTGGCTGTTTGATGGAGTAGGTCGAGAAAAAAATCAGTTCTTAATGATTTTAAGAGCTCTAAAGTACTTGAAAGTTATGCCGTCAATATCTTATACAATCCCTATGAACCATTTCTCTTGATGATATGATGCAGCTAAGAAGGGAGGTTAAAGGTATCAAATTCCAGGAGATTGGTTCATCATTTCAAGCTTGTGACATATTTGAGTTTCTGGGTGATAAATTCAGAATAAGGGCACTGAAACAAAAGATTTACAAAGACTAGGCAAGCTTCCAAGTACATGTCTGAGGTTATGAGATTTTATTTCATCTTATTTCTCTTTCCACCGCGTGAGCAGAAAGAGATACTGTGGGCACAAATACAATTTCTGAGATACAGTATTCTGCAGTTACGAGCATATCAACTATGGTTCCTTTCACAAACTTCAATTATCCATACAAAAAGTGAAGATACTGCCACCCTGTGCCATGCATTATTGAACATACAGGATACCCTATCTGTCTCAGCTACTTTCCAGAGCTGCAAATTCCATTGTTGAATCAAATATTCTAAATACTCCGTATCTTGTCACTGGGGAGAGAAAAAAAAAATCACTCATGGCTTATGCACTTTAACCAGCTTTCCAAAGAGAAGACCAAGGATGTTTCAGGAAGATAAAGCCATTATACAACAGCAGCAATATAAGCTTAAAATTTACTACTATAGAGCATCATACTGACAACATGACATTTACTTACAAGACAGAGACAAGACACTGATGGAAAGAATGGGCCTATTTATATGCCCCGGACCCTCTCGGGGGAACCCTACCAGCAGCTCCCACCAACCACCCACAACCGCAGAAAATAGAGAAAAAGGTACACATATAATTTGTCACATGAACTTTGGAAAAGGTACATTTCCTATTCTAAAAGACTTTGTAGAGGGACAATATATGCACAGCCAACATTCTGCTGTGACCTCTACAAGCCAAAATCTAGTGAGCCAAATAATTTTCACACAAGGTTTATCTCTTATTGACTGAAGGACCAACCTTTACTGTCAATTCAATTCAATTAAATTAAATTTTATTTACAAAGCATGGAATGACTGCTACCACAGATCAAAGACATCAACATTATGGGACATTCAGGACTTACACTTTACCTCATAAGAAACATAGCGAAAGAACAGAAATATTCTCCAGGAAAATTTAAATGTGTAATTGAACAGTCATGTGCAAATATGTATTTACCAAGACTTATGTACAAGAGAGACCCATTTAAGAAGGACTGACAACAGGCCTGTGAAGATGATGAAGGGTTTGAACTACCTGTCAACTCATGTGAGCTTCTAGACTGACAGTTCAGTGTGGCGAGGTCCACTGAAAAGGAAAGAAATGCTCCCCCGCTCCTTTTGTGATCAGAGTGCATAGGCAATCAAGTCTAGGGCCTGCAGCTAGTCTATAGGTGAGGTCAATAAATAGCCAGAGCTGAAAAATGAAGACCATCGGTTCCAGTGTACATGCATCAAAGTGGTAGGGCCTGGCCCTCATGTGTATGATTTGCACTTCCATAGACTTGTAATAGCTGGCAGATATCGGACTCATTCCAAAGCAAAAAAAAAACCAGCTGCCAGCTGTATAAGATTCTGTACAGAAGTAAGGAGTGACTGCAAATGGAGTGCAGTGTAGGAGATGAATATTGTACATAAAAGGCTATGGATAGCTAAAACAGAGTGTTGAACAAATAAAATGCCAAATTTTCTACTTAGAGATCATCTTCATGGTGGTAAAATGATCAGATAAGACTTTGTCTCTGATCAGTCGCTGCAAACAATTCAAAGTAGGAACCACCTCAACATTACTAAAACTATAGTTTTCAAACTTGAAGGAATGGGAGATGAACTAACGTAAAAGAAAAGTAGGCCTACAAAAATTTATAATTGTTCCTGCATACATGAAAAGCATTTGCTTTAATATGTCAATCAATATAGAGTCTTTAATTTCATGACTTCTTTGATGAACCTGCTCAAGTGTACAGTTCTATTTCACGCCCCCTGTGACACATTCTGATAATGATAAATATCTCAAACTTCAGTGCAATTCTACTAAGATGTCCAAACCTGTGCATGACATTCCAACTTAAGAAACAGAGCATGGCTAAGCTGTACACTAAAAACATATTCCACACCAAATAAGAGCATAAAAAAAAAAAAAAAATTCTCAAAGGAGTGATTCCTTCTGTCTGGTGTTCCTTAAAGTTTATGGGTCATCGAGCCACAGTCAAGCCCTGCTGACTATGTCAAGGCTTCCCTCTAGGGACTTTCTTAATAAATGCAAGTGCCAGTGGGGGCTGAGATTCCTGCACAGAATAACGTCACAAACATGGAAACATGGGGACAAGACTTGAATGGACATCAGAAAACATACAAGGAATACCGCCACTGATCACCTTTAGCTACGGAAAACCAGACCTAGCCAGCTAGTTGAAACAAAATCATGCACAGAGTTTGGCCAATTGTTTGTCCCCTACTATACTGATAACAAAGCTGATCACTCAGACTTATCTTAGCAGGATAGGGCTAGTGTTGAAGAATGCATGGTGCAAAAATCTACTGGGCAGAAAAGACTGGAGATATCTCATCAAAGTGGCTGTCAATACAGTCGAGTGCACAAAGTGCAATGCTGCCAAGAGTGACCAAACTGCACATGATATTTCAACTTTACAAATTGAAGCACGGCCAAGTTTGACACCCAAAGAAATATACATCATCAAAATAAACAACAAGAAAGAAAAATTACCCAAGTAGGTGGTTCCTTCCGTCTGGTGTTCTTTAAAGTTTATGGGTCACCAAGCCACAGTCAAGCCCTGCTGACCATGTTAAGGCTTCCCTCTAGGGACTTTCTTAATAACTGCAAGTGCCAGTGGGGGCTGAGATTCCTGCACGCAACAACAACACAAACATGGAAACACAAGATGGGACAAGATTAGACTGGACAACAGAAAACATACAAGGAATACCGCCACTGATCACCTTTAGCTACAGAAAACCAGACCTAGCCAGCCAGTTGAAACAAAATCATGTGCATAATTTGGCAATTTGCTGGTGCTCTATATTATTGAAAGACAAAGTAGCTCATCTATACTAGATATTTACAGGACTGCAATGATTAAATAACATGACGCAAAGATCTATTAGATGGAAGAGGCTTGAGATATTTCACTAACTTGGTCCACCCAAAACAGGGCTAAATAATGCTAGAACTTCTATGACCTGAAATATGCACAGTCAACAAAAACCTCCGATATGAATTGTGGTAATTCAAATTATAAAGCATCATCTCTGAACTGAACAAAATCTGGAAAGTATGAAATGTTCATATATAAAAAAAAGGAAAATTGAAAAAACTATGTACATCTTCAAATAGTGAAGGAAAAAAATGTGATCTTATGGGAAGGTTAGAGAATTTAGAGAATTTGCCCTCATGCTAATTCAAGTGTCTGATCTTCCACACAAGTGTCCCCCACCAATTAAAATGCCGCGATCTCAGAATCTCAGATATCCACAACTTTGTGCATGCCTCCCCGGCCAAAGAGCTACAGTGCATAACTGCTGATTCTGAACATGATTATCTGACCAGTGTGGATCAGTGCAAATGCATTTTGTCAAATCAATATGCAGAAAACAGCACACATTTGATATTTCATTAACTTCTACAAAATGTAGGTGTGCCAACCAATTCAGCTGTTCTCTTGATACCTGATATTCAACAAACTAGGTATCTAATGATGCTTTACAGTTTAACTATTCCATTCCCCTGGAGCTGTCTAAGGACTGACAGCATAGGGAGGCAAATAGTAGCATCATACTTTAGTCCCTGCGGCTGTGTATGTAACCGCCGTACTGAGCATTGAGAACAGCCACATCTGATTTTCCACCCACGGCAATAAAACTTAAGGCAACTTCAAAGGACTTTCCCATGGTATATAATGGTTAGGATTAGTAGGGAAGAAATGACTTCCAACACATTTTTGGGAGAATTCCTTGACACTGCCAAATATAACACATCTCTGCAAATAAAGACACATGGATATGCAGTTATGCACTGGAATCAACTTGGGCTCATCTTGTCTTTTATTATTCATAGTGTGTGCACCTCTTATGAGCCAAAAAGATGGTGCGGAATCTTGGTCCATCTATGCCTTGCTCATTTCTTCTCTGCAGTTTTGCTAGTTTAGAAACTCACATATTGAGATCCAGTCTTACAGATCCACACCTACAGCCTTTCTGAAGATCCTCCAGTCTTACAGATCCACACCTACAGCCTTTCTGAAGATCCTCTGTGAGTCCATGAACACAGACATCAGTGTGAATCTATACTCAAAGATCCCAATATCTATTTTCATGAGCTGAGTTTCATAAACCTCCAGCACAAGCTAAGCAACCAAGAGGGGTGACTTTGGTCATTTTTTGTCAGCGAGAATGTTTTGTTATTCATTTCAGATGTGGTAAAGGAACCTTGTGTGTTCGTATATGAAGAAATGGTACTACCTCCCAGACATGTCCATGTACAGTATTAGAACTCTAACATTTTCACCAGCAAAATTTTGCAGCATAACTTTTTCGAATGTTAAAATTATTTTTAAAAATGTCTAAAAAGTTTTAATATTTGGTATTTACTTACCAGATGACTAACTAAGCAGGATATAAGCCTCATGTAAAAGATGCAAACTTTCTAAAAAAATATAAAGCTCAGATAAAAAGCTTTAAAAAAATCCTTCCTATGAGAACAAGAAGTGTATCACTGAATATTTACTTTCATACTATTTACACTCGCTGAAACTGGCAGACACTTTATATGTTGAGTGTTTTTCAAAAGTGGGATTCGTTAATGAATTATCTTGCATCTATTTAAATATGTGGAATGCAACATAATGAAAATGCCTGCATAATGCATGTTTGATGGTCATATTGTCTATTACCTATGTATGGCGACAAGCACAGATCTGGCCCCAGCGAACAAGTACATAAGCCATAAACAAACCCAAGGGGACCTACAACAATATGCCATACCAATATGTCCAATCTTGAAGTCATCTGAGCAAAGATAAGACAAAACAGGAAGACCAACCAGGCTGAAACAGTATCAGTATTGTGGAAAAGTATGCCTGCATTGTGTAATAGCTCTGTATAAACATCAATGACTGCAGAAAATGTGGTAAAAGACATATGAAATTAAACATCCAAAACGGCCAGTATAACATTTGTGAAATCTGTTTTCTCATGACATGACTAACAACAACATGCCATATTCTTAAGTAAAATGAATTATCAATAGAGCTGGCAATTCCAATAGCAAAGACAGGAAAGGAAAAACTAGAAACAGACAGTTTGGAAGAAAAAAAGACTATTGCTGCTGTTGTATTAACAACAACCAGGGACACTGAATCAGTATGAGTCATGACAAAATTGAGGAGAAACACTGTAGCAAAATGGCAATAATGGCTTCATCCCTCCCATTCACGGCTATGATACAAAAATGCAAGAACATGCCTCCAATTACTCTTATCAAACTTCCCAGATCCACATATCATATAGCAAATGTAATGTAGTCAAGTATAAAAGGAGTGAAACACATAAATATAGAATATCAATGACTGGAAAGAAAACCTATATTATATACTGAAAGACTAGAATAACAAAAAGGCTAAATGCTGCTGTTTTAATATCAGTGACACCGAATGAGCAATATCAAACTGAGGAGGAAATACTGCATCAAAATGGCAATAAGAGTGGCATCTCTCTTACTGACTGTCATGTTCATGGTACAACACTGCAAAAAAAAAAATGCTCCCAGTTACTCTTTATTAAACATCCTTGGCCCACCTATCGGTGAATCTGGAATCTGGCAATTATAATGTATTCAAAGATATAAGGAAAGAACAAAGAACATTAAAGACAGGAGAGAATAACTACATACTGACAAGACTGAAGAAAAAGCTAATGATGCTGCTGCTGCAATTATATCCAGGTACACAGGATAAGCTAGATCAAACTGAGGAGGAAACACTTCACCAAAATGGCAATAAACACTGGCATTATCTCTTCCACTCAGTTCTGTTATACAACAGTGCAAGAAAATGCCCCCAATTACTCTTTTAAAAAAAACCTCTTCCCCAAGCTTGTGCTGACACAAGTATTCTCTTTAGGTCTTAAACCCATGTTGCAGATTGGTCACAATCTGAATCATGCAGAAGAGGATACAGGGTGGCAGTTGTTTTAGCTTTGCAACTAAACATGATCCAAGATTTATCAAAATACCAAAATAAGAACAAAATACATCTGGATAAATAAAATGGCACATCAAGAAGTCGTTAAAGCTAACCCATTCTGCAGACTTGTATACACTATGCTTAGCAAAGTGAATAAGTCACTTTTCTGTAGACACATGAAATAGTTGACAGGAGCAGTTGCTCAAAATAGTAGCTATAAACAGCAGTATATGAGTACCTTGCAGCTTCATTCAAGAATCTTTGAAGTTCACAAAAATACTGCAGCTGTGAGCAAGTATTGTTGCTGTTGAGTAAGTGTGTTGTCCCAAGAAAGTACAGTACTGCTGCTGCTTTCAACTGTCCTAGCTGCTGCATACATGCCCTGTGTATGCATGTTGCTGGCACTTTCATTGACAAATGCTGTCTAATGTGCAAGCAATGTACATAATTGGCTGAAATAATCCTCTTCCAGATAACACTGGTAGATCTGCTGTGTTGTTCTATTCCATTATTCACCCCTTCACAAGTCTGTTTTAAATCTGAGTTTGTATCTTTTTGTAAGGGTGTTTGACTGTGTGCATCACTCCCATAGCTTGAATCACAGGTGACACTTATGCATAGCCTGGCTTCACATGTGATAATTTTCTCAGACTCACACATCGTGAAACTGATAATTCTCTTGAGCTCCTCAGGCAACAGTTCTCTCACTATGTTCATTTGCATCTCTCTGCATTTGCAGTGCCATTTACCATGAATGAATGCTTCCACAATCCTGTCTGACAGATGATCTGCACTGCTTGCAAAGCCAGGAGGATTTCTAGACACTGACGATTTGTTTTCAGGAGACTGATATATAAATAGATGGCTGCCTATGTCCACATCATCATGTGTAATCACACTGAGGCATATTAGATATCTCAGCAGCTGCATGATGCCCAATAATCTGATAGAAAAAAACAAAGAAACAACAATAGGCGTTAATGTGAGAGGGCTAGGGCAGTTCACATAAACCTAAATAAAACTGAAATGCAAACATCTCTTTGAGAAATATATGAATGACTGAAGTAGACCTACCCAAAATAAGGCTTAACAGTGCATGTGTTTCCAGATGTTGTCAGCTGTGAATCTGTGAATTGCTATGGTAAGTGAGACAGACAAAATGATTGGTTTTTGTAAGGCACCAAGGATTTACAGAGTAGGAATTTGGCACTATATAAATCAACTTTATCATTTTTATTATTTGAGGCAAATAGACAGCAAAAATAAAAAAAAGTCTTTGAAATGACAGAGTCATCGGACTTAGAGTAAAAAAAAGATATTACAACCGATCCCAATAATATGAATAAAGTCACCCCGTACCATGAACCCACTGCTTTAGGACCTGAACCACCGTAAGCCAATGATGCCATGAAGCTAATTAATTATGAAACTATAATTTGTGTGATGCCCAATAATCATCAAACCAGTAACTCTTTGAAGCAAGGAACCTGTTTCAAATCTATCAACTATTTGAGAAAAACATGTACAGTACATTATTTTGCTTTGGTACATATGAACGTATTTTTTTACTCAGAATAAGCCTCAGACATGTAAACTCTTCCACTATTATTCAGCTACTTTGTTCACAACAAACAAGAACACAGTGGTGAAAACATAACCTCTTTAGCTGTGGTAATGAAATTAAATACAATCAAGATTTATGTCATAGATTTAGTGGGTAGTTTTAAATCTTAAGGGAAATTTTAGATTTCTCTGAATTCTTCCCATTCTCTGTACAGGAAAGAAATGGGAGATCCGCACATGTGTGTGGGTGTGGGGGATTGCAGAGAGGGGGAGAAGAAGAATGGGGGCATGGGGGGAAGGGGTTCGAAGTCAAAGAGTGAATCCTGTGATTGCAGTCTGGAGAAAACACTGAGTCTACAAAGCAATATCTCACCTCTCCCCTTTTCTTATTCTTTGAGCCTGAGCACTTCAATTTAACATCTTCACCTGGATGCAACATTATCTGCAGAGAGCGCCCTTCAACTGATAATGTCTGACCCTGTGAAGGAACAGTGGCTAGAGATGTCTCTGCAAGTGAGAGTCTGCACATGGGTTCCACACAGCCCTTGATGTCTTGAGGACCATGCCTGAAAATATGAAAGCACAAAAGGTTATCCAAAATTAATTCAAAAACTTGTTTAAGACATATCATTTCTGAAACAACTTCAAATAAAGTGTAGATGAGTAAGTTCAGACAAAATACCTGTGTTGAATAAAATATGAAACCTTTGATAAATACAAAAAATAGCAAATGATAAAATTCACAGTCTTGCCTCAAGTTACATCTAGCATCAGTGGTGGCAAATAACTTCACTAATACTTCATTAATTTAATTAATGGTTGCAGATGTTATCAGCTGAGAACTTATGTGATATTCCAGGGTTTTCAAAATGATTCCACCAAGAATCTTCAACAAGACATCAATCTGAAACTTATTTTAGGTGATCTGGCATTGATGAGCCATTTTCTCAAACTAAACCCAAGACCAACAGATTATGCCTTGAAAACATACATATCATATCATGATGCTTAAATGACTTCAAGATGTGTTCAGAGGTGTTTTATTGTGGGTTGTTCATCATTGAAGTTCATGAATAATATCACCCCTCCATCCCCATCCCAACTAGCCTGGAATTGCAATCTTTTGTCAAGACTCGTTAAATTCTCACAATGCAAGGAAATTCTGTAATAATGTACATCTGTACACATAAATGAATTTTCAAAATTGGATTTTATTCTAAACCCCATCCTGCTGCTGCATACATGCTCTGTGTATGTATGTTGCTGATACTTTCACTGAGGATTGCCATTTACTGTACAAGCAACGTATATAACTAACACTATGTTTCATGCAAATCCAGTGAAACTTAAGTTATTTTGTTCACAAACAAACCCATGCATGTGAAAGCTGACATCCCTGGTAGAGGGAATAGAATTAAAAAATATAAAATTTTTCTTACTTGCTCTCCTTATGTTCCTCTGAGCTCAATTTGTCCAAAGACCCTTGAGTTGAAAGTCCCTGATCAACAACCTTGCCCTCACCATTTTCTATGGAGAGCCCACCCTCTGATTCTCACAAAGGGCTCTGCAATGGACCAAATTCTCCCAAGCTGGCAGCAGAATTTTCTTTGGTTTTTATACACTTTGAGTCAGCAGTAGATAATGGGATAACAGTGGGTAGGCTCAAAAAGCCAAGCAGACTGGTAATGAATGTATACTGTGTTGGATATGGATATGCTGTGGCAACCTTTGCTGTTGAGCCTCTACTCATGGATTTTCTATTGCTGTTAAAGTCTTCCAGAATTTGCCTGAAAATATGGAGGTATAGTTGATTACATGAACTTAATGGAGCAACTTTTGTGTTAGCTTAAGATGTTTGAACAAACTTCACATAAAATGTAGACATAGTAAGTCCTGGGAAAATATGAATGAAACTATGCATTTATGAAAACCATGGTTACAAAAAAAATATTAAAAACTAACTTGAGCCTTCATGTGCCTTATTCATGATTTTGCTACTTAACGCTTCATGCAGAAGTATAAGAAATGCAGAAATAAATTCAATTTACTACTCAGTCCCTTCCATGATTTAATGATATTCTAACGATCCACTGTTGACCATCACGAATGTATTTAAATACGGCATCATTTTTAAAACACATCCCCACCCCTTAGGCCTAGATCTAGTCTAGACTCTAGTCTAGTCAACTTGCATGCGAGGGGAGCTATGCTCCTGTATTTTATGGATGCCCCCACTTTTGCCATCATACTCACTTTATGATTTCATAATCTATGAAGTCTTCAGAATGAATGAGTGAGTGAATACAGCGAGAGGGTTGCGATAGTGTATTGCACATGTTGGACAGCTGAACATGAGACCAGAAAATATCAGGAGTGATTGCCCTTCGTGAGGCTTAGTATGGTAGTGTCTTATGTTTGACTGGTCCACCTATATTATGGTCCATAGGAATATTGAGAAATTCTATTAATACTTGGATACTTTGGGTCTTCAGTTGCGCATAGTTTCTGTGCCTCTTTGTTTTCGGCAAACTGGTGTACTTGAATGAGTATGGTTTGCATTTAATTGCATCCAGAGATTCTGTCTGCCTGCAGTTTAATAAACATTGCTGTATTTTCCTCTTATCCAGAGATTCTGACTGGGTTTACATGGTCTACCCTTCAAAGTCTACATTGTCTGCAAGCTGTTCTGCGTCATAGATTAGACTACATTCTACATTAGTAGCCAGTATGTCTGTGATGCAATTGTGAATCATTAAAAAAGGACTTTTAGTCAATACTGCAATTGTTTCCTGCTTGATGTTTCCCATGGCCTTAGGACACCCCACCATACCTCAGCCTGGAAGAAATTCCGGACGGATTTCCAAATGCGCCTCACAGCAAATGGTGACTGAGTGGATATCAAACACGGAAAAGGAATTCCACGGGAGACTCCCACCCCTAACCACAGCTTATGTTTAAAATTACAATCCAAAACCTTCCCCTAAACCATAACCTACCTGTCTGTCGAGACAGAAGCAAAAGTTGTGAGTCTCATTCGAAATTCCTCCCGAAATTCCGAATGAGACACATCTCTGACTGGAACTCATGCATATTAGTACAATCCAAACCGTACCTCTAACTACCCGAATCCTACTCTTAATCATAAATCTAATGCCCATAGAGACAGGACGTCAGTCGATGTGAACCCCTAACCGTAATCATTGTCGAGAGAAAAGTATCAGGTGTGAGTCTCATTCGGAACTCCTCCCCTCAGCTCTTACATTAGCTTAACTGTCAGTTCGAGTTCATATTTCCTCCTACTATTAGAACATTACATCTACTATGCCTTACTACAGGACACATGCTTCATGGAAGTCTGAACAACATTCATATAAGATGCTCCTGTCTTGGATGTTCCTGTTAGAGACTCACCTTCACTAATATTCCTGGTTAGGATTAATGGTGGGGTTTTGGTGTAGAATAAGGGGTAGGGTTTGGATTTTATCAGTAGGCATGAGTTCTGGTTAAAGTCATTTGGAATTCCCTCCCCCACCCCCATTCCCCCCAAAAAAGATGGATCAACAGGACTACAGCTTACATCAGTTGAACATTGTAACATTTTATATAAGACTAACCAGTGCGCCTGAAAATTCCTTCAGATTGTCGTAATTCTTCTTCCGGCCTCGCGAAATCGGCAAATGGTGGGTTTTCTCTGGGTTAAATCCTAGCTGGGACATGCTATTGGAAGTCACATTAAGATATCCTCTAATGCTGCCAGTGGGTGCGTCATTGCTTTTGCCTTCAATAAAGTAAACTACAGGTGTAGCTGAGGTACTGTAGGAATTGGAAGGGCTGTTGTTGGTAGTGACAAGCTCTGATGACCCAGATGGGCACTGACAGTGCAGCATCCTGCCGAGAAATGAAAATTGACATATATATGGACCTAATCTTGCTATAGTGAGAACAAAAATGCATGAGTAAAAATCCCAATACATGTATGTATCTCATGAATAACAAATGCTGTACGAACGAAACCTAAGTTGCTCAGACAAATTCAGTTATCTTGGGAAAGGTATATTAAGTAAACTTCAGTACTAAGTACTCACATATAAGTATACCCCATTTTAAAGTATGAAAATCATATGCACACATTATTCTGCCTGTTCATTATTTAGGTGGACCATGATATTAAATATACCTCAGTAATAAGTACACTTTTTGCATTAATCAAGAGTACTATCGAGACTCTACTGAAATTATTTTGACCATGACAAGGCAAGATAGTCATGCACACTATAAGAAATGAAGACTACATAACGATTTGTGGAATGGTCCATTGTATTTTTGAGCTGATCCATACCTTTTATGACTGTATAATTGTTAGATGTTATGGTTGAAATGAAAGCATATTTAGTCACTTTTCCGTTAAAATCATGTGTACATTCATAATGGAAGAACTGACGAACACATTCAATGTTCTTCGTAACAGATTTTTTAGTCTCCTTGCTGTAAGAGATTTTTGGAAAGATTTCCATATAATCTATATCCCTACACATCTTTGCCATACATAATAATGTGAGCGGTTGGAAAATGTGTTAGGGTCACACGTGAACACTAGGTTTACACATGGAAGATTGGGAACATATTTAGGTTTTGATTCCCCGTTGGGATAGGGAATTTTCTAGTGTAGTTTTTTTTTCAGTTTATTATCTTATAAAAATTGATCCTTCACAATAATCTGTTAAAATCCCTTCTGGCAAACTTCCCCAGGTAATATGTAATCAGCTTCTAAAAAATAAAACCAGACTGGTCTCACATTTTCCACCGCCCCCTTAATAGTAATATATAGAATATGCCTTGCCACTCGGTTACACATAGAAAGAGAAAAAGTAAACGTCCGTGCGGACTAACTAAAGACGATGACGGCAATACTGAGAGACAGTCGCACACGCCACTAACTAGAGCCTAGATTAGAACTAAACTAGGCCTACCTAGAATCCTCAGTTTGGGGAACTTCACAAGTGGACTTCCATCTCCTTTGATTCTAACTCCAAGCTTTTAATAAATTCTGAAGTTTGTTAGCATATCTGTGTTAAATCTTGCCTCTCGTGCAGGTTAACTGGATCAATTATTGATTTTGGCTCTTTTCTTGCGATCTTGCCTGTTTAAATACTAAAGGACTCGCCGCCAGGGTCATGTTATCTGAATTCTCAAGAATGATTGGTTGTTCAAAGAGAACAATTCACGAGGTAAAAAGGCTGAAAATTGAAAAGTAAAAACAGCCTTGCAAGTTGTGAATGTGTTTGGCTGGCGTGAACAGAACTCGCGCATCAGTTGTAATAGTAATATTATGACTTGCGGTCGCGAGTTTGAAAGATTGATATATTTCTTCTCACTTTATTCTTAATGTCTGCGTGAAGTTGGCTCCCCCCCCTCCCCTAATTAATTTTTAACACACCCACACATGCATAAGCGCGTGTGCGCACACACACACACACACACACACACACACACACACACACACACACACACTGGGCTCTGAAATATGCAGAATGGCTGATGACAATCATATCCAATAACATGCTAGGTCATAGTGAAAGTCTTGTCTTATGCAAAATCCTAACCTATAACTTGGGAATCTGTGAAAACAACTTGAAGAAATTAGCCCATCGGAATACATCGGTCCCACACAAGGTGTTAGATATTGCAACTGCAGGAATCAGGCCCCCCTCCCCCCCCCCAAAAAAAGGGAGGGGGCAATGGAATCAGCCTCAAAAAGAGGGGGGGGGGGGCAATAAAGGACTGATATTAAGAATTTAAGCTTGGACTGCATGGGCTATAGCTTGGGGCTCCGTGCGTTTAGGGGACTTCGGGCCAGATAAGGAGAAATATTTTAGAGCTGTATACTGAACACCGAGTGGAACTCTATTAACACCACTACTGCATAAAGCTGTGCTATCCGATCGTTACCGTCGTAAAGGCAAGCTCAGTCTACCAATGGAAATCACCATGGACACTGTTTCAACTCAAATGGATTTGCTTTCATCACATAGTTAACGTTTTTACATCAGTTTTGTTTATTGTAACGTTCGGAGGGACAGTTAACTAGCCATCTACAAAATATTTTCCTTGCAATATGAAATGTTATACTAATGGAATTCGGAAAAATAGCGTTCCGATGTGAAGCGTGTGATTCAATGCAAATGATTAATGTGTCTCAGCATGCCTGTTCGCTCCTTTCATAACCCCAACAGGCCTTTAAAACGATTTCCTATTTAGCACATTCCAATTCCGTTTCTTATAATAAGCACTCTGGATAACAGAAAACTTTTTATGACATAATCGCTCAAAGCAAAATAGTGAGGCAGCAGATGTGTTTGGACTTGTAAAACTGGGATATAAAATCGAATGAAAACTCTACATTTGTTTTGAAAGTAAAGAAGATAAATGTAAGATCATATTAATATAAACAACTCAGATCATCTCAAACAAAAAACAACAGAAAAACAAAAAGCGTCAGCGAATTTGGAATTAGCGCGATGGAGACACACTTGACACACAAGGCCCAGTTGCCAACAAGCAAAATAAATAACACAAATCATGAAAGTACAATGAAATACATATACCGGTATGTAGGCATATACAAGCTTCGAAACAGAATATTGTTCTGGGATTGTGATGCATTTGCGTACGAATTTCACTTCCAAAAGTATTCTGACTCTCTCTCTCTCTCTCGGTGCAATGAAAATATGAAAGAGTGGAATGTCACTGTACTGCATGAACGAGACAAATGTGTTACGGGAAGCTATGTTTATCTTTTAGGCTAGTCGCGAATACCGAGTTCTGGAAGAGAGGTTGCTTAACACAGGTATGGAGTCGTATGGGTAGAGGAGAGATTATACATTTTCTTTGCATACAGGTGTCAGTAGTCGTATGGCTACTATCGTTCGCCCCCGCCTCACCCTCTTCCCCCTCCCCTAAAAAAAAATCCTTTAAAGGCCCCTCCACCCCCATGAAAAGAAACAACATGGTTCCTGGCTCTGCATACGTGTACTGTTGTTGTTTTTTTTACGAGTAACCAAACATGTATTTGGATCACATTCAAATGTAGCTGCTGAAATGTTGTAGGCAGCTGCTGAAATGTTGTAGGCAGCTGCTGAAATGTTGTATGCGGGGAAAGGGAAGCCTAAATGAGTGCCGAGAGCGCGGCGAGAATACCCACCAAGAGAGGAACGTTATCTAGAGGGCCCTTGGAAAATATTGTCCAACAACAACAAAAAAAAGTGTNGGGAAGCATTTGAAGGCAGTCTCTTCGAAGGGTGTTAAAGATCAGATCCCACCGCTGCCACCAAATGTAATAAATTGGTGTGGAAATATGGATTTGGTCTGTTGTTGGTGAAGGTGGTGATGATGAAGATGAAGAGCGGCGGGGAGGCGAGCTCAGCTATGGGCTTTAGCCTAACTCGAGCCTCAACCGACAGCCGCAGTTGTTGTAGTTGTTGTGAACAGACGTCAGGAACACAGCCGTGTAGAGTGGACGATATCAAAGTTTATTTACATGTAGTTGATGCAGTGCAGATAGAATGTTATAACATCAGTCACAGCTTCCATCCTACCAGCCAGCCTTGTGGGGAGAATGAATGTATGAGGAGTCTCGCAGGAGCCA
>JAWQUT010000115.1:1050150-1075451 GCA_033807755.1 Ellobium chinense | reverse complement strand
CTCCCGAACTGGAAAAAAAACAACAACCCACAAAACTAATAGATGTAGATATATTGTACGCTGGTCATCCCGGCATCCTTGTGTCATGAATTTTAATCTCTCTCTCTCTCTCTCTCTCTCTCTCTCTCTCTCTCGTTCTTCTCGTGTGTTACTTTTTATTACTCTTTATCCCTTTTTCCCTTAGTTTTATCCCTTTCTACCCGGCACTGGGGGGACTGTGGATGTGCTAGTTGCTAATTACGGCCTTACACACTGTTATAAAATATTTCTGCTTACAGTAAATTTTTCTAGTATATATTGCAACAATATACGGATAGGTCTAATCTAAATTCAAATCCCTGCCAAATTATAATTTTCATCACAGCACAACATCCGTACTGATAACCAATGCCCATCACATTTGTAGCACTTCCGGTGATTTTAACTGGGGCTTTAATTCACCTGGTAATCTCAATTCTTTATTAAATTCCTACTGAAAGACTGGCGAAAGTTACAATATCTGCCACTTCAATGTCTTTAAAACATACAAACTAAAATTTTATATTGACAAAGTGCATTAGGGTTTGACTCAGATAATTAACATCACTTTAGTTTGCACCAATCGCAACCCGACTACCGTGTTGATATACAGTGCCCATCACTTTTCTTGCACTTCCGGTGCACAGCTGTTATGTGGGCGATACAACTTTTTTTTTAGTTATGACTAACCAACTACTTTCCCATTAGATAAGACACGAATACGTTAACAGAATTTGTGTCACTTAACAAGTTATTGAAGTCATCAACATCGTTTTCGAGACTTCTTCCATGGGTATCGTTCTTGCAGTTTCAAGATATGAATCCATTCAAAAATAGTTCAGATAATCTCGTTTATATTATATGATATGCGGTTGGAGAAATCATGACATGAATCATTTAGATTAGCCAAACTTTGGAGAAAAGTTTGCTATGAATAGCGGAGGAATGGTCCCCATAATAAAATACTATAGCAGTTATAAAAAAAACAACCAAAAAACAGAGAATCACCTAGCAAATTGGAACGATTCTTGAAAGCAATATAAAAACATGTTACTATCCTTCACAACTGGCTGACATCTCAAAGGCAGTTAGAGAGCTGTGAGCTTCATAGATGACACATTCATCATGACAGCTTAAGCTTATGGCACCATAAAGATTAGCTGTACAGTGCATTTTTGTGTGTGTGTGTGACAAATAAAAATTGTAGTGCGAAATACCACAATTTAAACTGTGAAAATGAATGCGGCAAAACCTTGGACTTTACCAAAGCGAGTTAGGTATGTTTGTGAAGATTATGGGTTGTGGAAGAAACAGCATCTTTTGGGGAGTTATTAGACAATATCTAGATCTGGGGACGCTTCCAAAGTTGCCTCCTCTTCCAAACTTCAATCCAAGCACACCTTGAAAGAGTTTCAGGATTTTGTCACCCCATCACAGCTTACATCAAGGCCTTTTCTCAAAATATACGAATTAGTGAACTAAAAAATTATTATGGAATACAGTATAAATTTTTGATTTGCACGTGTCAACTGCAGGTAAGAAAATCGCAGTACACCCCCCNCCCCCCCCCCCTTTTTTTTTCTTCTTAATCTTCGGTTTCAGGGTTTGTGAGACGAGCATAACAGGCCTAAAAATCCTGGAACATGCATTTCATCCTAATTGTAGGTCTAATCACTTCTCAAAGCTCTTACAGTGCTTCCCTTTTACGTACACGTTCTGTTAATAATTTTGCTGAATATGAAAAAAGATTCAATATTTCAAGATTCAGTCTTTTATTAGGCTCTGGGCCAATAAAAAAGGATTTTTCAACAATAATCAGTCATTCTTACCATGCAAATGTAATCGATTACGCCCAAAAATCCCAGCGTCAGTTACCGCTACAGCTATTACCACTACATTGTTGGCCTTGGAACAGCTTATTTGAGGATGCTGTGCGACAGAACTGCACAAAATTAATCAAGCAAGAAAGTGAAACTTTCCGGAAACTTAGATTTGGCTGCAGCGCAATACAGGTGCCAGACACACTATGCATTATTAGGTTGAGTAGATCTAGTCTAGTCTAGTCTAGTCTAGAGATCTTATCACAGGGTTAGTCTAGTCTAGTCTAGGGAATCTTGCAGACTGACAAGGTGGCATTGGCAAATGGCAGTCTCGTGGCCGTGGCGTGGTTTGCTCATAAGTCATGGATCAGAAGGCTGGTCTAGTCTAATTCAGATTGTTCTTTAACTTTTATTATATGGGGAGGAATTCCGAATGAGACTCACATCTGCTCCTGTAACAACAGACATTAGGGTTAAGGTAAGGCCCAGCGTTAGCCGTTGCATTGTAATGGTAAGCATTTATAAGCCATAAGCTCTGGCTCCTGAGGAATTCCCTCTGTTCGATCTCTACACCATTGGCTGTGAGGCACATTTGGAAATCCTTCCATTATATAATGCATTTTAAGCATCCTTTCAATAAAATCTCAGGAATGGTAGAATGGGAAATTTTCATAAAACCATAGGCCTAGACTAGATTAGGTCTAATCCTCCTTAAACAGCACATTTTAACTAAGCCCAAGAAACAAATAGAAAGAATGATAAAGCAACTTCAGGTTTGAAGAGAGACCTTTATCAGTTTATGGTATTCAAAGTGTCCAGAAACTTTGCCATCAGCTGCTGCTTTCCCTGATGTCTGGTTCAAATCAATACTGGCACTGGTAGGAAGATAGATTAGGAGTTGTTATCTGAAGCTAGTATGAGTGGAAGTTGATAGACTGGTGATGAATTTGAAATCCTAGAAATAGAAAACAATCTCTTTAATGCTCGAGCCACCATGACTGATAATTTTAATGTGACTGATACATGATCTCTCTTAAGACAGAATTGAACCGCCTTACAGACTTTATGAAATCATACTGCTTAAGAAAGTTAATTTCTTAATAATACCTGGTTATTTAATATGATATTAACCTTGTTATTGAAAAACAAGTCTTTCACTTTCACTACTTTCACTTGTCTGTCAACATGATACACTGTCTCTGTTTGCTCCAGATAAATCACATTCTTTGACCTAAAGCTCATTAATGTCACCACGCACTCAGTGGGTGTACCAATTATAACTTTGCTTACATTAATGTCTCAGTAGTCAAAGGCACAAAATAAGTATTTCCCATTTGGATTTTGACCTCTATTGTTTACCTACAGGGGCCTTGGAAAGTCACAATATTTAAAGATAATCACACTAGATTGATCCGTTCAGTGTTATATTCTAAAAAAGTTTATTGTGGGTAGATCAATTTGACTAAATGAGAAATTGGCCAACTAAAACAATATTTGGTCAAATGATTGTAAAGACTTACTTATTAAGTTGTTTCATTTTCAGTCATGCCTAAGCGGAAGAAGCGTACAGTTGCGAAGAAGAAAAAAGAAGATCCACCAGATGATGTATCTGAAGGAGATTCGTGTGAAAGACCACCATCTGCTAAAAAGGTGGCTGCAGCCTCATCAACAAGCCAGCTGGAGGATGAAATGGATCCAATTTCATCATTTACCACATCTGTGCTCAACAGTACGAAGTCAGAGAGTGGTGATGTGGCAGGGCTTTCATCTCACTTTTGGTGTAACTACTGTGAGTTTTCAGCAGACACCAAGAGGGAGCTAGTTGCCCATGTGAGGCAGCACATGATTAAATGCCCACACTGCTCCTTTAACAGCTTGTCACGAAGCGAAGTGGTTCGCCACTGCAAGTATGAACATGACAAAGACTTTGAAGCTGCCTCTCAAGAGGTGGATTCCTCCAGCACAGAGTGTGAGATGGACAAGGACCCATGCTCTGCATGTGTGTTCTGCAGTTTTATGACATACAGCACTGAGCATTTAGAGAAGCACACAGCACAGAAGCATCCCGGGTTGTTAACCAAATCCGTTGCTAAAATGATTACTAAGCAAAAGAGTGCAGAGGTGCGAAGGGATGATGCTTTATTTTATCTTGCCATATCAAATGACAGTAATCTCAGGCCTGCATCGGGGATTGCAAGTGGCAAGCCTAAAGTAGATTCATCAGATCCAATTCTCATTGATGCCTCCGAGAGCAGGCCTGGGGATGTCAAACCTGAAGTTAAACCAGAGACTGAAACAAAACCTACATGCCAAAGTCTCACCCCTCAGCAAACTGAGCAGCTTTTAAATCCTGTCAAGGTGCAGCTGGCTAATGACATAGTGTCTGACATCTTGTCTGCACCTGGGATCAAAGTTAAGGGCCAGCCTGTAACTCCAAAGCTGGAGGCAAGCTCAGCCATCGGGTCACCAGATTTTAAAGTTAAGGTGGAAACAATGTACTGCCTTACTTGTCCTTACAGCAATGTGTATGTTGAGAAATTGAAGTGTCATACATTTGTGCAACATCCTGTAGGTGCTGCAGCTGCCTCCTACAGTGCCTCCGGACAAGGAGGGGATGCTCAAGACATTACCTTCTTCTGTATCAGAGAAGACTGTAGCCACAGTACAAATGAATGCTCTTCATTTCAGAAACATTTGATAGGGTGCTGTGCTTGTCGTGATACCCTTAAGGTTCTGGAGAGAGAGAGACTTAAATCTACCATCACTTATGTTTTAGAGCAGCAGAAGAAACATAACCTTAAAGCTGAAGAGGGATTTTTTGACTTTGCTTCTGTGTATCTCGGTTTTCCAGTATCATCGAATCAGACAACCATCCCCTCAGTGGGAGAGCAGCATTTCCTTCAGCATAGTGATACATTATCGCAAGATAGTTTTGAAAGAAAGAGATCATCAGTTGATAGTGTTTCAGGAAATTCATCAATATCTGGGAACTTCAGTGATGTCTCAAATGCAAACAGCCAGTCCAGTGCATCTATGCAGATGGCTACGAACAGTATGCAAGGTGGAAGTATTCAAACACTGAATTCAAATGTGGTAAGCTCCAGCCAGCAATTCCATGGCAGCACAATGAGTGTTCATCCTGTTGATAACAGTACGAATTATCAAAATCAAATGATTGTCCCACAAAATTCAAGAAATGCAGAATTTCAAATGGGAGATAATTTTATGCATCAGCCAGTGGGTGGCGCCATGAACACTGGACAGCAGTCTCAGCAGAACCATAACATTCAGGCAGCATCACACTCTTACTCTTCACAATCACAAAGTCAGAGAGATTACCATATGAATTCATCAGCAGAACCTGCCATCCCAAATCAGCTAGATTCTCCACAGATGTCTAATGTCGGTTGGTCTCCATCAAATCCGAGACCTTCCAGTGGCTTGGCAGTCTCTCAGATGCAGCCTGAGCCAAATTATCAGCAGTCTTTTCCAAACCAAACTCCAGGGAATCAAATGAACATGGGGATGAACACAGGCGGGATGTCAAATGTTCCAATTTACTCTAACAATACACATGTAGCTTCAAACAATAACTATGCACAGCCATTTTCACAAATGCCAGAAAACACTCCAAACAGTTCAGGTTATGATGTGAGCTCAAGTCAGACTTCTTTCCCTGGTAACTTTAATCCAACAGCTAGTGGTAATATTTTAAGTTCTTCAGCCAATCAAGGATTCTCTTACGGGCATCAGCAACCTTCCAACCTCAATGCAAATGTGGATCCTAACAGTCTTGAAAACCAGCCACAGCCCAAGATGATGGATTTGCTTACAGATTCATATTCTATACTGCTCTCAGATGACTATGATAGTGGAGGTCAGGTCCAAAATCTTGATCCTGCTTCTCAAGATCAACAACAGCTGACACCCTTACTGCCACCTTCATCTTATCAGCAAGAAGTACAAATGAGTGGTCAAAATCAAACAGTTTTACAGCCTCCTCCAGTGATATCACATGGCCATTCAGTAAGTTTCCCAACTACACAGTCAGAAGTTCAAAATACTCTGCAGCCACTCTTGGATAATTCACAGGGTGCTGGTTTGATTTCTTCAACAGGACACCAGTCATCTTTCTCATCACCTAATGGTGGGAATATCCACACAAACAGGACAGGCAGCACTGATTCTCATAACTCTAGTGATTATGGAACTCTGCGGAGGACTTTGTCATCAGGTTCAACCTCAAATATTCAGACAACACGTCTTCACACTGCAAATGTGCCCAACTTTCTGGTTACATCTGCAGCAGCAGTCACTGAGGTAGTATCCACACAGCAAGCTGTAACAGCGTCGTCTTTTCTAAATCCTCGTACCCACCCTGTACAATCTCCTAACATGCAAGTCCAAGGGACGCCTCATGGCATGTCTACCCCTCCAAGAAATGCCAGTCCTGCCACATTTGCAGGTGCATCTCCTCTGAGCCCTAGCATCTACTTGAGTGGTCAAGCTCCAAGACACAAAAGATCCAGCTGGACAGATGCTGATATGAGACCAAGGGGAATATCGACATTGCCTCCAATGCGCCCTAGAGGGGCACAAGCACCTGTCCCAGGTTCTGTGACCCAAAATGTACGTCAGAGATTGTTCTCCCCTCAGGCTAGGGGACAGGGCAGAGGCTTTTCTAGGATGCCTTCATCCAGAGGCAGAATGTCTCAACCTAGAATGCCAGCCCCTGTTGCTGGTGGTGGTGGTGGTGATGATGATGATGTGATCGTGACTGCAGTTACTCATGTACGTCCACGACAAGAGCAGCCTCATGCACAGCCACGTCAACAGTCCCCTCATGGATATGGAGGTCGTGGAGTGCAGTCACCTGTAGCACGAGGAAGAGGTTATACATCTGTACAACATCGAGCTGCAGCCACAGTTCCAATGGCGAGAGCTCATCCCCCAGCTTCCCACCAACCACCAAAGCAGTTTGACATAAGTAAACATTTTGAAGACCTTGCCTGTGTAGTAAACCAGTCAGCAGAGGATGAATATGCTCAAGGTAACAGGGAAGATGATGATATTGAAATAGTATCTGTTACCCCAGGAAAGGATGCCCATAAGCAGCCAAAAGCAGTAAATGCCAACAAGTTTTCATTTTGTTGTGTGCACTGTGGAAAAGATCAAGGCTCAACAAAAGTGATGAAAGAGCATATGAAAGCTCGTCATAATGATTCTCACTTAGGTGCATTTACCAATATAGATACAGGCCAACTGCTTTTCTTCTGCCCAAAGTTAACATGTGAGTTTATGACATATGATGAGGTGAGGCTTAGTGAACATCTGTGCAAATGCTATGATCTGGACAAGTCCAAATCCATTGATATTCTGACAGCCATAAAGAATTTGAAGTCCATGAAGATCAGACAGTTGGATGTGAGGGCAGTTGGAAGGAGTCATGATAATCCTATAGATTTAGATGGCCAGGGCATGAAGGATAGATTTAGCAGTAGCTTGAATGATGCATTTGATGATATTGTTGTAAACACAACGGGTAGGCAAATCATGAGACCTGCTGCTCCATCTCAGCCAGTACAGCGTTCACCAGTCCAGAGCCCATCTCAGGGCCTGCCACCTCTGAGGGGAGCAATACGAGGACCAATGCCATTTAGAAATCAGTCACCAGGCAGGATAGGTAATACACTTAGGCTACCAGATAATCCAGAACAGATGACACCTAATAGAATCTACAGACCTATGAGATCCCCTCGTCACCCACGGCTGCAGAATCCTGAAATGCGAGGGAACTTAAGACATGCCATTCCTGCAGCCCCTGGCTCATGGCCAGTTGTAAGGAATGTCAGGGAAGCACATTCAAGAGCCCCAGTACCTCCTGGATATCGCCCACAACCACTTCGACACCCAGCACCTCATCATGGCGCTTTGTCAGAAAGGCCACCACAGGGTGGCCAGCAGGAACCAATTGTCATTGATCTTGAAGCTGATTCCCCTGAAAGGTCTGAAGAAAGGGGTCAGAATGATTCTGTCATGACTGGGCCCTCTCAGGAAACAAAACAACAGCCCCCAATACTTGGCAGTTTACCTCAGACACTCTCAGGTGCATCCTTTGTGTCCCAGCAGTTTAAAACTTATGCCAGCATGCATCAGCAACATTATTCAGTTGATTCTACTCAAGAATCATCATTAAACTACTCATTTCATAACGCTGGCCCCCCTATGCATACAACTGGGTCTGACAGCCATTGCACTTACAGCACACCCACCACAGTCTCAGATGTCTCAGCTTATGGTCCATCCACTTCTGAGTCTGAGACTGTTAGTAGTCATGAAAAGCAGTATCACCCTCATGGGCCTCAGCCTGTCAGCTCTGCAGCTGAGGATACTCATGTGAAGAATCTGCACAATCCAAAGTCAACATTGTTTAATTCTGCCCTCAGAGTATCTGCAAACCTACCACCAGTAGAGGTCACCCCAGTGGCCACCTATTACACCCCTGATGGAGGAGTTAATCCTGTTTTTGCAGTGACTCGTCCTCCATCACATCTCCCACAATCCTCGCATCTCAATACAATTCCTTCCACATCATCCACACCAACAAGCAGCAGCGCAGATGCTTGTCCAGTTACTACTGCGCCAAGTATGCAAACTTCCCAGGAAGCTCAATCATCATCCGGCATTCCAGTAGATAGTGAATATTTTGATGAAGAGGAGAGAGTTAATGCTGTAGTCTTGGAGAAAGTGTTTGCCAAAGTTCCGAACATGCCTAAGACTCTGTCTCGTCGACTGGTTGCTAAATTCAAGCAATATGCCAACTACAGGGGAGTGAAAATTACCCCAGATTCCAAAGTGATTGATGAATTCGTCAGCAAGATATCTTACAAAGGGTCCACTGCAGACAAAGATGCAAACAAAACCCAACCACCTGCTGCATCTGGTCAAACCCAGCAGGAATCTGAAAATAATGAGACAGTTGTGACCCGATCTCACTCAGCTTCTTTGTCTCAACCTTCTGAACCCAGCAGTGAGTCTGAGACAGCCTCTAGTATCCAACATGCTGAAACACTGAATGCAGCAGGGGAATGTAACTCTGAAACCACCAAAGTGGATGAAAGCACACCTGAATCAGTATATCCACAATCAGAAAATTGTGAAGTTGACAAGCAACCAGCAGCTGTGACGAAAGCAACTTCTAGGGAAAGCTCTCCTTCAGAAATTGTGACTACACAGGTTATCCTTGCCCAGCGTGACCTTCACTTCTCTGGGGCTTTTGCAGAAATGGCTTCAAAAGTTTCTGCATCTGCTTCAGCTGCACAGCCAGGAAGGGACCTTCAGAATAGCTCAAATAAACAACCACAGCACTCTGATTCAGAGCCAGTACCTGGAAATGAACAAGAGGATGGCAGCCCCTCTCCCATTGTGGGTGAGCTACATGTTCCTTCACAAACTAGTCAGGTTCCTGCTAGGAGGAATAGTGAAGGTGCCATTTCGACATCAAAAGCTATTCCTGCTGTACGCAGATCACACACTTTTCCCATTCCCCTCACTGAAACAGTTGAATTCACTGAAAAACTGTCGGATCTGTCATCGTTATCAACATTGTTATCTACTGCCATGCCTTTGGCGTCATATCCACCAGTCAGCTCACCTGAAAAAAGCATTATGTCAGGATCTGCTGGGACTGAGTCAGGTGGGTTAGAAGTTTGTGTCCCATCGATCAACAGTGTTTCACAGCGGAACACGGTGCTCCTGGGAAAAGAGCTCATTAAGGAGGAACCTGCTATTACTTTTGCTCCAGTGCTTGAATCAGATGTCAGTCCCATCCTCATTTCATCCAGTGTGGATCATCTCATAGCCGGTAACCCCGCACTGGAGGTTGATATTGCTGGAAAACCATGCTGTAAGCAGGAACCTTTAGAGGGCCATGAGAAGTCAAGGGAAGGAAACAATCAGGTTGTGGAAGATGACCAACATATGGAGAATAAAAGTCCCACTGATAACAAAGGCTTGTCTGTGTCCGAGAAAGACCCTCAGGATTCCAGAATGGGCAAGAAGGAAAATCCTGATATTATTGACAAAGCAACAGGGCAGCTTTTATTAAAGAAGAAAAAGCGAGGCAGACCTCGAAGGGCGGTGTCCAAGGATTCCGAGGAAGGAGCCAAGGAAAATCCTCATACCTCAGATGAGAATGAGAATAAAGAAATTGTAGCTGAGACACAATTTGTAAGACGATCTTCCAGGAGCCATAAGCCAATTCAGAGGGACTATGCTAATGAGGCCAATGAAATTGATGAGCTGATGTCGGATGATGATGAGGAATACAATATTGATGAAGACAGTGATGATTATGACACTGACAGCGAAAAAGAATGGAAGGATGACTCAGGACCACCTGCCAAGAAAAAGGCAAAGAAATCATTGTCCCTTCCAGATCCTACTGCACTGGATACCTCTTCAAAAGGAAAGTTCAAGTGCTGGTTGTGTTGCAAATTCTTCTCAAAGTGCCTCTCAGTGAAAGCTCATATCATCAAGAAACATGTTGACGGCCTTTGTGCCATCAATTTTGGGCAGTCAGAAGAATCTAACTGCATGTGCCTGCTTCTATTCTGTCCAAGAGCATGCAAGTATGCAACCTTAAGCTTGGAAGGTTATAAGAGCCATGTTGAGGGCTGTCACAAGTTACTGCTCAAAGAGGATGGGGAAAAGTATCTGGCGATCAACAAAAACTTCCTTGAGATTACTTACAACCAGGTAAGCTGTTGTTTTGATGTGGAATGAACATTATCAGTCTTGCAAGAAATCCATTTAGTCATGCAATACTTTAAAGAGAAGGTAAAAGATGGTTTTAATAACTACAGTACTACAACATGCAGTCGAAACCTGATATAACAGGGACTGTGGGACCAGAGCAAAATCCCTGTTATATCAGATCCCTGTTAAATCAGATAACCAAGGGTAATAAGCAAACACGGTTTGTAGTTGTCATCACTTTTGATTTAGAAGCTTCCTTGCAAAGTGTAAACAATGCTGGACGCCAGTGCATCATGTTAAGTATGGTCATCCCTTTTATTTGTCTTCTGCAAAGGGGACCGTGGTACTTGGCCAGCGTGGCATCTAGTATGCCCTGTGGTAGTCAGCCATGGTCCAAGAGTGCTCCCAGGAACTTCTGTTTTGATAAACTATAATATAATATAGATTCTTTCCAAGAAGTTTAAATGCCGCCATGTTCAGTAATGCAATCCCGTTGATTGTCTTCTGCCATGAGAACTGCGGTGACTGGCCTATATGGCTTTTAAAATTTCCTGATTGGCCATGGCCAGGAATGCTTGTTGTCATCACTTTTGTATTGATCAAGATGGATGGCTCCATATGGAAACAGCGCACAGTTATAGAGCAAAAACGCCCCATAACAGTGCTGTACTGCTTAGACTTTCAATTGTCTTTACACTTGGCTACCATTAGTCGCGCTAGCCTCGCTCGGGTGATCGTGTTTTCATTCACTGGACTGCACTGCATAATGAGTAATGCTAGACCTACATGCAAAGGTACACAAGAACTAAAATCCACTTTTTTTATTACTTGACCGTGTCTTGATTTCCCTGTTATAACCAGTCTGGCTTTCGCGGGGCCCTGTTATGGCCGATTTATTTTGCTAAAGATAAAGAGGAAAAAAAAATGGGGATTTGAAAAATCCCTGTTATAGCCGGATCCCTGTTATACCCGGGCCTGTTATAAATGGTTTTGACTGTGTGTCAAAATTCAGGGTCTGCATACGTTCATTCTTGGTTTTTTTTGTTTTTTTTTTCATAAAGCAGTGTTATGGTTCTCGACTAGATATGGTTGGATGCAAAGTAAGAAAATTTTTGGCAAAAGTACTACTAGCTAAATTGCCAACGTATGAATGAACATGATGTCAACTCTGAGAATGAAAGAACTGTTGCTCAATTGTCATGCATAAGCTGTGCGTAAATTTTTTATCATTATGTTCCTTTCCATAAACCATACAGACCAGTGTTGCAGTTAGATGAGCCTAGAGGTATGAAGATGCCAATGTTTTTTTCACTGTTGGCTATATAATAAGGTTTGACACCTTTCATTAACTTATCCAGGGTTCCCATATCAAAATACTGTCCAAACACATTGTTTGGTTCTTTCTCCAAATTTTGACACAAAGAAAAAAATGCCCCTAAACTAATTGGGTTTTGAGAACTTAGGCAGTGAAGCAGGCTACCTAATATTTTAGGCCTTTTCACTCAGTAAACAGGGTAACCTTAGCCACCTAGCAACAACCACAAATTTTATACTAGTGGCTAAACCTCACCTATTCTGATTCTACAAATGTATTTGCACCTATCTAAGCCGTTGAAATTTAAATCCAATCCCTTTCCCCCCTCCCCATGGCCAGTTTTCTGACTTTTTAGGCCAGTTTTCTGATTTTATAGGGACTATTTAAAATTGCATATTTTTATGCCGTGTGCTATTGGCGTCTTCATAGCTGAAAGTATAATCAATTTGTAGACATGTAATGTCTTAATTTCATGAAATTTTGTGGACTTTCTGGTCACTGAAACTCTCTTTAAGTGAGGTTCATATTGGCTCATGCAGGTAATATTTTTAAAAATTATAAAACTTTAAAATTCTGTGTCTAAACTTCCCTATCAATAAAATGTCCAGTAAATTGAAATATTGTGGCAATAACTTATGTTCTATTCACATCAGTGGCTTTGTTTGCCTCTTTGTCTTTGGTTTGGGGACTGGGCATAATTTGAGGGACTTTGGGAATATTTTAATATACAAAATCAGGTGCCCATTCTACCCAGAGAATTACTAGGGCGGATTTATGAATTTGTCATACAGAACATACCAAAGGTGGTTTACGGTAACTAATGCAGCAAAGTGGTAAATCGCAGCTACAGTGGAGCAACTACAGTAGACATTCAAAATCACCTAGAATAATTGCAACCTTAGCAAAAAGAGAACCAGAGCAAAGGCATTTACCACATCGGTTTTGTAATCTAGGCAAGGATTACAAGTTTGCATTAATGATATAGTATGAGCAGAGCTGAGCAAGTGCTGTTACTTTGTTGCAAGATGATATTAGGGGTTTATTGTATGAATGTATGTAATGTAAGAATGTAATGCATAGTTTATTGAGTGCATTTTTTATCTCCCACAGCTGCTTAATAAGCAAGTGAAGGATATGCTTGAAGAGCTTCGGACAGATAAACCAAAGGATGCCTCAAAGCCAAAGAAGAAAAAGAAGCTTAAGGCAACTCCAGATTCTGTCACTTCAACCACTACACCAGTAATAATTTCCCACAGTGAGGCAAATTCATCAGTGGATATGGTCGGGGCTACCTTTCCCACATCTACGACAGCCACACTACATCAAACTTCTCGCTCAGTAGCAGCATCCACAGGGTCTTTCAGCAACCACCAAATGTCTTCAGGTACTCTGTCCATCTCATCTAGCACTTCTGCAAATGCGAGTGGTACTGCTCAGAGACTAGCCCAGGCACTGCAGATTCATACTACGCATGTAACTTCAAGTTCTGGGGCCTGCCCTTCATTTCTGGGTTCACCACCACATCCACACAATCAGCCACTGCCACAATCACACACACAGCCACTACCACATCCACACAACCAACCACCACCATCACATCCACACAACCAGCCACCACAGCAGGTTTCTCGTCAGTTGCAACCATCACCTGTCCTTCCTGCTCCCAAATCAGCAACTTCACGATTCTCTCAGCCTACCAGTGTTGGTCAAGCTAGTCAAGGTCCAGAAAATGGAAACCTGTATGCAGGTCCTCCAGGGCAATATTTCCTCTCCAGCCTACCCCCATCTCAGAGTGTGGTTTCAGTTCTCCAACATTCAGTCCCATCTCAGGGTCAGCCTATCATCCCAAGAGAAAGTCAAGATGACGATTCATATGTGGTTGAGGATAATGGAACAATATGTTTGGATTAATTGCTAATTTCCAATGTTTGTGTAAGGTGAGAAGGAAATGTCCAACAGAGTGTGGCATATACAGTGGGCAGTTAATGTTTCCTGCAGTTATCTGGATGGGATGATGAATTCATTTTACACTTTGTATGGAACAAGACATTTTGTGTTTTAATTTCACCTCACATGGAAGATTGTCATGGATAAATAGGATACTGATGGTGGAAAAAAAGGTAACATTTCATTGCCTATGAAGATATATGATTCAGTCAACTCCATGACATGTGATTACTGTGGCAAAGTTTGATGTAATGAGCAAGCTTTCTTACATATTTGTGAAATTCCAGTATTTGTTCTGCATTCATGTAACAATCAGCAGTCTTGTTGCAAAAAATACTGACTGCATAAATAATTCTTGGGTATGCTGCCTTTTTTTTTATGAGATTTTTTTTTGTCCTTTATTTGTGAGAAATTTTGGACCAACAACATGGTATCTGTTGAACTCAATGTCCATAATAACAAATTAAGTGGCAGCTTTAGTCATATAGTTTATATTTGTGAAAGGATGATGTGGATGGAGACTGTGGTCTGATGTTATGTGGCATTTTGTGTTCATGTGTTGTTTATAAAATTCTTTCTTAAATATTACCAGAAGATTTTCAAATTTTCATGGTTTACTTTCTAGCTGCCAGTGCTGGACCATTTACATGACCAGTTTTCATTATGGTGGTGGATTCGCCGATATGTTCATGGCACTAAATGTTTTGTAATTTGCCTGAAAAATTCAAGATGCTGGTGTCAGTTGAGTTTGCTCTAAATTTTGCTGCCTAAACCAAAATATAAAAAGCAGGTCATAAGTAAGTTGTGGACAACAGATAAAGTTTATCCTGGTGAGACTGGTTTCCTTAGGTAAGGTCTTAAAACATGTATTTGTTAGTGAAACTGCACTTACATGATGAAAATGATCATTCTTTCGTTAGTTTCAGTTTTGTTTTCAAAATTTTAGCATAGTGGCATCATACTCCAAGAGGTTGAGATCTTCATTTTTACAGATTGGAGACTGATTTCCAAACAGCAGTATACATCCCAGGCTACTTTTAGTAACAAAAGTTTAGATACCTATTTTTAAGCAATGGCAGGTTTGAGAAATTATCCTTGCAGTCCATGCACTCATCATAAAGAAAGTTTTTGGACTTGTTAACTATATTTTTATTGAAGATAAAATTGCCCCCAAAAAAGTACATGTTCAAATGAAAAGACTATTTCAACTAGACTAGATCTAAATCTAGACCTTGGAGAAAAATACTTCTATCTTGCCTTGTCTTGAAAAAATGCTGAAACAAGCACAAGCCAAATATAGATAAGACCTCCATTTGTCCAATAAACGTAGTCTCGTGTGACATGACGGCACTGCAAGATAAAAACATAGATTTCCAACTGGCTGCATAGAAACCAGGACCTTCAGAAACTGATATCCAGAGGATAAGTAGAACCTTGATAATAAATATACTTGGTACATAGGAAAAGTGGAAAAGTACTGTATGCATATTATTGAGGTATACTCAGAATTGAGGGCAACCTGACTAATGAAGTTATGAAATAATAATGAATTCTTGCAATACTTGCATGCGAAATTTATACTTAATAACAAGGTAATCTTATTAAATAAGCTGTTAAAATTCAGTTCTACTGTATGTTTTTGGTCCGGAGGAGGAGGGGGGGGCGGCAATAGTTTTTAACCCCTGGTATATGGAACAGCAAAGAAGATGTTTGCGGTGTCCAGTTTGTCTCTTTTCACATAGAGTGTCTTGTTTAACATCCTATTTAACGATTTTCTTATGTGCTATGATTTCTGTGACAAAGAAGAAAATCTGATTTGCTTGTCAAATTCTTTCTTTCAAGGTACACATTTGGATCTCTCTTGATCATTGATGCAGTCATGACATATAGTAATGTTTTGCTCTAGCAGCATAACAGATGTCAGATTGAAAAAGACTCACGGAAACAAATTGATTCATGTACTATACAGCAATCATGAGCTTATTTGTGACATTCTTGTACATTGGGATACTGTTACTTAATTTTTTTCTTTCACTCCTCATACTTAAAATTTTCATACATGTTCCATAATGTGCTTTGCAAATTACTTTTGTGTTATAATTTGTAGCATTCAGAAGGACAGAAGGCTCAGTGCATACCTCCACAAGATTAGTTTTATTGTAAGCAGTCTGATTTTTAAGAGTTTCGTTTCAGTAATAAGCAGTCAGCCTTTTGTTGTTTTATTTCTGTGGACCCATGTACTTTACATGAATATTTATGCAACTTTATGGAATTTGAATTGAAAAATAGTATAATCTCAGTTGCCTCAGTATGATTGAGTACCTTGGAATGCATGCCCATGGTGATGATGTTTATAACATGCATTGCAATGCAACTTCATATACCAGCCTTTCATATTTTGGTACACTCATTACAGGATGCTTGGCATTTCTCCAGTAGGAAGGCTGTACCAACAGGAGCTGTTAGTTAAATTCAGTATCTAACATATTGTTGTGTAGTTGTGTACTGAAAAATTAATCAGGCACAAGTAGTGAAAGATAACATACCATGTACAGATTAGGGAAATATTTAGGGAATGAAAGCAAGGGACAGACAGAATGGAAAAAAATCAAAGTGCTCATGAGTTGGTTGCTAAAACCACAGTAAAAGTTCAAAAGAATACATAAATATTTATGATGTTACAATCCATTTCAGTATTCTGCATAGGAGTTCCATGACTTGCTTAATTACTTGCAGCTGTTAAAGTATCTAAAGAAAGAAAATCCTTGATTGGCTAACAAACATTGCTGGACGCTGGGTTGGCAAAACAGTTACTTTCAAACAATTCTCATTTTGTTTTCTTTAAATCAAAAATGATTTCATGACTTCTTGCAGCATCGATTTTAAATGCAAGTTCATGCAATTTATACATATTCAATTTGACATTAAACATTCTGTGCAAATAATGTCTGTTTTCAATTTAGACCATACTGTGCAAATGTATTCAACAACCATCACACAAAACAGGCTTGATTGGGACATTGTAGAATTTTGTAGAATTTTGATATATGTCAGAGGAGAAACAAACTTCAGCCCTTTGGCCATCAGTCAGACATCTTCATGGCCAAGATTCGGTTCAGCATAAATCAGCAAAATATCAAGTGGAACCAACATGGTCATAGCAAACTGATAGGAAGACTTATTGTTGAAAATGACAGCTGCAAGTTTGTTACCTACATCTTAGCTTTGCACTGCTTATTTACTTAAATCTGAGCTTATCTTCCAACATTTAAGTCTTGTCCATCAGTTAAATGTGACTTTCCAACTTCAAACTTCCAGACACTCAAGTCTTCCTCACCATTGAGCTGCAACATTAATATTTAATTTATTCATATACACTATGCTCACTATCAGAGATGGAAGTGTGCCAAAATGTTTTTGGAAAAATGGAACATCAGATCTGGAAAAGAAAAGGGCATTTTAACAAGAAAATGCATAATATTAGTGACAGAGCAACTTCCCCAAATTGAATGTAGATCTAAATGTTGATCATGGTGTCCTTTTTGCCCCTGACTGCTGCCATCTCTGTTACTTTGCATGCTGAGGATATGTATCATAAGCTGTTTACACATGACTGTCTTTGTATGCAGTCCTGTTGAAATAGGAACAGACTAAAGAATGTTAACGAAATTTGGTAATATCTACATGTGCATTAATACACACACAGTGTAAGCCTTGTAACGCAGCCCTTGGACCAAGCTATTGAGGGTATGTTATAAGAAGTTTTGGGTTATTCAAAGTTAGGATTTGTTAATGAGGGTGTGCTAGAGAGGGGTATTGTGTAAAGCCAGTGTTGTACTAACAAAGCTTCACTGTATTATCATCTCACTATTTCTCTGACTTTTATGTCAGAAGTGAACTACTGCATTTGATATTAACCCCCATGAAGTTGTTTGGTGATTTTAGCAAGAACTGTGCTCTAACTTCCAGTACAGAGTGATTTATAGATATGAAGTCTATTCAGCTACAATGCATAGTTGTATTTGCAAAGGCCATTAAAAGCCACTACAGTCATTTGCCTGAAATGCCCTTTTTAATTTCTCTTGTCTTTATGTAATGTAAACTGCATTTTTGCTTTGTGATCATTTTGCCTTTTCTCTGTTTTGGTGTGATCAATTTTAAACTGCCTATGTCATTGAATTCACCTTTCCAAATCAGCCAACTAGGACATACAATCAGGGTTGGGGAAAACTCCTTTCATATGAACTTGGTTCTGGATGAGAGTGAATGCAGTTCACTTGTTTCATCGTGAACGTGATTGGGTACGGAGTTTGTGATTTTTCATGAGCGGATTGGAACTTAGTTCTTTTTCAAGTCCATTCAAATTTTATTCCTCACATGAGCGACCAGGGTTTTTTTTTTTCTTAATTTTGTCAGCAATTACTGTACTCACCTCACTGCTATCAACAGCTACATTCAGCCTGTCAATTTTAACAGTCATTCTTCGAATTAGCAAGAGCAGTTTGTCACTCCTGCCCTTTTATGGCGTCAGATAAATAAATTCATCGAGACGAAACTGTTGTTGTCATCCACATTACACAGCAGGGACTGGCCTATCACTTTTAATTGCAAGTGAGGCATGTCCCTTTCCTGCCAAAGACGTGATGACATCTACTATCCAGGACTACTTCTTGAGACTTGACCGCCACAAGTCCATCTCTAAAGAAATAATGCTTACACCCATCGAGAGGTCTGTATTGTGAGTGGTGACTGACTACAGAACACCAACTTGAAAGCTATCATAAATAATTATCAAAAGCAAGATTAAGGTTCATTGGATAACATTAAAGAAGCAGGTACTGTATAAAGGGCAGAGAGGAACTAGAGAACTAAGTTGGGATTTGATACACATGAAGAGAACAGAGGGCATCAATGGATTAGGTAGACATGCACTGGTTTTCACAAACTTACGTCATCACCTTGTATTGACTTCCCTTTGATGGGGTCTACAAAGCTGTTCTTTACTTTTAAAAGCATTGGTGCAATAGTAATTGCAACAATTTTCAGCCATAACTAAAGCTTACTGTCTATTAGTAATACAGAATCCAACATTCTTGATTGTGAAGGATTCTTTGAAAAATACCTATGTAGTATCAAGCAGAACCAGGCAACAGAATACATCATGCATGAAGAGTAATGAGTGCCAGGATTCACTCTAATAGCGACTCTTGACTGAGACTTACACCTGCCACATGATCTCAAATCCATCACAGTCTTGAATTTTTTAGCTGGTTCCATGCAAATTGAAATTGTAAGGTTGTATGTGCACGTGTAGTTTCTCCAGTGTCTCTCTACCTGCAGTGAATTCGGGGAGGGGGGGGGGCCTCCAAATTTTTTGTTTTTAATGATGCACACTGCACTTGCTTACACAGAGTTATTATCAGCAGGTGGCAGTTAAATTAAAGTTGGGTTCTGTACCTGTGCTTGTGAATCTGGATTTTTTTTTTTTTTACATTAAGGAAGGATGAAAGGTATCATTAATTGTTCTTCATCACTAAGTAAGAGTTACATATGCAACAAACTCTTGCTCCACTGAAACTGAAATTCTCTATGGAAAACACCCACACATGTATTTCATTAAATGTCAAAATCCTTGATTCCCGTCGTGAAATGAGCTGTTTTGGAAACATCAGCTTGTTTTGGTGGAAAAGTGAATGGAACAGAATTTGATCGCAGTTCAAAACTCAATTCTCCGTTTTGGCACTGAATGGACAGAACACAGTTCCCCATTTTTTGTGAACGTGCCCAACCCTGCATACAATCTCGTCTTTGCCATGGTCTAAGAGTGAGACATGAAAGCCTGTGTGACTGAGTAATGCATATAGTTATTAAGAAGCAAGGGTTGTGATTGGAAAATAGAGCTACATAGTTAAATAAAAGTGGGTGTTGGCTGGACGTTTTTAGGATGTGGAAGGCTTTTTTTTTTTTTTTTGATTTTCAAAGAGGTGAAATGTCTTCAACTTACAATTTCTTACTTCTGGAGCATATTGCAAAACCTTATTGATGGCTTTTGATGAAATTTGTATTCAGTTTTTTATATTTGTGCCATGAAACAAAGGGTGGAATGTATCCTTGATGATTTCTTCATTTAAATTTCATTAAAAATGTAGCCAGCCAAAGTGATGCTTGTATTTCATCTGTATACATGCTTACCTACTGCAGTGTGACTTCATTTTGCAATGACCAGGTGCATATCATTACTGTTTTATGCATTTAGGTTTGTATTTAAAGAACTGTTTGTGAGAGAATGAACAGGAATTGCTGTCATGTATGAGTTTGGTGATGTACTTTTGCATACAGGTGGTAAGTTTCTGTTCTGCTTTCCTTTACAGATGACAGTAAAACTACATAATGCAGACATTCATTACAGAGATTATTTTAGATATTTGTTCACTTTGCATGTGTCAAATTTTTATACTATTTGTCATCAAGATCTTGAGATTTAGAAGATTGGAATGTAAGCTTCATTCCTGACCTGCAACAGTCGACAACTTTGCATTTGGAATTTAGTGTGAATTTCCAGCCTATAATATAATTTACTTTTTACAGATGGTGTAGTTTCAGCACTGAAGTTTATGACTGCAGTGGAGACATTGAGATGACACAAAATTCTAGACTAGGGGTGTCCAGCTGCTTGCCCACAAGTTGCTGAAGACTACAGATTAGTCAGTGTCATACTATAAATTGAAACATGCCATTCCTGTATACTCAAACATGTTAGTTACAAAAACACTTGACACAAAACTAGTGATACTATGAAACATTTCGCAAGTCCAAATATTTTATTGTGTACTTTTGTTACGCGTATTACGAAATGCGACTAGGATTAATTTTTAAAAAAACATGCTTGTTACGAAGCATTTTGAAGGTGAGAATTATACATGAGCTGTGTGTTTCACGGCGCACGTTTCACCACTATGTCACGCCTCAAGAAGTGGTCTAGTGCGGCGGTGTTACGTGCGGTGACTCCATGGTAGACAAAATGGCGCTTACTGGTTTTTTGTTTTTTTTTGGGTGGTCAATTAAAAAAAAATTTGGTTGTTCTCTTTTAAAAATTTACTAAACTTTCTCAAAACTTTTTTAATTCACATATTTGCAAGCTGTCAAGCGTGCCAACAGGATTTTAATTCACCGATTTCAAAAATGGCATTTAAAATGCTCTAAGATGCAAATTTATTGATGTTAAAACTTTGTAATGTGGACTCCGCCTTGTGCTTTTATCCGACGAGATGTAATTTATAATGCCATTCTGTCTTGCATGAAGACAGATGGGCTTTCATGGCGACAAAATAAAACATGTCCTATCTTCAACACGTCCGTTTGCCAGGAATCGTGTGGAGACAGTATCACCATGATAACTTTCATGTCATCTCTTCTGTATGGAAACAAATTAACTCATGCTTTATTAAGGTACGACAGTAAACTGTAAAACGCGCCGTGAAGTCCCTCTGCTATAACTGAGCCCTAAACAGTAGACTTTCACACCAGCACTAAATCAAGCCCTGAGCAAGTAATCCCCACCCCTGACTTACTCATATTAAGGCCGCTCAAAGGCTTGTTGGATCCTTTGTGATGCAAGATCTTGGTTGTCGTGCCATGAACTATACTGTGACAGGTTATCCTTTTATTTGGTTGTCATGGAGAACTCAAAATATTGTATACATGTACTTATTAGTTAATGCCTTTGTAGGCGCTAAAATTTTTTTGTTAAACTTATTCAGTGACTGTTATGTTGAGATAAAAACATTTTCTTACGAGGTCCTCTCTCATAATCAAAATTACATAAAGTATGAAATCCAAACACGTGCAACATTTGTTGAAATTCTTGTCTACCTTAAATCTGCATTAGATTGGTCAGTCTTGTGGGAGCTCAAACTGTTGTGGTGGAAATTTCATGGTCTAATATGTAAAATGCTGAATTCAAAGATGGTACAGTCTGAAATGTGGCCCTTGGTGGTGATGTCAACAATGGTAGCGTTGTAGAATGAATTTGTAATGCAGTCCCCAAATTCAAGCTGTTTGTAATAGATGTTGTTCTTTGCTTAGAACAGCAAAAAACAAATTTAATGTCGCATGATATAGAGACACCATTGTCCTTTATTTAGAGATGTGAAAAGTATTCTGACATTGTATGTCTTTCCAGGCATAATGATATGCCGTTGTATTTTTCTAAAAAAGTCTTAACTATTGACATTTTAAAGGACCTCAGTGAGTCTGTCTTGCTGAAACCCTTTTTGAGTTTTTTTACATCATTACCGAATTTTAGAAATTATATATAATATTATAATGTACTTGCAACAAAACAAAGGACAAGATTAAACATACCTGGTTTTGTTGTGGTTACATGTGACTGAAGATAGCAGTAACAGGGAATACAGAGGTACAGGTGATAAATATTGTCTGTTAAGATTACTTAAAATATCAGAAACCTATGCAAGATCATGCTTTGGGAAGTCTAAAGGCCAGTGGACCAGCCAGTAAAGTGGAACCCATCTATAACCTGCATAGTAGCTGTATTTGAAACCCTGTTGTATTGGGCATGGTCTCAGTCACTATTTCCCCCTCCACATTGTTATTGGTAGTAAAGTCTTTTCATAATGGGACTGGAAGAGCATAAATCTGGCTAGAAAAACTTGTTCATACCGGAATTGGATGAGCATAAATCTGCTTTTTATGGCATATCTGCCTTATCCTTTAGGAATTTTTGTATGAACAGGGTAGTTCAGTAGCCAGCCCATCCTTGCACTTGGTCACTGTTTACCAGCTGACTACCAGACGTTTTGTATTTGCATGTAACTTGTTAGGTGCAAAGCCTACACTTTTACCATTTTTTGAACTGTTGGAATACAATTCATGTTACTTCTCTGGTCTCCATGCCACAATTAGGGAACAACAGGGCATGATAACAATGCTAGAGTTTTGAAAGTCTTGACCAGCCTAATATTTAAGCGAGTTCGACTGCAATTTTTAGTTTGTGACTTGTTTGACTTTGTGAGTAAAATATGATGGAGAAGATAGGAACTTAAAACCACAGAATTTAAACCAGTATGCAATTTTTTTTTTTTTTTTTTTTTGAAACATGAAGCTTAAGGTTGTTTGGTCCTCCTACAGATCAGAACTTTGTACATTTTTTGAGATTGTTGTCTTGAGGAAAAACGAAATGAGAATACTTCATATTATCATGCTCATGTCAAGATCACCCGCAGTATTGCAGTAGATCTGTTTAATGTCAAATATTTGGAAATTATGATGAAATATGCTGAATATTTTGCATGATATCTGCATGGTTTGCCTGGAGGTCTCAATCTTGCTCCAGGGTGTATATTTACCTGCTAATAGTACTGCAAGTCCTTTCTTATATTTTGCAAGGCCGTTCATATACATTTCATAATGCTTACTTTGAAATGCGATTAAATCCCCTACCACCCTATGTCGTTTTTATTAAACAGTAACCTTTTTCACTACAATAAATCAGCCCCCACACAAGCGACCTTACCTCTGATTTACTCAACTGAAGGCCAGACAAAGATTTCTTTTTTTATGACAGTGAAGCTCAGTTTTAGTGGGATGGTTGGGACTTTCAAAATCTAGCCATCATATTGGTGTGTAGTTGTTTTTGAACTGTGATATAGTGACAAAGGAATCACTGCTGGTAACATAATATGGTAATCTAGGTGAAAAACTGAGCCTTGCAAAGAGGCCTTGAATAAGCAGCAGTTCAGACCAAGCCTTTGTTTGTCAGTCATTGCTTGCAGTGAAGTCAAAGCGCAAGCTGCAAATAAATGATTGTTTTAGCCTGTTTTCATGGACACATCAGCTGTCTACAATACAAAGAAATGGAAAAAAAAATGTGTCAAACTGTGAGGCAATTATGCTGTAATAGTTAGGTTTTTTTCGCTCTTCCAGGCCCATTATAACATGGCTATGTTAATAGTAACAAAAAGAGAAGAAAACAGGAATTAAAATACTATTATAACCAGCATGCTGTTATAACCAAGGGCATTATAAATTGCACTTACAAATTCCACTGTATTAACCAATTGCAGCATGATCTTTGGTGACAGGCAGTCATGGCATCTTGGTTGCCATGGGATTAAATAATGAGGTGGGCAACCCTTATTATTCATGATATGAAAAAGCCAGAAATATATCTAGTACAATATCATTTAGCAAGCCTGTGAATTTTATATCAAACATATTCAAGTGCACGTTGCTTATGTGCATCTTCTGTCTTGCGCTGACTGTTGCGAGTAATTTCGGACACATCATGTCATGAGGCAAGTGACCAAATTTTTAATTTGATGCATAGAAAATAGATACAATATAGTATCATGCATGATTTACATCATTTTTACCGGCATGTTTTTGAAATTATTTGTAACTTCACGTATATAGTATCCAAGAGTTCATGCTCCGTAAGTTCTGGTTACATCATTCGCCGCACATTTCATGTTCATTGTTTTCTGTTCATTAAAAGCATATTTCTTCCCAAGTCTTTTTTAGTTTTATTTATTTTATAGACAGAGATGTGTAGTTAAGATCTGCATATAGACTATGTGGCAGTGAAATATTATACTCTGTGCATTTTGTGCTAACCTACCAGGATAACAATGTATCCGTGTTAACTGGAAGTGTGTATATATATACAGTAAATACCTGATAACATAAATTCCAGAGGACCACAGAAATGTGTTCGTGTTATCAAGAATTTGTGTAAAGAAGAGTACATATTGAAAATAAGAGAGATGGTCCATTTTTACACATAAATACTTGTTCCGGTGACGTTGCGACGAAAGCAAGGCGCACGAGGTACAGATGATACCACATGTCAATGGATAAATCAGTCCTGGCAGTTATGTTATAGAAAACTGTTGGGGGGCATGTCCAGCTAAGTGTGCGTGGGAAGCAAAGCCATAACTAAGGGAGCGGGGTGATGGTGGAGTGTCATGAGTGGAAAACGTGGTGCTGGCAATGCAAACGAAACGAGGGTTCAAGCAAAAACAACGGTGCAGCCCAAAAATTGTTCGCGTTATCGAGATCCTTTAGAACTTTAGTTTGTGTAAACGGAATTTGGAATGTATAGAGTAGGTAGACTGAAAAAAAAAAACAACTTTTTTTTGTTCGCTCAAGGGGGGGTGCGCCTCCTGAGAGTGAAATCGAACTAGGGACTTTTTAAGCTTTAAATTCAGATTCAGCATGGTCAAATTAGAGGGAAGATGTGGATTTTTGTTTTGTTTTGTGTACGGTCGCCATGGCAACGCCGCCATATTGGATTTCGTGTGTTCAAAATGAGCTATTTTCAAAAGCCTAAGGCTCCTAGAGTTTTGAATGTGATCATTTCAAATTTTGTACACTTATAAAATAGCTCTATAAAAATAATAAAATGCATTTGTTTTTTGTTTATT
>JAWQUT010000115.1:1020160-1049338 GCA_033807755.1 Ellobium chinense | reverse complement strand
TATCGTGGGCTGAGAATTAACTGGTTCTATGTCCACTTTTTGGTGAACTGAGAAAATTTAGGTCAAAGTTTTGATTTTCTCTTCAAAAGAGCACAAAGTTCTATAGGAGATCACCTTTTTATTCATTCATATTATTACTTACACATTCAAATTTCTCGGACATAGAACTTTGCGATTCAAGGTTTCTTGTCCAATTTCTACCTTTAAAAAAATGCAAAACTGGACATAGAACCAGTTAATTCTCAGCCCACGATATACAGTCAGTGCTGTAATTTTAGTGTAAACATGAACAGAAGATTGCATTTACACATGGCATGCTATCCCTTTGCCAGTTAGTATGCGCAAGTTTGGGGGTGTGTTGGCTAATAGTCCCTTGGCTATTTTATTAAAACAATTTCTGACTTCTGACCTGTCACTAACCATCAATGCAGGCCCTTTGTAGAGTCCTGTGATACTGCCGCATAAACATAAATCTTAAGTTAAAGCTTTCTTAGCTGCCTTGCCCCGCATACATCCGTTTGATTTCCTTCTGTTTGAGAATGAGAGAAGAGAAAGCACTCATGAGAGAGTTCTAAACAATACTAATTAGGTACTGTCCCAAGTTTACTTTTACCCCTGACTCTGTCCCAAACCCAAAATCAAGCATTTTTGAAGAAAACTGGGATGTCACCTATGAAATTGGCAGGAATTCCGGGTTTAACTCCAGTTCAGCGTAGCCCTCAATTATGAAAAAATGGATTTACTGTACCCTTATATTATTCAAACATCTACTTTTCTTTGTAATAAACTTTTCTTTGTCACTTTTCGGTATTCATGCAAGAGATATCCAGCCTTTGTGCCAACAACACAGATAACAAAAGAACAGAAAGCAACAAGCAAACAACTGCTGGTTTCTACCACTACTTTTTTACTTTAATCATCTGAAAAAATTGCTTGTGGTAAATACAAGTTGTAGGTATACCAGAATGCATCCAAAAAATTCATGTCAACCCACATGTATTAAGAGTAGGACAACAGTAACTTACAAAATCTGTGTAATATCTTTTACACCAACACTGATATATTTACACCTGGTTAAGTCCATTTATCATTTAGCCAATGATGGAGAAAGATCCTGAAAAAATGAGATAGTCTTTTTCATTTATGAAACAAAAGTTGGACTGAACTTGAGGTTTTTCGTGGAAAAAGTATCATCCTGGTTAAAAATGAACCACTCAAAAATATACAGTGGGCATAGTTGATATGGACATATACATTTTCATTAAATAAGCTGCATGAAGATCTAAAACCAAAAGAAAAATCCTGAGAAACAAAATCTGAAATTGATGATAAATCATGGACAATGCCGAGTACTGAAAACTTGAAACTCACATAAATTTCAGGCTGAAATTTGCATTCAAAGTAATGCTGAGATGGAACAACCTGAATTAATATAACATCTGACCTGGAGCTCTACAACTGGTCCACTTGCATGTTAGCTAGCATGCCTCGGGTTTTATGTGCACTTCAAATTTCGTTTCACAATGCCAAGTTACTTCATTATTATACTGGTGAAGCATGATGAACTCTTTCAGCAAGTGTTTACAGGACATTATACGTGTTCTCATAAGATAAGGAATTTTGATATTCTTAGTAAGAGCCATACTACTCTGACTACATAGGCCTACTGTTGTTATGTTTCAAAGGGATGGATATGCCTCCAACAGAATACACTGAACAATTACATCATTTTCATTCATGACAATAAGATAAGTTTTCTCAAGGTAAACTGGAACAACTCAGTAAACCATCAGACTCTAGAACACATAGCTAAGGCTATTAAGTACCACAGAACCCTGATAAACATCCATATCCTTTGGAACAAACATCTGATCATTATGTTATCCACGCACAGCGATTTATATTTATGGGACTGACAAACTGGGACTTGAGAATAGAAGTTTGCTGTGGAGGAGGAGTGCAACACAGGCGTGGTTGTTGACCCTTTTGACGCTAGGACAGAACCAATAGAACCTATTCTCATCTTCACTCCACTACATTGGGTGCTACAGTAGAATAAACCCGCATGCCAGCCCCAGCCCAAGCAGTGGTTAAATTTTGCGGCCCGGTGTCTGCTGACAGACAACAGGTGCAATGGTCATATTCTATAGCAATGATCACGAGCCCACAGGAGGCTGAAATTGAAGTGCCTCATGCTACTAGGGTTCTTGATATTCCACTGTGGGTACTGTCTGCAGGCTGGGCTATTTAATATCACCCTATAAAGTTGACTGATCATAGGAAAATTTATCAGCTGAGATCTTTGTTCTCATCTGAGCACACAACAGCAAACTTTTACATTACATACACATAGCAATTAATAAGAGGAACAAATTGCTCCAGTATTCATTAATAAAAGAAAAAAATGAGAAAACACTACTATGTTAAAGTGACAGCAATTAAACCCATTAAGGCACAATCTAAACTTGCGTGGATGGCAGAGGCCTCTAATACAGACATTTTGTAATTATGATCGAACATGAACAGATTACCTTCAAAACCAGTGCAGTAGTAAATGTTTTGTGTTAAAGTGCAATTATATTAATCTGATCCAATATTGCTTTTAGACACTGGGATAAAATTTCACTGGTGACTGATCTAAGCAGGTACATTATTCAAAGTTTATTGCATCTTATTTTCCTGCCAACCTATGAGATACTGTTTTTGAATCACTGAGGTAATGAAATGGACGCTCCCTTTCTTCTGTTTGAAGCATAAACTAAACAACATGCCCTCAGCCTGCAGTATTTACACGGGTGAGAATCTTCCACTGAAATACAAGAATTCTTGAAACTTGACCAAGAGCTCCCTGGGGAAGCTATTTCAAACCCAAGGAACTCTGAAAGTTGATTTTCTTGCATTGGAGGAAAAAAGGAAACATTACAGAGTGAGTTCCCAGAATTTACACAGACAGTAAATCCACACCAGACAAAATTTGATTATCGTGGTTTTCTTCTCTCTAGCTACAGATGGTCATAAAGAAAGATGGACATTATAAACATGTAAACCCTGATCTTTTGCATTGCCCAGTGAAAAGTAAAGCATGAAATAACTGATATTTCACCGAAAAACATAACAGTATTTCGAAAGCATAATATTAATTCCACCTGTAAGAAAACAGCCTTGAGTGTTAATACAAGTTTGCCCTACACAACTACACTATTTGGGGTCAAACCTATGCAGTTATCAAAACTGGGAAAAAAAATACTAATCACATATTTTCAGCACCTATAAATCGTCCTCATCACAATTTTGTTAACAAATCTGTCACTACCTGTAAAGGCTAGATTATTCTTCACAAACATTAATAAAACAGCATGCACATTTATATACAGTTACACTACAAGTGTAAAATCATAACCCAAGTAGGTTGGTCCTCATAGATTCAATATCCTTTGAAGATCCATGTGAATGAAGCATATGCTGATGGACAAGGGACCGAGATATCAAGTTCAGAGGGTAACGTCTTCCAGTTTAGAATTTTAGTTGATTACGTAAAATTACAACCATTTCAGTTCAAAAAAATTACTGATTTTTCATGTTTAATTTGTAAATAATTATAGATAAATTTTTGTGAGGTAGATTATATGGTCTAAATACTATTCTGCCTGTCATAATAACCACCTCTCCCCTCCCCCCCCNTTTTTTTTTGTCCCCACTTCATTTGTCTTTGAAGAGTGTAAGCGTTTGCCCCAATAAAAGTTGTCCACTCGAACACGTACAGCTGTCAACTTGCAGATTTTTACAATTCGCACTGCTTGAACATTTTGTACTATTTTCATAAAGATCTTACAAAATCATGCCTTTCTTTAAAATTTTATGCCAAAGTTTCAAAGTAGGGACTATTGGGGAGTATTTTATGAGTATGTAAATTTGTTAATTAATCACAATTTCCTCAGTTTGCTACTGCATGGGGTGACTGCCTGCCACTTCAAAAGATTATAACTGCAGCCTGAGTACTCCTTGCGCAAAAGATCTTTCACTGATGGAAGAATGTGAAATTGACTCTCATCATACAGTACCATTAAACTGATATGGTTATGAAACACAACCACTTAAGCCTCATTCTGATAAGCCACAGTACATACTATCATCGTCAGAAGAACCAGATCAGCTGACACGAGTCAAAAGAAACTCAAATGTTGTATAGGCATTCCCTATCAGCGCATGTAACTATGTGCAACATGATGAGGTCTGAACCATCAATAAACAAATTTCAGCTTTGTGCTAAAATAGCTTAATAAGGACATGGACATTTAAAGGATATTGTAATCTTGACAACAAAGCATACTGATGTGTACAAATAATATGAGGTTTTTTGTGAAGTGGTGGTTCACTTGTTCAAACAGAATAATACAATGTGCTGGTGATAGCACTGGTTATTAATAATATTAGTGGTGTGCCCACTATCAACTACTCCAATACAATTGCAGTGTATAGCAGTAAATACTGTGATAGCAGTATAACAAACAACTGTCCCAGTTTTCACAGATTGGTGAACAGTCCTGTATCTAATCGCTGTCTGTTTACAGCTGGTTACATCTAAGACGAAATGTGTAAACTTAACACACCTAACAACTTTGTCCCTGTGATTAGATTTTTATAAGTCATTCTTTTAATCACAACAATCTTGCACAGAACAGATGAAACTAGTAATCACAAGTTATGCATAGAAGTACATGTACCTCTCCAACAGTATATCAAATAAAAACATCTAGGTTGCACATAATCTCACATCAACAATACTTCAATTACAGCCAGATTTTCACATCACTCTGTGCAATGTAATATGGAGAGATTACCAAAGTAAATTAAAATGGGTGATAACACACATACCAAAAAGAGTTGGCTTGAAATTTAAGTGTTAAATGACATCTTACAAACAAATCAAACCTTCACAACAGGAACATCAAATTCCAATACTGTACTGCCTTAATAACTCTGTATCATGAAAATGAACCAACATTCATGCCATGAGCATTTGCTAACAACAGATGTGAGCTTTGATAATATCTGGTGTAGAATGTCAAAATGAGAAGTAAGAAAATACTGAGGCCTAGTTTTAGATTTATGCCTCTGACTTAAACAAAAGGTTGATTTTCGGTCAGTATGTTCACTCTGCCTATAGTATTTCTAATTAGTGACAGTAATTAATTGTTAATATGATCCCTGAATCATATCTGTGGAACATTCTCAGGCAGCAGCTATGGATGAGATTGGCTAAGACCACAAGTGACACAGATGGTTAGCAATATGGCAAACTAGATATAATACAAATGTTCATAAATGTCTTAGTTTGAATATCAGTAATATCAAAAAGATTTTGCACTTAAAAAAAAATGGATTTATTCTTCATGCTAAGAATGGTACTGACATGATGAGGTAACCATATATAACAGGGCATAGAACACTGTCGGTAGTCTAGTGTTAAGAAAGCTCGAGACAGAATGAGCTAGTGGAGACAGGATACCAAATGAACCAAAACACACAAAAGATGAACAGTTTGGAACCATGACGAAGTTGGATGGCAACAGGCGTTCTCGTTAATAGAGAGAGTAATACAGGATAAATTATTTACAGTCGAGTTCACCTACTTCGACCTCAGATTATATGATTTACTTTTTGTTTTTTACATCTTCTTTCCATATAATAAAACTATCCTTGTTATTCAAAGGGACACAATAATTGAACAGATTAGCAAAGGAACAGAAGCAACACTGCTTTCACTGTTCTCCTGCATGATGCTAGACCTAAACAAAAAGTGCATTGCATTAAACAGCAAAGTGTTTGATTGTGCGGTGAGTGGGGGCTAGGCCTAGGTGTGATGAATAGGGCCAGATGAGATAAGATGTGGTATATTACAACATGAATGAAAAGGTAGGGATGGGAACAGATGGCACGTAAAAACACAAGATCAACAATCGATCAAGACTCATGCATCCAGTGACAACATGCGTGAGCTGCTGTAAGCACCAATCAAGCTTGTCTTGAAATGAAACTTGGAAAATCATCCATCATACTTGTTTTTGGGCTGCATGAGAGACTGCATAAGCAGTGCTTTTCTGACTTTGAAGCGAAAAAAAAAAAAAGTCAATGCAAAATCTTTTGTGACATGGACTAAACTGCAGCTGAATGAATGGTTACAGTGGGCCATATCAGGCTTTAACATACTAAAACATTGATTGAAACAACAAAGTATGTTGCAAGCATGCATAAAAACTATCAGTTCATGTGTCGGAGATAAGACTCAGAAAACACCAAATTCCAGGAGTCATCCATGTGGATTCTTTACTCAAATAGTTTGCACCTTCCTTCTTGTATTAACTCTTTCAGACTTCCTGCAATGGTGAACACCATTCTTGCCTGACAGCACATGGGAAATAAACAGGGAAGTGGATGAGGCTTTGTTCCAAGATGGGAATGATGAGGCGATTTTTTAAAAATTCAAGCAGTCTTTCTAAGGGCTGCTGCCTCTAAAACCCAGCCTTGTCCCAGCCAAAACAGTCTTTTCAAAGCCCATAAAATAAAAAGAACAGCACAGCAAGGTGATGATTTTGTCTAGATTTCACTCTATGATGGAGAACACTGGGAACAAAAAACAAGCAGCTAAAGAGATACATGAATCTCCATTACTGTAATCATAACTCTTAAACTCTGGTAAATCAAACCACTTTTTGTGGTCCCAGAGAAATCGAATAAGGCAAACTCGACTGTATGTGAACAATATTTCTTGATTAAGCCAACATGCTCGTGCACATCCACATTGCCAATTTCTGTCACTGTACCAAGTTTTGGAACTCTTGGCAGCTAAAAAGAAATTTGAATTGGATAGGTTAAGAATTTCTCACATCATAATACAGTAAATATGTTGTGCAGCCTCAAATAACTCAAATAATTTTGAAAAAACATGCAAATGAATAGAACAAGTACATTTCCAAATAACCAAATGAAATTGGACACATGACATATTTTTCGTTTAATTTTTTTGAAACCTCACGCCCCGTATGTGATCCCAATACAGTGATAACTTGCTGTGTTTATAGTCCATCAGATCAGGAAATTACAAAAGTATTTCAGCATAATAATGTGGTTTGCATGAATGTCACTTCTTGAACTTGAACAAAATTTATGAGAGTCCAACTTTCCTATGCACTGAGGACAAGTCAGTCACCTAGATTCTATAATATAAATGGTCATCAAAAAATGTCTCATTTTACAAGTAAAAACCGGATGAAGATCAACTACCGATAACATAGGAATTTTTCAGATATCATTAACAATGAGTGGGAGATCTGATTTACTGGGCTCTCCTCATTGTCATATCGTCAGTCTTCACATAAGACTGGCCATGTTCAAATATGACATACACTCAGCCTGGCCGGTTATATGCGAAGACAGTCAATATCTAGCCTTAGAATTATCATCATCATAACTGACTGGTCTATCATCTTTAATCATTATCCAATCCCAACACTATTACTTAGAAAGTCATCACTGCTTGTGCATGGATACTGGAATGTCATTCACAAAACCTAACTTAGCAAGAGAAAAAAAGAAATATGGAAATTGAAAACCCTTGTGGATAAATAACAATTATATCAAAGGCGATGTGAAGCACATTATCTCCAGAAAATGATGTGGCTTCATTCTATCACAGCCTATCGATAAAATATAGGTCTGTGTTCAGTGTATATATAGTTTCAATACAACTCAAGTTTTGTAGGTTACAAAATTCTTTAACAGTGTCTAAATACAGCTGCCTCCACTTAACACCTTATGCATCCTTGGGTCTCAAGCTGAACAATACATCTATAACTGACTCATCAGCCAGTGTTGATGTGTCCCCAATGTCTCGATCATTCACAGCAATCTTCCGCAGAATGCGGCGCATGATTTTTCCAGATCTGGTCTTTGGCAAAGCTGGTGCATTCTGAAGGAAGTCTGGCTGAGCAAAGGGACCAATTTTGGATCTTACTGTGGAAGCAGTTACAAAGAAAAGTTAGTTTCAAATGTAGTAGAACACTGTTAAAAGTGAAATGTTTATTTTCATATACTGTCTGTGTTGATGGCACGTATGATTTTATCAGAGCATATGATGTTCTAAGCGAACACAAATGATACATTGTGTACAGATATTAGTTCTTTCCGAATTATGGAACACAGCAGACTACATGAAATCAAAAGCAGGGTTAACTGGAAACAATGTAACCTGGTATCCAACAAAATTTAAGGTACTGTGCTTCAGAGAACCCTGCTTTACTCACTGTTACATTAACATATTATTAAATGTTTATTGCAGAATACTTACCAGCAGCTGTTAGCTCCTTCACTAATTCATCATCAAAGACTTCACCCTGATCACACAAAGAGTAATAAAACAATAAACAAATAAAATACTATTGGTCAACAAATATGCAATCCTTTTCACACGGAAGAAGCAATCTGAAGATGAACTCATCAAAACACAACAAACATATTTTCATCAGCACGAAATATATTCACACGTGAAAATGCTTAGTCCAATACAATGTCATTGATCAAGACAGCCTGAGCATCTCACATATCTGATACTATTCCATTCCTTAAACAAAGGTTCCAAATGATAAAATTAGCACCCAGCTCTGCTGATCTTAACTTCACCTCAACTACTGTTAAATCAATCTACAAATGATAAGTTTCTGCAATTGACTATTTCTTGTGATCTAAATGGTTCTTTTTATCATGCATTTAGTTTGCTCAGTGCATTTCTCTATCACCTTTCACATATTTTTTCCCCTGCACAATTTCATTGATATCATTTGAAGTTTCACAGAGTCAAGACAGTGGACATCCATGATTTTTACCCAGTAATTTTTTGTTAACAACTGTTTGCTGGAGCCCCCTCTTTGGGAACCTCTTAATCAATGTAAATGTCTTTGTTTAATAGTAATAGTTTCTGAATGTCAAAAAAATAAATGAAACATTGGGAAGATACAAATCTGTTGCCGTCGTGAAATAATATTAAATTTCATGCAAGAGAAACAGATGAAGTTCTAGTTCTCAAAATTTACAAAGTCTTGTCTACATACCTCCTTGAGAGTGACAAAACAGTAGATGCATTCTCCCTTGATATGATGAGGGTGCGATACCGAAGCTGCCTCTGCCACAGCATCATGCTCTATAAGAGCAGACTCCACCTCTGCGGTGCTCAGCAGATGGCCTGAGACATTCACCATGTCATCTATGCGCCCTGTGATCCACAAGTAGCCCTCTTCATCACGTTTTGCACCTGGTGTCATACAAATTAATAAAAGTTTGTTACATATAAATACAAATAAATTTTTCCTTCTTCTGTATGGTCAGTCATTTCCATGGGCTTCTCATAGAACTTACTTCACAAGAGTTTCTGCTTTAAAAGATAAATTCAGGCATGAAATTCTAAATGTACAAATATGGAAGCAACTGGCTTTCAAAATCAAAAGAAGGTTTGTTCCTTCAGAATAATATTACATTAACTAGCTGGCATCCTTTCAACAGCCTGATGGAACTTGGACTGCTATCTCACTAACTGGCTGCATCAGAATCATTCAATTCTTATGCATTTAATTCTTCCAGAACAGCAAATGACAAACTGATGTATGAATATATTAAATGACAGGTGGACAGTGGGCTCACATACAAGAGTGAAGAAGCTTCTACTTTTGTAATTTTTAAAAAATTCTAAAACTGTTTATAGCAACATGGAGGCTATCTTGACTACAACTTCCTAGTGAAGCGGTCTCCTTATACTTTAAATGGTCAATAATCATATGAATGTCATCATAAACCAGGATTATAAGCTTGCAAAAAACATCAGAATTCTTTGGTTTTTTGGGGTTTTTTTGTTCAAACTCAAGCTGAAATATGAATAATGGGTAACATACCATCTCCAGTGGTGTAATAGCCTGGGAATTTCTTGAAATAGGTTGTTTCAAATCTCTCATGGTTGCCAAACACAGTTCTCATTATTCCTGGCCATGGCTGCTTAAATACCTGGGACAAAGTGAAAAATATCCATCATAAAAATCCAGGCCCACAATCTCTCCTCTCTGCCTTATAAGTTCTAAACTTCAATCTACTATCATCTCTAAATCACCTTGATCAAAGATGATAAATCAATGGCCTTAGGAACTACACAGTCATTCCCAGTGGTGGAAGAGAGGGACTGAAACGATACTGGATCTTCCAAAACTTGAGAACCCCAAGGTCATTCTCCAAAGGAACTTCTCTTTCTCAAGCACAATAGTAATGATCTTATCCTTCTCCTATGTAGTCACTGAATCACTGGAAAATGATAAATTATAGAGGCCCACACATAAGTTTTTTGAAGTGGATGTTATCTCCAACGCTGACTACAAACTTTTAGCAATAAAGGGGACACTTACCAGATAACCCTCACCGGGACCTGTGATTTCTTTTCCTTCATCTGTGAGCAGAGCAGGGACGATGCCAAAGAAGGGGAATGTCTGTGACGAAAAAAGTTTTCAAATTCACAAATACTTTCCACGCCACTGTTGCTTTAGATTACCATTTTGGTTTGTTCTCACTTGCTTAATTATTTTCTTTCCAGCATGACTTTTGGATTCTTTCTATCATGTTAATAATGAGTATTCACTATTAAATTGGTGCAAAAAAATTTAAAAAAACAACAACAAAACCTGCAAGTACTAATCATGCACAAATCTTTCACACTATGTTACTTGTGTGCAATTCCTTTTTACTATAGTATTTACACGAATTCCTATGAAGGCTACGAAAACTTTCTCAAAACATCTAAAAAACATCCACTCTGGGCCTTTTAAACGCAACGCTTGTAGTCTCAAATACCAATGATTTTATTCTATAGCATTTTCCGTTAAAAATTCTTACTGCTGATCCAGGTTTGGTCTTGGTTGCTCCTGGTAAAGGTGTGATGACATGGCCACCCTGTAAGAAGAAAAGTATGCAAGAAATCATGAACAGGTTAAACATGCATTGAATCTGACCTGTTTATTGGCACAGAAACCTTAACTTGATCTGAGTTATACAAACTGCTGCAACTTCAGAACTTCATTCACTATTTCTTAGGTTTTTAGAGAAGTTTCGTAACCTTCCAAAGTGGTCAGCTCTTGGGAACATCCGATATGCTGATGGAATAACTTCAAAAGACCTGCACTTACAATATGAGAGCAAGAGATTGAAAGGCAGAGTCTCAAGTGGTCACTGGATTGGGAGAGCAAAGTGAAAAAAAGGAAAAGCTTGGTACTGGCATTGTTTGTCATAAGCATCAACTAAATACAATTAATTCAAAATCCTACACAGTTTTGATCATGCTCATGGAGAAAATTGCAGAAATAGCTATTTAATAATTTCACTTTCGACAAGCAAATGACAAGAACCATAAAGCAGAAATCAGTACCGTTTCTGTCTGCCAGAAGGTATCAACCACTGCACACTGATTATTTCCCACAACTCGGTAGTACCACAACCATGCCTCTGGATTGATTGGCTCTCCGACTGTGCCCAGAACTTTCAAGGAAGCTCTGCTGTGTCTGAAAAATGAAACATAATTAAGAGAACAGAAGCAGTAAGCAAAAGATTAAGAACAGAAATAAACAGATTAATTAGTTTTCATTAATGCATTTTTCCCACATTCTGATATAGCTAAATATTGTGTTTATATTGCAGAGAAACTTTTAAGGTCGCTAGTTTACTGTCCCTCCAAACCATACAATAAAGAAAATAATCTCAAAATACTTTGATGTTAGAAACATGGAAACAAATTTATCTGCTTTGAGGCAATCTTTTGAATTCTTCCAATCACGTGTAGGCGGGACTTACACAGTTTGAAGGTTATGAAAGACAACATCGGGTATCTCCACCACCAACTAACCACCTGAATGACAGCTAAGCACCATGAAAAACAAAACTGAGGAAATTTAAGTACCCAAGATAGTCATCCATTCACTGAATCAATATAACTTTGTCATATCCCTTACCTTGGAATGACGACTCCCCATCCCCCTCCTCCTCTGCATCTCTTCCCCTTCCTCTCCCCATCCCCTTATCCAGTTTCATTTCGTTCCTAAGAAACCTTGGATGAGATCAAAGGGAACAATGGAACGAGTGATAGTTTCAGCAGGCCTCAGGTAATAAGAAGCAAGGTTTTCAAGCTTTGTTTTATCTGTCTTTTGCTCTCAAGCAGATGTCACGTAACAAAAAGCAAATGGCATAAACAAGCTTCAATGCACATCTCTTTTTTGGGGAACATGACATCTGTGCATATATTCCATAAGTTACGATCAGATGGGGCACCTTTCATCATGAATTATTCCAATATATAAGTCAAAATATGAGAAAATGACACCTACTTGTTCACAAAACTGTCATCAAACTTCATAAGGGAGCGAATGGCAGTTGGAGCTGTGTAAAACTTGGTCACCTTGTACTTGTCAACTACTGCCCAAAATCTTCCAGCGTCTGGATAAAAGGGAGTGCCTTCAAACTGCAGAAGAGAATTAATGTATTTTTTTGTAATCTTTATAAGGATAAGGAAAAGGATAACTTTATTTGTCCACAAAGGGAAATTTGCCTTGTTACAGTGTGCTTACAAAACATAAACATCTGTGCAAACACACACACTCCCTCGCTATCACACATACACAAGCACATACTTCCACACAAACACCCACAAGCAACCACGAACACACACATATGTAATAATACATCCCCACCCACACACCCACACACACAAACATACATAAACACACATAAACACATGAAGACTGTTACCCTGCTACAATCACTAATAATCACAATAACAATCACTATAATCTACAGTTTAAGTAATGTATGACACCTGTGAGAGTACACTATCTTTAAGTTGAGCATGCAGAGTGCTTTGTAATACAAGAAGGTAGATGACTGTACAAAAAAGGTGATAGGCTATAGCAAATGGAAAGGAAAATCAGGGCTGCGTGTTGAGCAACAAAACCTGAAAATGCTGAAGCATGAAGTTAGGTACAGATCATAGAACAAACAATCTAGGTCTAAATATCTAAACCAAGTGCAATAATTTTTTTTCTCGTCAGTTTACAGATTTGTAATGATGTCAGACTGAAAAGACTTTGAACATATAAAAAGGTGATCTTCAGATACTCAGTCCACTCAGTAATAAGAAGATACCTGAATTCCTCACACTCTATGAAGAGGAAAGATAGAGATACGCCAGGAGAAATATATGGAGATAGTGTAATCAGGAGCCAATTGGCACACTATCCAGCTATATCTAAGACGTTAATTCAAGAAATGGTTGAGCACCAAAAACGTTGCCTTGGGCCTGCAAAAATACTAACTCTGCACCAAGTGAACCAAGACTTCTAATATTCTGCCTGAATCATATGTAAAATGGTAATAGGTATTGTTTTGTCTGCCTACATATTAGCCATGCATATTGATTTTTGATTATTTATAAGTTACCATGTAACCTGGGTTCAAGTAACTAAAATGAATTGAATAGAATTGGATCATATTTAATGAATTATCAAATACATCACTCACTTTGCAGACAATTCTACATACACTATCAGAGACAGATAATCCTATACTGCCAATGGCACGTTCTGAACTCTCATGATGGATGAGAGGGAGATATTGACAGCAGTACAGGAAAAACAAAAAGAAGAGAAAAATAAGATAGTACTGAGAAGAAAGTGGAGGTGGGGAGGAAGCAGCAGTAAAGCAGAGTGAAAGGGGGAGGAAAGATACAGAATAATGAATTGTACAAGGGCAACATCACAGAAAGAACCCTAGCATTGCTTGTGCAAAGGAGATCTGAACATCTGTGAACTTGTTTGTTGTGCCATAAGGCTGGTATTGCAGACATGCAAGACATGTAAGTTAGCCCTAAACCTTCTAATATGCCGAGAGGCTAAAAAGAGAACTCACAATGATTCCGGTAACTCCATTTCCTAGAGGACCATAGCACACGTACGTATGACCAGTGATCCAGCCAACATCAGCCGTGCACCAGTAAACGTCATCAGGATGAAGATCAAATACATACTTGCATGTGGTTGTGGCATACATCATGTATCCAGCAATAGTATGCAGGACACCTTTTGGTTTGCCAGTGGACCCACTGAAACGAAATCATACATACATTCTTGAAACTGGATTCTAAAGTCTAAAATTTCCATGTGTGCTAAAAACACAACAATCATAATTTGTTCTCTGTGACATCTTAATGCTGAACCTCTGGTCACAGGTCATCATGACAAAGCTATACAGTTTGAGTCAAGGTACAACCATTTTAACAATGATGCCTCCAGGATTTATTGTGGATAGACTGTAACACAGAACATGAAATTAGCATTTGAGATGTAGGTGAACTAGTTGGCAGATTTCTCATACACAGAAGAAATGTATTTTCCTTATTCAGACTATTTTACAATAAAAATTACCGTTCTGACAAACCATCACTATCTTCACCAAAATAATGCATCCCACAAGTCTGATTCACAACTGCTAAGAGTTTCTATTGACATTCAAAATACCTGGTGTAGAGCATAAACAATGGGTCCTCAGCATCCATCCATTCAGGGTCACAATGATCGTCTGCAGCTTTCATTTGTTGATGCCACCACACATCTCTACCTGATGACCAGTTGATCTGAGAATAAAAACAGAAGTCAAACTTCATGGAGAGATGCAGGCAATTCACAGTAACAAATATGGCATAGATACTAGCTTGATGAGAATAAAGACACAATGGAACCTTCTAGTTTTAGGCTATCCCCTAATTAGCACGTTCCAATGCAAAGTCCTTACTGTTTAGTCCCAAATACATGTCCAATGCTTTCTGGATAAAGCACCCTTTTCGTAAGACAATCTGGGTCTGAACGGTGGGAGTATTATCAGGGTTCTACTGCAGCCTTTATTCCCAGTATTACAGATGAAGCCCTCGGAAAAAAAAATCAGCATTTCTGCACATTTACAAATCAAGTGGAGCCACCTTGTGCCCAGTGTTTTGAAGTTAATTTGAATTCAACTGAAAGAACCAATTCTGTTTTTCATGTGGCGGTAACTGCCTGAATGGCGATGTTTGATTTCGGTAAAATTTACGTAAAAAGATTCACCCATTGATATTTTGCCAACATTTGCATCATGATTTAAACAAAAAGGCCTCTCCTTGGCTTGACATCACACCCTAGTATTCTTGACTCCATGTGATCTATCTCCATGGGAACATGTGAAAACATGCAATTACCCAACAGGTGAGGCTAACTAAGCAGAGCTTTTTTTGACTTGCCTACTAGCTGCATCTCTCCTGTGTTTCACACTGAGTTGCACTGAATTGTTCACTGAAAAACACTGTCTTTTTAAGAACACTGTGATTATGCGGAAAGTATAGAACTCATAATGGAGATTGCTATTATGTGAATTCTAATGTACCTTTAATTTACCACAAGGCCTTTTAGCCACAGGACATCCATCCTGATCATCTGTGTTGATGGAGTTGGAATTTAAAGTTACTACTTCGTCAGATGGACTGAGATGGCGAACAACCACACATGTCTCTACAGGCTTGCCTCTGATAAAATGCAAACAAATCACAAATACATTCTTTAAAAACAATCTGAATTACAGCATACTGTGCTAAAATATACCCCCAGACAGGACTGACCAAAGGAGACTCCATGGAGCAAGTTAATGCAAAGAACCATGACATAAAATTGACAACTTCAGTATTACTCAGAAAGATTTACAACATGATAAGTACAGAACATTCTTAAAGTACGGAGAGAAAAAAAAAACTTCTGCTTTTGAAATATTTTGCCATATCAAGTGCGTAACCCCCTACCACCCTTCTCAAAAAATGCTTGTATATATATTGTCAGGTATGTTTCCATATGTCACAGTCTCTGCCAGTTTTCCTAGAGGCAATTTTTTTGCTGCCTTCTAAGATGTGTTTTCATAAACTTTAACTTCATGACTCCAAGTATTCATTTCTATGAAGAGGCAAGTATAGAACATCAAACATAAAATAAATACAAGCCAAGCCCCACCCTACAAAGAGATAAAAACTAAGAATTAAAAGATTTCTTGTTAAATAAACTCCTGCATGTATTGTCTTTTGCTTTCATTATCCCACGCATTACATCAAGAGAATTGAGATGCAGTCATTACTCTCAGTACTGACAGTTTTACTTAAGGATAAGGCCAGCTCTGTTTACAACAACAGCTGTTCACACTATTTCAATCGCAGTGACCTCCCATCTGTCACAATGCATAAATAACAGCTGTGACAAGTAGAAGTGGTAATAGGTAGTGCAATTCATCACATGCACTTCAGTCACTGTCAGGTCAACTAGCTGATGAACTTTAATTTTGTGGCAGGAGGAGGGGGGTATTAGGAATTGCATGTGCTTCCTACATCTTGTTAATTTAATATGCTGATTTAAGGTGCATTTTGGTGCGCACTTCTGCATGCACAATGCACTGAATTAGAAAAAGGCAATGCCCACCACAGTAATGCCCGCAGGAATGCACTATTAAGCTACAGGGGAATGGTCAATCCCATACTTAAGTAACACTCTATCACTCTGAGCAGTCTCTCTCTGTAAACCGAGTAACCAGGAACAAAGAAAGAACTTACTTTTCCTTGCAAATTTCCAAAGCTTTGTCAACAATGGACTTCAAATTCAGCAGTTTAGCTCCCCGCCATACACCATCTGTGAAAATGAAATCACAAGGAATCTTTGATTTACTGATTCTGAAGGCAGGGCATCCCCAACCTTGTGTTATCCTGCTAATATTCATGACAAGACATTATTTGGAACAAAACTTGTAGTAGCAAAATCATAGAAATGGATTTTTAGACTTATATAATCACAGGCCTTTTCATTTCTAAAAAAAAATAAATCATAAGTAAGGAAGTCTGAGGGTCCAAACATTGATCTTAAGACTGATTCTTTAAAAGATGGGAATAAACACCATGAGTCTACTAACTAGGTCATATATTATGGGCACAAAATATGACCAGAACAGACTGACATGATTCTCACTATTCCTAACATCCCAGAGCAGAGATGGCACTGTTTTAAAGAAATTCTCTGAACTTTCTGCATTTTTCTGTCATAATTTTATTAAACCTGCCCTTTATGGTAGATACTTACATCAGCTCAAGATTTTAATTTTTTAGAGAGAAAGTTTTACGCATATAAAATATGCATTAATACAGAAAGAGAAGGTCCAGATATAGCATTTATGCCTGGAATTTAAAAAAAAAAAAATCTTCGCTGGTGACTTGGAAAGGAAAATAAACTTCTTCGACTAAAGACAACATTCTCTGATGAGGGGCATATCTGTCCAAGATTCAGCCTAGATCCATCAGTTCTGAATGTTCTTTGGTCTAAACATTTCACAGTTGCCTACCTGCAGTAACTATTGCACGACAGTTTGCATCCAGGATGCGGTCACTGAGAGACTCTGCAGAAAATCCTGCGAACTAACAAAATAAAAAGACATTGCAGTGGGAACTCCAGGTTGCCTGAAGTTTATACTTTATGTGTGCAAGAATCTTGCTTGCATTTAAATGGGACAAATTTGGATATTTACAAACGAAGTGTTTAATTCAGTAAAATGAATAGTACCTTACTATATCTGCTTATGACACATTTACAAAGCGAAAGAAGGCATTTTGTTTGATCCTGAACTATTGTCTATTTCCTGCCAAAATTTTATTTCAATAAAACCTCTGACCCATACACTGAAATCACTTCCTGTCCCTTTTGCAATTATTTTATCTCAATTCCTGATATGTGGTTCACTGTATTTTTTAAAGAAAAAAGTAAAGAAAAATGTGTACCACAATAGAGTGGACAGCCCCGATGCGAGCACAAGCGAGCATACTGATGACCAGCTCCACAATCATTGGCATATAAATTGCCACTCTATCCCCTTTCTTTACGCCTGTGAAAATAAGAATGATAAAAGATCAATAATAAATTGTAAAGATCACTCACAAAATGACTTTAAGAATTGTAAAGATTTCTCAAAAAATGACTAAAAATGTTTATTCATAAAAGATCGCATACCAAAGAACCTCAAAAATGTTACATTTCTACATTCTAGGAACTGACATGTGGAATAACAATGCAGATTTCAGTTGGAGATTCAAAAAGTCTGCATGGACCCCAAACTTGCGAACTACAAAGATAGGACTTTCTATAAAGAGAATCTGTTGAAATGGGAGTTCTGTTTTTGGTGTCAAGGCCCCCAAGTTGGCATACTCCTCGAGTGCCATAGTCAGCGGAATGGGTGAACACACAACTCTGTAGCTGTCTGGTTTGCATATTTTTCACTTCATCCTACAGGTGACTCACACTGTTAACTCTTCTCTGCTCTCCAACTTCTATATCCTTCCATATGCTGATATATGTGGCATGTGCAATGTGCATAGCTATGTGCGATATCTTTTGTTAATATCACTGTGTAACACATAACTACCTCTCAAGGAACAACTTTTATGTTTATTCTATTATATAATAACAATTTCAAAAACCATAAAAGCAGACCCATGAATGCTTAAAAATTAAGCGCTCCTTTACTGTAAAAGAAATGCAAACTAGTAAACTGGGCCACTGATACAAACTTTCTGTGTCTATTCTTTCTTTCGAAACCCAACTGTAATCTACTCCACTTCCACCCCATCTCTGCACAACCAACTGATGAACACGAGATGCCATGTGTAGCAGGAACAGAGGGTTGGGAGCAAAAGACTGGTATTTTCCAGTTTGGGAGAAAATAATAAACATATATTTGTGTTATGTTAAAAGACATTCAAAAGTTGTACAAATGACTGGCTAGTAATTTATATGCCTATAAAATAAACTAATGAGAACTGTGATGGTGACTTCATAAAAATTTATACTTAAATTGTTAAGACCCTAGGCCTACTTCCAACACTTAATATTTGACACCACAGTATTTCCACAACATGAGCTAAATAGTTCATTTGGAATAGAAGTGCTAAAGAGACTTCCTAGTGGCAAGGTATTCTGCTGTATTATCTGATCTGCAAAGGCACACACAGCATCTTTTTTTTTCACAGTGCGACAGCCTATTCATGTTCATTAATGCATTAAAGAGATCACTTGAAAAAGTTTGAAGCAAACTCTGCATTTGAACAACAGCACAGCAAGTATCCACCTCTGGCCTGATTTTCCTGGATCATGGATCCGCCCATCTAGTTCAATCATGTAAGGGAATAAGGTCATAGCATTTAAACATAGTTGAGGCACTTGATATACCCCAAGGAAGATTTCCTATCTCTCCCTCTACAGTCTTTGGATATATAGAGATTAGCATTTACTTCAGCTCTTTAACAAATAGAAGAAGTTGCAACTTGTCACATACATTGTAATGGTGATAAGGGATAAATTAACCTTAGTTTGCCAACACATGGAAGACTTTGCAAACTTGTTATATAGGGATGTATTGATTTGAGATAACAACCAATGCTCATCAAAACACTTCAGAATCCACAAACTTGTAATGCATGTGACACAGTGAGTACTGATATTTAAACTAGGTCCATCAGCTATCAAGAAACTGGAGAATTTGCAACTCTACATGTCATTGGGATATAGAGAATGAGGATATTTACCTAAGCTTTTCAACACATTGGAGAATTTGCAAACTTGTTCCAACAGCTGACTGTATGTGATCTGACCATGGTCTCCGGGATCATTTCCTTCCCTAAAATTGCAAAAAAATTAACACAAATTTTGTTATACTCACACCACAAATTTCTTTCTATTATTGTCACACAAAAATGTATTTCAAAATCACAATCATCAACCTGTAAAAGAGAATTTATATAGCAGTGGATAGGGTGGGAATTCACAGACAGAACTGGAGGAGCATAGAATATTGAAGTGAGAGAGAAAGAAGTCTGTGTTCATGACCTGAAACGATAATCCAAGTATCAAATTCAGGAAGTTAGGTTACGAATGGTGGACAGCACAATCACAGTTAATTATATAATTTAAATTTCATGAGGTCAAGGACGCAATCGACAAACAAAACTGTCCTGAAAAAATAAAACATTTTAAAGGCAGACTGAAAGCAAGCTGTTGAAATAGAAACAGTATATCTGTAACATTAACTGATAGCCTTTCCCCAGGATTCCGTTCAACAGTGATTGTGCCAGGACTTTATTCCTTATGCCCTTTCCTATGCGATAATTCTACTGGACACCATACTGCCTCCAACAACAGTCAAGGTGGATGATCATCCTTGGGCTGGTTGTTAGAGCCATGAGCTGTAACATCCCCACAGCATGGTCAGAGTTGCAGCAAACACCACTATCAAATTACTATCATGACTGTTCCCAAGTCATTAAACTTTTACAGCTTAATCATCTGTGTGATGCAACAATATCTTCATGTCAATGCATGGCAGTACAATTGTAAAAACATGCACATTTTTTTGTGTGAAGTGTGAAGGTGGGTACACTGGCTGCCACTGAAACTGAAAGATTTACATTCAGGATGTTGGCTGAACACTATAAAGACAGTAAAGCTGTCTCATATGGGACCTAAGCACACATGATGAAATAGGTGGGCGCTGTGTAAATAATGATAGAGGAAATCCACTGTCAATCGTTTAAATTACATGCAACCATCACATCTCAAGATAATGAAACATCAGCAGATTCACATAAGATAATGAAATTGACATATATTTAGAAGTTGATACTATAATTTTACTTATGGGCTAAGCTTCAAATATTTTAGGGCCTGATTGCCAGCTTTTTGAGCTGCTGTCTTGCATATGAAATAAAAATATAAATATTCTCTAAACTTGCAGTCCTGTGTCGCTTCAACGTGCAAGCCTGACTAATAACCTGAGATCTAACCCATTCTTCAGCCCATGTGTTGTCCCTAATTCACATTCTGAAACATGTACCATTTATTTTTTCTTAGAGCAGTCCAAAGTCAGCCTCTCTCAACTACCATCCCATGACGGCATTAAAGGCCTCTCCGGCTGGCTGAATGTGTGCCAAACATATGGGTGAAACTCTCTAAGATTGAATTTACTGATTACCAGATAAGGGGTCTAGGGAGAGTAACTTCTTGGGAGTCCAGGGACAGCATCTCCATGGAGGTACATGGGGTGAAACCCCCACAAAAGTTAGCATTTCTTGCACGTTTAGAGCTAAATAATGCGGTCATTTTATGCTCAGGATTTAATTACATGAATGACAATAAATACGGTAATGTTTCGTAATCAGTAAATTTACTGAAGAATTTCACCCATGCAAACAGCAGAATTTTTATGGATTTCTGTTGACTGCATGAAAACCCATACATGTACACACACGTATGTATACATTCAGTCAAACCTTTTTAATCACAATCCACTACATCATAATCTCTCCTTAGTCAATTTTTTTTTCCAAGTGACTAAATACACAATAATCACAGCCTTTTGCCTGTCTCAGAAGGGTTGCAATTAAATGAGAGTCCACGGTACTTTCCCTATTAATCCATATATTCTGGATGACTTCAGCATTGTAATCTGGCATCTAAGACAAACAGAGATCACAACATGTCAATAAATAAAAAATGAAAAAGGATTATAACTTGAAAAAAGCTCCTAGTAACCTTCTGATAGCTCCTTACAGCGTGAGGTAATTGGAAAGGCAGTAATGCAAACAGTCTGTGATTTAGAATGGCATTTCATGAACCAAATCTGAACATGCAAGATTCAGTGGATTCCGCATAAGTGGGATGACTTGGAAAGATATTTCATGCCAGGTGTAAAAGGAGGCATGTCTACAATAGATAAATATAAGTGTCACCTTTTGACACTTCGTCAACTATGCATGTTTACTCAATGGACCTTAGAGCCCTGTCAAGTAACAAGGGTGACCGCTCCCTTGCCATTGCATTTGTACCTCATGAGTGCTCTTTGAAGATGTCAACTATGTTTGTTTTTGGGTTGTTCCACTCGGTGGCCCTTGTTGTTTATCTCTGCCAGTGTATACTTGAGGTGACATCAATTCTGATCAAGTAATGAGTGCTGGAGGACCTTGTCTTTACCGCTGTTAGAAATTTCATGTTTTCTCCTTTTTTTTAACCAATATTGCCTATTTCTATCATATTCTGTATTGTACTGAAAAATTCAATCAGACCACACTTATAATGCACTGCTATATTATATTGGACAAAACACACACAAAAAAAAATCCAATTTTGTTACTTCCAATGCAATAGCAGTGTAATTCTTAACTCTTCCTTTCATGTAACAGGCAGCATATTCTAAAATCACTTTGTGATGGGACACACAGCATCCGGCTTGTTGCTAAATCCCTTTCCATCACTCCTGCTGGGTAGTGGGGGAGGATGTTACATCGATCGTGCACTTTTTGATACCAACATACCGCTTTAACGACAGGTTCCTTATGCCCCCACCTTTGGTAGAACCCTCCTGTGGCTCGTAGGCGTTCGTAATGATCCTTCTTTGCTTAAGTAAAATACGAGGTTTTCAACCCCTTGGCGTTCTGTAAAATCAATACCGCTTAATGTAATGATACATTTTTTTAAACAGAGCATAGCAAGACCTTTCCATTGAGGTGCAACACTTGATATCTCTGATGGCTAGACGAGGCACTATGACGGACTGAAATTTTCAGTTAACCCACTGTACAACCGCCTCTCTAACTCAGCAAAATGAATACCGCTTAACATAATGGTATTATTTTTCAAATAGGGTAAAACAAGCCCTTTCCATTGAAATGCAACACTTTTATCTGCGTCGACGAGGTGCGTCACAAAGGTGTATATTGAAATTTTCAACTTACGCATTTTCTACTGACTCATTAGTTCAGCAAAATTAAAACTGCTCAGTTCAAAAACGGGCTAAGTCAGACGCCAATCATTCTGCCATCCTTATAAGCACATCTGTTATTGCGTAAACAGGCTGGTCAGTGTTGTGACAAGATTCTGCCCCGGTGGCACTAAGTTTCCATTGCGTATAACACTGCAGCAGAATGCTTGTACTTACAAGATTCTAAATGTTTGAGCAAACTCATGAGGCAGACCAACATGAATCTAACCATAGTGATAAGATCTAGTTGTGAACAGTGATTACCCATGGCCTAACGCCCTACTGCTTATTCGAGACAGGTTTAACTTCATTTCTTCTGTTATTATTCACTGATTGAAATGACAGAAAAAAGCAAACCTGTAAGAATCAGAAGTCGTGTCTGAGTTTTGAATGTCGGTATGCTTCTCCAAAGTTGCTTGTCGTCTGAAATTCCATCTGCTGAATGAGAGAAACCTTTTCGGCGACTCAGGACTATGGTCTTTATTATCAACATAGTGTGTAAAGACAAATAATATTTTGTGTACTTCAGGAGGGCACACCACTCACCTCTTGAAAGAAGTTAAAACAGATTTTGTAAATGTCATTTGATATCCCAAATCTGTTCATGCAGAAGGTCCAAATAACACTCTCTTCTTTAAGTGAGGTCTCTAAAAATACCATTAATCCAAAGTACATAGGGGTAGGCATTTTTTTTTTTTCTCCTCCAAGACTGCTTCGTAGGTACCTGCTGGTACCCGCATCATTCTAATGTTTAGTTGTCTCTAAAGAGTACAAGCAGATCTGTGAACGTTGGAATAAGACATGCTCGTCCATAACCTGAGACTGGTGCATACACTGGTCTGTGAAAGCGATCATGAACAAAATAAAGTTTGTGAGTATGGACAGAAGAAGGAAATTGATTAGCTGACCAAAGTTATAAATTCATTTTTTTCTCAGATTGGTTACGGCATTTAGTTTACCTCTTGTCGCAAGAGCTGTGCATTTTTGAGAACGATTTTCTCAGGGATTGCACTCTTTACCCTCTTTTGTGGATAATTTCCATATAATTATTTTGGACATTGTAACAATGATAGTTTTGTCTTCTGTGTGCCGACAGACCTGAAATCCGATTTGAAAATGGGTGATTCTGACAGGGTTGTGAATAAGTGTATACTCAGTATGTCCCACAGCTGTGTCAAAAGTCTTCTCACATTATCTTCTGCAGCTTTACAAGTGTAACAAGTCTTGTGGTATCTGGCAGCTGTAGCAATCACATCATCTGCTGTAAACATTGCCATACTTCTTAATTCACTGAAAGATATGGCAATATGCAGAACTACGTGTTATAGTAGTAGTGCAATTGCCTCTACCCAAGTACTCCCCACCCCCTTCCTCCCCCTGCTCTTGTATTTCTTTTGTTTTGTTAGGCCATATTCTGAGTGCACATTGATATTTCTGATTTGTGATTAACAGATTGCAATTACTTCCACCCAGTTTGCATTTTGCATTTTTTTTTCCATTTGACTTTTTGTTCTCTTTCAGCCAGCCATTCTTTTTTTATTCCCCTGTATGTCTGTTTAGTGAAGAAAAAATTACAAGCTGACATCAGCAGCATTGCAAACGCGGTGAAGAAGTCACAGAATGCAGTAAAAAATTCACAAAGAACGGGTTATTATGCTTTATTTGTGGCGTTTGAATGTTTGGCGAGGGACAGAATCACAGTCAATTTTTTCGAACGGCTAATGTGGCATCGCTCTTTAATGAAAGGACTAATTTCTACATCTAATCATTAGATCTAGACTGTCATATGGAAAGTGCATGAATTTGTGATTTGTTTTTAGTCACCAACGGCTGTATTCAAACCGTGGGGATACATGATATTTATTATACGAATAAGAAAACAAAACTTACTTTTGGTTCCTAACTTGCCAATGTTGCAGAGCAAAAATTAATGCGACACCGTCAAGACTACGTGCGCTAGTGCAGTGCTATGCTGACAAAGCACTCTCAGAATCCATTCAATACTGAATAATTTCGAATACAAGGGAGTAGGATACTGAGAACCTTCAAGTTATAAATTGCGGATTGTGTTTTCAATGATATCGTAATAAATTTGATGCAAAAATATGGAAGTATTTTAACAAATGCAATAAATGAAATTTTAAACTGAACGTGCAGCTTTTATATCACTGTTTTGGGTTGTTACCGCAACTCGTATTCGTTATCGAGAACAGAAGTGCTCTCGCCCGCTCTGCAACATTACACCGGTGTCGTTAAGATGGAAACGCCCGTAGTATCTTTTAAGGTGGGTATTCTTTTGATTACAATTGGAAGCAGTTACTGTTGATCTAAAGTCGTGAAATACCATTTTGTAAACTTAGACAAAATGTTTTGGAGTATTCTGAATCAGACTTTTAGCAATCAGTTATGTTCTAAATTGCTGAACTAAAATTTCATCAACACGCTAGCCTGAAAAAAAGTTCCCGCCTAATGCGTGGTCCAAAAATTAAAATTCGTTTTAAAAAGATATGCATGTTTACTTTATGGAGAACACTACCAAATGTGAAAACAAATATGTGGTCATTGTTTCCAGATGACTTCAAGTTCAACAGACCTTTTACATGGGAAAGTATTTGTTTCTCACTTAACTGTAAATAGGGTAAACACAGGAAACGTCCGCGTTTTTTCGCCTCTTCAAGACCCATTTTTAGGTGGTTCCAGTGGTCATACTATGACGGCCAACCTCGTTTTAGAATCAGAAAAAAATGTAGATTTTACCACATGAAGGTCAATTTGGTATCACAAAGTGCACAATTTGCACGCAAACATGTCATAAGCGGCCGGACTAGGGATAATGGCTGAATTTTGTTTAAGATCTATTGAACTTTGTTTAACAACCTTTTTCACATACTGAACTACACTGGGAAAGGACACCGTAGAGAAAGGGTGTTCAGTAGGAAGGCAAGAGAAGTGACCAGTGTGATGTGAAAGGGTTAAGCTGAATGGCCAGCATCTGTCAGAAACAGACCCACATGCATTCCACTGTGCATAAATTCTGAATTGATTCTCACAAATCAGCCCTCTTCCATTCTATACTTACGACAAGAGTTTCCATCAGTGTCCAGTACTAAGCTTGTACTGAATGATAGTTTCACAGTTCTAACATTAGCACACATAACTGGACAAGGGCGTTATGCATGTACTTACTTGTTTGAGGTGCTTTAATCTTCTCACCATTAAAAAAACCAATGCTATCAATGGTGCATTGTGATATATATAAGATGCACTAATTTACAAAACTAGACTGAAGAAAATTTCCAAATAAGCCTCAGCCAATACAAAAATATTAGGGACTTGACTTGATCAGTTGATGGGTATTAATTAGAGTTATGGACCATGTCTTGATTGGCATTAAGCATTGGGGTAAGGGATACTGTCTCAGTAGGCCTTAGGGTTTGATCTAGTAATGTGCTGGTGTCATGTGTGTACAAAGTGCATTTGGAAATCCATTCCTAAACTGTTTAAACAATCATCACCTCAGTGCAATAAAACTGTAATTAACAAAGAAAGTAGAAGCAGACAGAGGATTATTGCATTATGATGATGGGTTATTTTCCTGAAATCAACTCCCCTGAATCCACTAGGTGGCACTCTAGATGTTCAAATATACTTCATGTGTTTCATAGTATGTCCATTGTAACTTGAAATATCAACAGCACAACTATTTCATAATTCCATACAACAAAATTCAACCCTGAGACACTTAGCCCATCATGCCAAATCTCGCAATCCCTATCTGGCGGAGAAGTGCAGATCATCCCTTTGAAATAAAAGTGTGTGTGAAGAGCAATTAATGTGACTATCAGCTGGCAATGGTAACTTGCATGGTGATATTTTGCTCTTCACCTTTGTTAACTTCAAGACATTCCCAATGTTATAATTCACAGCATTAATTTGAAAGTGCTAGAAAACTGTTTATGATATCCTAGAGAATATTCATGTGCAAGCACAGGTTTCTGCAGATGATAGTAAGTTGATAATAAGTTTTCATATTTACGAAGCCAAACAGCAGAAAATCACCAAAAAGCCTTTTCGCCCAGAGTGTGGTTAGAAAGTTCTTTATATAATGTGACTTTTAATTTTATGAGGAAAATTACCTATTGTTCAAAGTATTTCAGTAATTTCAGAAACCTATATATAGTCTATATGTCTGACCAAGTAAGCAAAATTCAGACTTTTGGATGTGTAAACTGTTTGGGGTTGCATCAATCTACTTCTGTAGTTTATAAAAGCAGCTTGATCATGAATTATACACAAACAAGTTTGAGGATATATATATATATACAGTCGACTCCGCTTAATCGCCCATCCTCGGGATCACGGTAAAAGTGGTCGATTAAGCGGAGCGGCGATTAAGCGGAGGAAGTAATTTCGGCCATATTTTTGGTAAGGAGATTAAATTTCTTTGATGTCGTGGTTTGATATCGTGCATTGACACCTTCTCGTCGCCAGTCTCAGGACAAACTCGAGATTGAAGGTGTTGTAACGCACAAAATGTTTGATCTCCGCAGTCTCTCTCATTGGCCACCTCGCAGTAGCCCAGCAGACAATAAGGAGTAGGATGGCATGGTCGGGGTAGACCGTTCATCCACATGACACGTTCTCTGATCTAACCGAAATCCACCAGATAGGCGCAATCAAGGCGTGGGGGGAGGAGACCATACCCCACGGCTTTATGTGCATTAGCATTATCGGACGGGCGAAGGCGGTGATGCGTAGCATGGGACGAAGGGGGACAAGGGGAGGGGAAGGTGGAGAAAAAAGGCTTATCACATCTATTTCGGGGTGGCAGTTGTCACTCAGTCAACCGGTCTGCCATCCGTGCACAGTTAAACCGTCTGTGTACATTATTTGTTTGTCAACTGTAACCCTTCAACCGCTGATCTTTGAATTCACGGGCGCTGAAGAGTGGTCGATTATCCGGAGTGAGCGGCGATTATCCAGTGACTTTTATATAGAAAAAATTCGGTTCCCTGGGAAACGAGGCGATTAAGCGGAAAAGGCGATTAAGCGGAGGGCGATTAAGCGGAGTCGACTGTATATATATATAGGGAATCTTTTGATTTATAATAAAACACTTAAACAGGTCTATATGCTAACTACAAACTGCGCCTGTGCTAAATTTTTTAGTATTCAACAGGGCAGGAATATGTCTATAGATAGGGCCTGTGCAATATTGTAAATGTAAGGTATACTAACCAGAAAAATGCTATCTTGTTTCCAAGACCTTTCTTTATATTCCTGTCTAGCATGTTGTATGCTATATTTGTCTTGGCACCCTCCATCCACTTGATGAAGATCGGGCCCTTCCTCACATCGAAATTGTAGCTGAAGAACGGGCCTGACGGTTGAGATTCCCAGTGAAACTGTTCTGCTATCTCGCTCCAGAAAACCTCTGGTTCTTTTATTGACTGCTCATACATTTGTTGATACTGCTCGAAGCTCTTAACATGAGCAGTCTCCACCAGGCGCTGTGGAGGATCCACTTTCATGTTTGGATCGTGATGATGAATAACATGATGATGGTGAGCTGCGTGACAGTTACCGTCAGCCATCTCGCAAGAAAATGTACAGAAATTTTACAACACAGTTTCTTACTACTGTACCGCCGGCGCTTCGCCTCACTCACTGTTTGAGTCGTTTATCTTCAGCGAGGTATGAAGTAAAATGCTAAAAGTACGCTTGTCCCAGCCCTTCGTCGACTTGGGTGGTATCGAATAAGTGGCAACAGGTATCGAATATTTTACCCTAGGGTCCCAGATGAGGATTTTCTGAGAGTTCTGGGTTTAACCCCTCCTTCCTTTCCCTCCCCTTTTCCACCCGGCCCTATAGGGTGAAACCGAACAACGTACTAAATATATGACAAACTCGATGTGTTCAGCTTAACTATTTTACAGCCTCGTGGCACAGAACGTGTTGATAATTAGATGTATGTGGGACACGGGAGTTGGAGGGTGTATTCTATTCTATTCTATTCTATTCTATTCTATTCTATTCTATTCTAAATATAATTTTCTGTTTGCCAATTTTAAGAATTGGAATTCAGTACTAAAATATAATCTTTATTTTCACACCTGCTGATTGTTTTTTTTCCTTTGTAAGGAATTTGCACGCACTTTCTAAAATATGTGCAAATTTATTTCCTGTATTTATTATAATTATGTCAAGCATATAAAACTAACAAATTACAATACACCCCCCCCCCCC
>JAWQUT010000115.1:997512-1020155 GCA_033807755.1 Ellobium chinense | reverse complement strand
CCCCCCGAAATGGTGCACAGCAAAAGCTAAAGAAACATACCAACAGACGAGCCCACACTTTCAAACACTGGATTCTCGTTGACTTTTGGAATTTATATTTAAAAGATGAATTTCATTTTGCCTTCTAATTTGATGTATAGCATTCTTATGTAAAGCTCATACAAGGATGCCACTAACTTTTCATAAAATTTTCTGAACTTTCTATCCTTTCATTTAGCATCTAGACCAATTGTTCTTTATAGAGACTTACATTATGCAACAAAAAAACAAAAAACTGCACATGCATGATTAAGTAAATGGACAAAATACAAAAAGAAAATGTCCAAGGCAAACAGAAAGCAACAGACATGGAACAACTAAATTATTTTTTCCGTACTCTTCAGTTTCTCTCTGCAGTACATTGCTCACACAGATATGAATTTAGCAATATTTGAAATATTCGCTGATTTCAGAGAATCTCCGAAGAATGGCATCCCGGCGCCCAGTTTGCATCGATCTATGAGATTTCTTTATAGTGTCTTTCTATACTTGGTACCAGCTCTCCTCTTCCACCATTAATCTATAAGTAGTGCTACGTCAAAATCACCCACATCAGCGATACTATCAGGTCAGTTGCCAGGTCCTTTTGCAGCACAATGAGCCAAAATTATTGCCAGTTTGGCGGAGAAATGAATGAGAGGCGCTTTATTTAGAATTTTTCGGTCAAGCCTACAGAATTTAGATCTTACGATGTGTGTCAGTGGCAATATGTGTGTGCTTCTATATTTCGCACGATACAATCTACTTGCAGTGTGATTCTAAATTAATTTGTATCTCTCCGTCAGTCTCATGCACTTAATGTGGCGAAGACTTTATAATGCGCTGAGTCGGCTGAGACATCTAGGCTACTTTGAACATTAAAAGCAATAGCCGAGTGCCATGACTCGATCTATAGGTTTTCAATTCTACAATTTGTATTTTCTCTTTGATAGGATATAAGACAACGAATTTAACATCAAGTTCAGCTTGAGTTGTTACTGACAACCACCGTCTTTTGCTGTTTTTATTTTTTTTAATTTTTGCCTGCTTCCTTCGTGGCGCTCAAAAGCTTTATGTATCAATATCGCACACTCAGCTTTTACCGTTTGTGGTATGTTGACCGCTGGCTTTATTTGTTTGACACTCATAGCCGTGGTCAAACTTCCTGTTACCGCACTGCCTTGCTCCTGTTAAACGTGCTTTTCTGAGAGCTTAAAAGACTGTTAACGTAAGGTGTTTACCATTTACCGTGAAGGTTTGGTTGGGCGAATGGATGAGGAATGGAAAGCGAAGGCAAAATGTTCATGTCAATAAACGAAGAGGTACCGGTACATGTTCTTTTCCTGTCCATATTTAGTGTATCATCTCGAAATCTATGGACATGCATATGGTGGACGTACAGATTTCAGGTGAAAAAGAAAAAAAGGAAGGTCGACCAGCGATAAAATATACACTGAAGTTGAAATGGTAGACTAAATGTGTTAGAAAACTCATACAGTAGGCTTACAAAATGCAATAAAAGATGGATATAAAGTTTGCCTAGGTGCATGGAAAAAGTATATTTATTCATTAATTAAGGTATACTAACTTAATATCGAGGAACAATGAATCCGTGTTCATGAAGTTAATACTTAATAACAAGGTATACTTATTTAATTGAGTACTTGATATCGCGATTCCACTATATTATTACACGTCTACAAGCCGAAATGCCCCGGTCTTGTGAACTCTGCATTTGGTCGCGTTCGCTAGCAAACGGACTTTACCATGATCAGTGACTTATTCATCGCTGTCTCATTCCCACCTGTTTTGCACATACTGTATTGTGGGTGCATAATCTAGCAGGCCGATCACTGTAGCCTACTATCAGTATCACGCTGCTGATTCGCGTACGCGACTATCAAAGCAACATTCTGGTTCAAGGTGACCAGGGTGGCGCGAATAGAGATCTGATCCGAGTGGATGAAGGGTCCAAAAATGCTGACTACACACTAAGACAATGGGGCTGTTGTGTCCTGCACTGATAAGACAGTAATGGTAAACCCCGTATTCACCACACTCTTATATAATCATGATTAAGATATGATGCATGAATTGACCATGGGTTGGACTGTCGGGCGCCTATATCACTTTAGTTACATGTATCAAGTTCATTAGGTACAACTTCCTGCTTAACTTTATTGTATCTACTTTTAGATGACCGGGAAATTCCGGAAGAAAAACAAATGCTAAAAACGAAGAGGGAGAGAGAGAGAGAAAGAAAGAGAGACGGAGAGAGAGAGAGAGAGAGAGAAAGAGAGAGAAAGAGAGAGAGAGAGAGAGAGAGAGAGAGAGAAGGATCAGACAAACAGATAGGCGGTGTGGATGGGTATCCTTACTGAGTGCCACTAATACTCCCATAATGAGAAAAATCCTGTCACTGAAATTGATAGTGACGGTGGGGGGTTTGCAGATATGGCTACCACTACTACCAGTACTGTAATGACTGAAGTATTTATGAGCAGTGGCCATATGCCTAATCCTTACGTTAGCTGGCGCATTGTGGTAACTACGGGAAACTCCAAAAAAACATTAGCGGTGTTCACTGCCATAAATGCAGTGCGTTAAGTATTGTATGGTGTGTGCAGACAGCCACAGGACCATAACTTCGAAATGATATCGGGGTGCCTCGAAGGTGTATCGCCCACCTGACCCAAGGGCAGGATGGAGCGCACGGAGTTGTGAAGAGGCCTCATCCGAATCTCTCACAAAGACCTCACGACGGAGTAATTACAGCCATTTTAAAAAAACCTGTGAGATCAGTACAGCATTTTAACTTCTCATTCATTCTGTAAAACTAAGAGAGACAGCACCCGTAGCACATCTCATTGTTTGTCATGTGGCAAAATGAACGTGACCACTTGTCCACATTTTTGGATGCCCAAATAATAGTCTAATTAGACTGAATACTTTAGTCTGCAAAAAAAAACCAAAACACTGTTATAATATCAGCGTAGCACAGTCCTCATACAAGAGATACTGCCAAGTGCAAACGCAATGCAGATAGATGAAGTATTATGCACAAATCATCACACGTGACCTAAGTTGTGGTGAAAGCTACATACATGTACATGCCTCTACTCTCCAATGGTAATGATACACGACATTTGTGCTCTGTAATCTCCACATTACATTGCAGTCACACACCATCTACAGAATGATGGAAAAATGCACCTCCACAACTCAATGATCTAACAATACCCACTTCCTGTCATACCTCATGTTTACATACTCATAACATGGGACACAGATGACAAAAGACATTTTATAAATAACAGGACAGCCTTATTACTGTAAAATTACATTAAGACTCATTTAATTCTTTATTTCCATACAGCATTTGAGCGAACATCGACAATTCAAGGGGCCATATACCCCCATGAAGTAAAACAAAAGCAGGGCAAATGTTACTTTGCTGTGTGTCAAATTCATCATTTCAATTATTGTAATATGCATTAAAAATCAACCACAATTGCAACTCTAACCACAAAATGTGAGACCAAAGAAATGAGAGAAACAAAAATACCTACAGCAGTCTAGGCATAACTGACCACTTGTGTGTAATCTTTCACACTTCTGTTAATCTTTTCACATTTTCACTGACCTGACAGGGCCCACACACTAAATGGCAAAAGAAAGACAATATTGTGGTCTGTATCTCAAGTTTAGATTGTGCTTATGAAAATACAATATTATATGTAGTAAATATGAATATTCTGCTATTCATATTGTCTCTGGAGAATAACTTTTCTTAACTTCAAACATGAGCCAGCTCTTTTACTTAAAACCCACCACTTGTGACACTGTAGTGCATGAAATTTCAAGAGAGGCTGCATAAAGATGAAAAGTTCATATGCCAGAGAATAAGAAAAAGAAGGCAAGACAAGAGACCCTAGGATGAAACATAGCTGCCCATAAACAGGTGCCTATCTAGGGGAGTTACCCACCTCTGTCCTGGGCACAGAGATTAGAAGGAAAGCAACAAAAGTGGTTCCTTAAGTGATCTGTAAGTGGCAAAACAGGCAAACCGGAATGAGGTAAGTGTTAAAAAACAAATGGACTACAAACAGAAACATGTTGACCACACAAGATGTACAGGAATAACAAACTGATAATTCTGATTCTGGAGATGCTTAGGTCATATGCAAAAATACTGACATTAGGATGAGGGAAGATGCCAGGACAGGGAGAAAAAAAAAAGGTCAAGCTACATAATACTCCAATGATCATTGAAACTTTATACTTTATTCCTGCCCTACATGACTGTCACTGAATTCCACTGCCAAATAGCTTCAATAAAATGTAGAATACATGTATTTTCATAATTAATAATGCCATATGCTGTGGGATGGGGCACACCATACAATAAATAAAAATCATTGCAAACATGTGAGCGAGTTTCTAGCCGCTCAGATACCAAGTCTTTCTGTAACAATCAATACCTTAATATTTCTGACAACACTCCCAGTCTTAGGAAAATTATAGTCTTTTACACTCCAAAAGTGAGAAAAAAAAAAGGGCAATTACTGCAACATGTTACTTCTATGCCTTGGATGTACTACTGCTTGCTATTATCACTGTTCAAAGATGAGATGACAAGGACTTAGGAAGCCATACCAAATGAATAGCATCCTTTTTTCTTGTGAAACCTTACTACTCCAACTCACTCTGGAATACCAACAACTTTAAATGAAACACCAACAACTGCATCCACAAATTTCAGGATCTTGCCGGAAGAGCAATCAACTGAGTGCACACTGTAACCCCAAGAGGAAACCTTAACCAAACAATCAAACTAGGTGACGCTGGGTAATTGATGAGCCTTTAAATATGGTAGAAACAGTTAAGAATGTGGGTCGAAGTATGTGGACCTGCCAAAGCAAATACACTCCTGCTGCCATCTCATGTAGTAGGGTCATGAAGAGGCTCACAGCAAAAAAACATGCCTTGTTAAGACATGACAGCTTGATTTCTCTTTCACCCTGTTATCCTGAGCCACCAAAAAAAACTGATGGTTGCTTTTCCACATTATGCCTACCTAACTTTTTCATGAGTTTTATAAAAGATTGGTTGGTGACTGTTGAAGTAAATCCTAGCAAACCTAAAGAAAAATAATCTCATTAGCTCTGCACACTCTAGACAGAGATATCAATTATGATGTCAATTATTGTGGCATACTGGGCATAGTCATTTTGTAATTCTGATGGCAAATGATTTTTATCCAGTTGACTGCCTAAATAGTATCAAATTAATTTCACTGCCTATTACTTTCACTTTGCTTCATTTGGTATAGACCCAACAGTGCACATAATGCAGTCATCATCCTAAAATGTAAATATATATGGCCTTCTGCCTTTTCAAAATGGACCCGGATCCTGAACACATAGTGATGTACTAATAAAACTTTATGAACATTTGATTGCAGCCTGCGGTCATCTGCCTGTTCAAATACATATATGGATTCAATCTTATAAACTCATAAAACAGCCATCCCAGATACCCATGTCTGAGTGCCCCAAGATCACAAGAGGCCATAAAACATTGCTGCTGTGCAGAAGATTACAAAACAAGATCCACAAGTCATCGTAGTTATGAAAATTATGCAACCCAATAGCTATTTCTGTTAGTGCTACACACAAGATCATGCATGAAACCCTGGAATGAGATAGGTGAAAGATGGCTTAAACCTAGTTGCACAAATGGATTTTTTTGTATATAGTAGAACAAAACTACTTTGAAATTTGGGCCCAAAGGCTGTGTAGTCAGAAGAGATCAGGCATGGATAGCTGCAATCCAGTCAAATGAGCTAACGAGATCAGAAAATGATGGTTTTGTGGCCTGTCTTGGACCCCTTCTTCCTAACCACAGGTACCCTATGGCATGTTTCAACTGTCAGACATCCCTTGTGCTTGACTTTTTTACCAGATGATGTATGTTACTCAAATTCACCCATACCCTGAATGAACAGCACCCAAAGAGAGGAATCTGTCATACATATTTGTTATATGGCAACACTGGCCTCTACAAGAAAGTCATAATTCAGTTTCTTGAAGACCAAGGGAGGGAAAAAAAACCAAAAACTTCCAATGCATCTATCAATTTTTTTGGCTATTTAAAAAATTCAAGAAAAAACGTGAGGGAAAGAAATTTAAACAATATCATGCGCAAGACCCGTAAATTTGGAACTCTAAACATCATCTCCGCAGAGTATCGTTATGCCCTACAAGAGCATGCACTGCTTTGGATTTGTTTAATTAGGAGTCAAGTGTGACTATCAACTTTAAATGAATGTACCCTGTACATTAAAAAAAAAAAATGCATTTCTCTCAATATTAAAGCTGCAATATTGATACCATAACCAAAGCATGAAAATGGCTTAAAGAATCACAGGAATTACTGATTTGAAGGAGCATACTGTCAAAGAATGTTTCTGCAAATGCTACACACGGAAATATAGACTGCTGTAGGACCAATGCTTTGCACATGCATATATACACTCAAGATTCATTGGTTTAGAAGGCACTCATTAAGTTTAAACAGAGACAACATCTTTGTCAAAATCAGAATTAAGGACAACGAAACTGGAAAACTGGGTACACATTTTTTCTAAACTGCTACTGCTTGTCAAAATGCCCATTGGGCAGACTTAAGAAGCACATTAAATGAGGGAATCAGCTGAATGGAAACAATGATTTAAAGGAACACAACAATATAGAAAACTCAACACCAAATCCTTTTCCCCTTGTGCATCATTTTTCACCCATCTGTGAAAGTGAATGCACAGGAGTTGATAAGCTATAAACAGAAAAGAAAAAAAATAAAAAGGTCTAAATGTAATGGTCTTACTTCCATGCCTAGAACTGAGCAATAAGAATGCACTGAAGAGATCTTCAGAAGTGCAATGGCAAGACAAAACAAATACCTAAGACTCAATTTCTATGTTATGCCATACCTGGAATTAATGTTACATTCAAATCAGAAAAGGAAAACAAGACTTGTAAACAGAATGTGGTAAATAAAGAACCAAAGGAAAATAAAAAAAAAGAGCAAAACATCGTACAACACTTTTTCAAACAACATTTGGAAATATGCTCGGAAAAGAGAAGCTTAAGAAAGACAAAATATATCAACATTGCAATGTGTCATAAATAATAAAACATAAATTTCACATAATTCTCCTTTATCCACTAGATCTCACTACACAGGTATAGCCAAAGCTCACTGAACAATTCCCGCAGGGTGATATCATATAAAATGTTTTCAGCATGGACACATAATGTTTTGTCTCTTTTACAAAAATAAGTAAGGACTTCAAAAATATATAATTTTTCTCACACTTTTGCTTAAAAACCCTCCTTTAGGAACTTCTAGGTCCTTACGCATTGAGTGTCTATTTAAAGCTGTATGAATATCATAAACATCAGTTTACCTGTTGTAATACCAGGCTAGTGGATTAATATTTTCCAACTCACACTGAAAATATTGATAGCCTACTCTATAAAAAGTAACCATTCTACTTCCATAAAAAAAAAAAATCGCCACAGTCGGACATTCTTAAAAAGTTGTCCTTTTAACAAAATATCAGTTACCCTCATCCAGTTTATTTAAAGATGACCAATGTCATCTCTTAAATACTTCTTCCCTGCACAACTCAAAACATCTTGACACCTTCAGATGTATTCTAATGAAAAAAATGCTGCAATGAATTTTCAAAAAAGCATAACTTTTTGAATTAACAGAGGAAAATCTGAGAAATGCTGCCATAACATTGAAGAGAGAAAAAAAAATACAAAGAAATGAGGGTTGAAAAAAAAATGATGTACTTAATTAGTTGATTCTACAAAACACATTTGGATTTGCGTATATATTGCCTTGCTTCTTTCTACCAAGCCTGTATAAGATATAATTCTTTTTGTTTACAGAATATTTATTATACTGAATGCAAACACCACTTGGCACCAATTAAATGCAATGCATCAACAGAGTAGTTCACTACTGTTAATTTGGACTACCATGCAGACAACACGCACACAGTGTGTAAAATGTACACACAGACTATTTATATATACTCATCTAAACAAAATTAGCAACCACTGCAATCACTGAGACAGAAATCAAATAAAATCATGTCTTCCCAAACGCTAATGGAAAAGAAGTTGCACTCTATAATATATTTTCTTGGTCCGTAAGAGTTTCCTAAAATAACATCTGGAATACTGTGGGTCACTGCTCGATCTCCAGCAGTGAAGCCTATTCATATAATATATCTCACTTCTTAAATATAAAATACATCCCATCTCATCCACTGAAACGTGTAGAAATGGCAACTGTGGGTATCACAAAGGCTTGTTTTTGTCATTTTCTTCTTTTTCATTATGGGTGCCATTAAGCAAGCCATTGGCAAAATGATTATCCAGCTTCAGGTTGAGGGCATTGCGCAAAGTTGTCTTCAATCCATTCTTCTGTCCACGGCAGTGTTTCTGGAGCTGAATAGAGAAAATAAAGAAAGGCATATTATTGTCCAAGACTAGTAACCACAATAGAGAAAAATTATATATATTCAACAGATGACTGGCTTCTCATAAACAGGGGTGCCACTGCCTTTTCATGAAACTCTCTAAATCTTTTGTGAAAAGTATCATGGACTTCGCTCTTAGCCTGAAACGTCTACTTTTAATTAAGCCATTCATATTAGATCTCTACATAAGCTATATTAAATAATAAATAAGTACAAATTCACCGAATGCAATCTTCTGCACAGAAAAAGAAGGCAGACTTGCCAACCCTTAAATATAAGGGCCAGGCAGCAGATGAGGCTGTGTAAATAAAATAAAACTCATGACCTCTTCTCAATCATCATTAAAATCTTGTCTTTTACATGTGTCAGAAACTGCTTCACTGAAGCATAGAAGCTAGGAAAAATAATTTCAAAATTTTGTGGGCTTTGATATTAGAGAAGAGAAAGGGATTGGAAATCCCAGATACTACTAAAATACCTATGGAAGACTATGATTCAGACTATCTCAGGACATTTGTATAGACTTATTAGTTCTGCAAAGTCCACTATCCTAACCAAACTGCCCATGGAAGACAGGAAGCAAGACTAAACTGGGCCATCTGCCAGTCCCCGTCTTGTGTAACTCGGCTATTCACTGTGTTGCATAAATTAAGCCTACCAGGATGTCAGCGGGCAAAAGTGTGCTTAGGAAAGTATAACTGCCAAATCAGTGTGTCCTGTCTTCCTTTTGTTCTCCAAATAAGTCTTCAAAACTAGAATAACGGCTTTTGTGACAAGTACAAAGCATGTGAAACTGTCATCTGTGACCTTTCATCAATTCTAATCTATCCGTAAGTTTGCTGTACCAAAACAACCAATTATCAATAACAATCTATCTATGCAGCAGCTGTGCCAAAACTTGCGATAAAATTTTGGATCTTGGAATTTTTATTTTCAATAGAGTCATCTCTGGTTCTCGGACAGCATTCTTAGAGCTGCCAATGAATTCAGTTTCCAAGAATTGTCAAATAGCGGCATCCCAAACAATCATAGCCAGAAAGTTTCAATTGGTCCTCTAAGATATTGCAATAAGAAGAACATTTATTAACTCGAGGAGAAATGGAGGAGAATTCAGGTATATGAGCAGAAAGATGAACAGAATTTCAAGAAGTGAAGGATTTTTTTTAGACCGGATTATTCTTAAACATACCTCTTACACAGCTGAGGTAGTAAAAGCAGAAAAGAATTTCAACACAATATTCTTCACTAAAGATTCTGTAAATTAGTCACAGGAATCAAAGCCTGCAAAACTGGCAGAACTAATCTTGCAAAATATGCTGCATTACAAACAGGTGCACAAAGGCATAATGAAGCCATGAGCAATTGGACCACTTTCACATAGTACTCACCAGGTGCTGAAATTCTCTGATTTCATCATCTGTGATAACATACTCTGTGTTGTCTTCTTCAACCCAACCCATTGACAACAACAGTCTGAGGACAAAGTAAATATTGGTTTGATTTAGTGGATGAGAATTTTATTAAGACTCACTGTCATTAGTGAATTTAGACAGTTCCATTCTGTATATATGTGGACATTGTTGAAAGTACCATTCACTTATGACCTCCTAATCTTGAAATTGTATGACAGTGTTTTGCCAATCCTGAAATTTGCTATAAACATGCTTCAACTTAAATCAGGTAATTGCATATTGCTAACAAAGAAAATAAATACAATAACAGCTATTTATTATTGTGCATGATTCTACACTTTAGGTTCTAGAATGTTTCATCTGACTCAGAATACATCACTGACTGATCCTTTGAATTGGAACTCTTCAAAATCATACAACCAAAGAGCTGTCAATCTAGAATTCCAGATATAATCAAAACATGGCGTCCATGTTCTGATCCTTAATTTTATGATGCTGATGTTGCTCAAAAGTATATAATAAAGAGGAATAATAAACAGTTCATTTTCTCGAATATCAAATATTCATGCAAAACCTTTCTTGCATTGGCTGATAGAACATCACAATGTGCAAAATTGATGTAAAGAACTACTTTAAAACTTCGACCCTAGACTGTCTTTAGAATTCAATATGATTCTCACTGAACTCTTCACCGATGTTAAAAATAAGCCCCCGGCAACCCCCCCCCCCCNCCCCCCCCCCCCTCCAAAAACCAAACTTGTAAATCAAGCATATGAAGGATTTTATTCCCAATTTCACAAACCATAAGCCCTATGAGAAATGTAGTCGATGAAAATGTCAGATACTGAACGCCTTCTTATCCATTTAGAAGTGCATACTGAACCCTCCCACTGAGCTTGTATTCACCAGTCTTCATAATTTTTTATTTCCATCTTGCAAAACTTGAGAACACTCAAGAAGTTTCCTAATTTTTCATGAAAAGGTTCTGTATTTTGGGAATTTCAAAATGGGGAAGAATTGTTTATCTGATACTTCTGAGATGTATACACAACATAACACAGTTTAACGACTTACCGTTTCTCCTCCTCCTCTCCTCCTGACAAATTAATGTGATCTACATCGTTGATAAGTGCTTCACCATTTATATTGGACTCTCCATTCACATGCTTGTCCATATCACCATTCATCTTTCCCACCCCATTCATGACAGGCTTGTTGGAACTCTCCCTGTTATTGCTTCCATAATTTCCATTCACTGGAGAAAAGTCAGCATTTTCCACATTCATAGGGCTCTCTTCCGTCTCTTTCAGCGGCTACAAATACAGAAAAATCAGAGAAAGAAAATATATACTTTGTCATCAAACTTTTAAATGTCCCTATTGCAACTTCACACTAAAAATGTTATAGAACTGTACAATGAAACTGATTTTTTTGAAGTGCATATACCGAGAAATAAAAATATGAACTCCAAATTTTCCAAACCCCAGGACACACAAATGTCAGATTTATTTGTCTGCCCACGATTCTTTTACTTGCAGCTACAAATTGATCTGGTTTCGTCTGCTGACAAATAAAATATGTCTGGCAGACATAGTTTCATGACGCTGCCATAGCCTGGAAAATATTTCTCACAGCACTACACGCGAGCAAAGCGGCCTTCCAAAACTCACCTGCTTTTTTCCTATGGCATTTTGATTTAAATCTTGATAGGCATCTCCATTACGCACACTGCTCTCATTACGAAGGGCCCTGAGAAAGTCACTCTTCTTGTTCCCCAGCTTCTTCGGCTGCGTTACAATTGCCAGATCAGGTGTTGGACTATAGCGTGTACCCTTAAAAGGAAGAAAAGATAGCTGGCTATGAATGTAGATGGCAAGCAAGCTATATCTATGACAAAACAAGCTATCCCTTGGTCATTGCCTCCTCAGCATCTGTAAATCACAAGAGAAAAAAAAAGCAAATCGCAAATGGCCAAATCTTACTTTTCACACCACAGAGTAACTGGTAAATGAAGAATGCAGCAAGAAACACAATAATTGTCATCACGAGCATTCCAAGCTGCAATATCTGCAGCGAGTTACAGGATATTTTACAAGGATTGTTCAAATGTGGAATCTGCCCATTTTCAATCCTTGTTCTCATTCAATGAGTCAAAGTGTTTAAATATTTTCAACACCCCCCCCCCCCCNCCCCCAAATTACTTATTTCTTATTCTTTGTTTTCCTGAATCATCATCTTATATATTTCAATCATCAGATCAATCAAATGGCTGTAAACTGTCCAGTCTACAACACAGGCTCAGCAATTCTCTGCCTATGGTAAGGGAGCAAACCCATAATCTCAAGCCCATTTGTTGTCTAACTAAAATTCTAGTTCACATTTATAAGTTGTTTTTTTCAGATTGTGTAATTGGGCAAGATACTATTTATTTCAGTTGAAAAGATATCATATATTTTATCATTAATTCACATAATAACTATTATAGAATCTTTATCACAAGAGGAAAACAAAAATTCTTGGGCTCCTTGCAATAAAGTTGTATGTGCTCTCTTTTTTGTATTGTACAGGGCTATTGCACTGGGAAAACAATATATGCTTTGCAATAAGCTCATTCTGTTCCACCATCTACAGTTACTTATGCTTGCTACTGATAAGGAAGGATCAAGCAATTTGATACAGTGCCGGTGTGGGGGTTTATACCACTTAGGCAGGAAAGTGTTAATAGTATGTTCCTCTACAATATTCATGCCCCACTTTAGGGATAATACTTTAGGGATAATTTGCCAGCAGTTTTCAAGGTTTTTTCTAGGAGTACAATCATGTGCATCAAGACTGATTCTTGTTACAGTGTGAGTCATCTCTGCTACAAAAACTGTAATTTTTGTTTCTTGGAAGTCCCAATTTCGAGAAAGAAATTACAAATTTAAGGACATTCTCAGGAATTTTGTAGCAAATAGCAAATTCCAGGAGGAAACAAGAACCCTGCTTTCAGAGCATTTAAGCATTACTGATGCCTAATTGTGGGACAGGAAGGAGGGGTTTTAACACAATTTATACTGACACCATGATGTTATATGAACCCAGAATATTATGTCCATTACCTCTTTGTGGTTTGGCTTGTTGGAAGGACTAAGAGGTGAAGAATCTCTGACACTACCATTCATTCGTCCACCTTCACGACCATTCTTCTTTACTTGACCATTCTGATGACAAAGAAGGAAGCAGGACTGATAATGACATTCATCCACTTCTTGCAAACTAAAATCACTGTGAAGTCAACATCAAAACTAGTACTAACAACTATAAAGCACCCACCAATAATCTCTTAATGCTACTGAGCAGAAACACACAAAGCAGGGCAAAATCCCACTGTAAAATTATGCCTCCTAATGAAGAGCTCCTTGCAAAATGTCTGGTGTATGTTACAACTTGAGCTCGTATGAGTCAATAATTTTCTGTATTCAGTCATTCTAAAAAGAGTTAGATAAATACATTTTGAAAAGTGCCCTAAGAATTTCAAGTGTGTTCTAAGACTTCATAAGTCCACAGTTGCTTATCCCTGGACAGAGTTTTTCCCCCTAAAATAAGGCATTTTCTGGACCAATGAGGGAATTTTCACGAACACTTCATGTGAATATAATACACACCTTCCACTTATCACTAATAATCAGTTTTTATTGCTTACATTAATGAAAAAAAAACAGAATGAGGAATGTTTTTTTTTTTCTCCAGAACAAGGCATTAAAAATGAGTGCTAAAGAAAATTCTAGCTGCAGATCTCAGCCATGCCATCACCATCTGAGCTTTTGCTACTGAATTTTGATGCCATGTACTGATATTTTACAACTTTTAATGCTGACACAGTGTGACAAACAGACCATTCAACAGATCTTGAGAACAGAAACCAGGTTCTGCTCTTGGCTCCTACTTGGAATCATTTGCTAAACTGACCACACTGTAATCTTTATTCCCAATATCTTGATTTTCTGCATTCTTATGGATACTTTTCAAATTTAGTAAGACTGGATAAAACAGGCCAACATCAATGCTCTCTGGATTAAAAAAAACAAAACATTACTATCATTATACTTTTATCACATTAGGCCAACCACATGAGAACCCGAGCCAGCAGACATCTTGTAACTTTCGGACTATCCACAGTGACTTCTCTTTAGTATCAAAGGCTGATTTCCAGAGTGGATCAGTATTGTTGGAAAGTACATGAAGCAAAGTTTGCTAATCACGCTGAACATATTTGTTGACAAAGTCAGTTTGATATTTGGTGGGCTATTTGCTGGATTTTTTGGTACCATGCGGGAAAACTGCTAGTCTATGTAGGCATATTTGCAAGTCCAGCCATGTTATCAACAATGATGCTTGAATTTGTTTCAAAAGAGAAAGTCACAATTCTAAGCCAGCTGTTGAGGGCTATCGAAGCTTCACAGAAGATTTACACTAACCTAGTAGATAACCATGGTACAGTCGACCCCGCTTAATCGCCTTTTCCGCTTAATCGCCTCGTTTCCTAAGGAACCGAATTTTTTCTATATAAAAGTCACTGGATAATCACCTCTCACTCCGGATAATCGACTTCTCTTCAGCGCCCATGAATTCAAAGATCAGCGGTTGAAGGGTTACAGTTGACAAACAAACAATGTACATAGATGGTTTAACTGCACGACGGATGGCAGACTGGTTGACTGAGTGACAGCTGCCACCCCGAAATAGGTGTGATAAGCCTTTCCTCTCCACCTCCCCCTCCCCTTTGTCCCACGCTACGCATCACCGCCTTCGCCAGTCCGATATGCTACTGCGCCGAAAGCCATGGTATAGTCTCCTCCCCCCCACGCCTTGATTGCGCCTGTCTGGTGGATTTCGATTAGATCAGAGAATGTGTCAGGTGGATGAAGGGTCTACCCCAACAATGCCATCCTACTCCTTATTGTCTGCTGGGTTATTGCGAGGTGGCCAATGAGAGAGACCGCGAAATTCAAACATTTTGTGCGCTATAACACCGTCAAACTCGAGTTTGTCCTGGGTCTGTCGACAAGAAGGTATCAGTGCACGATATCAAACCACGACATCAAAGAAATTTAAATCTTCTTACCAAAAATACGGCCGAAATTACTTCCTCCGCTTAATCGACCACTTTTTCCGTGATCCCAAGGATGGGCGATCAAGCGGAGTCGACTGTATTTGACTTTGTTAAGTCATTTCACCAACTTGACAGTGAAGTCACTGTCATGAACTCGGGCCTCACACTAGTTCATTCAGTGAACTTGCCAGTAACCATATCTGACTGCACAAGTTATCTTTTACTGGCGGACACATCAAAAAGAAGAGGAAATAAAACAGCTTGATCTGATATGTGAAAAACTTAAAACAATTACCTTGCTTGGGACCAATGCCTTGTAAATGCCTGGAGATGTATTCTTTAACAAGTCACTGGAATCCTCATTTCGACTTGATTTTGGAGGGTTATCTGTAGATCAGAGATAGTCAACATTAAGGAAACTGTCCTAAGAGAATATATGAACCATACAATATAACAACAGAACCTTTCCTACGGCAATTTCAGATAAGCTGACCTCTTGAGGGTCTGTCTTAGGTATGCACTTGATCATCTTCTCATGTTTGCATGAGTATAGAAGCCTTCAGTGAATTTGAACAACATTACAGGACAGCCAAAAAATGTACTGGGGGCCCTATTTTATAATGATAGCAATACAAACTACAACTGGACAGTACTGTCCAAATAATAATGGATAGTATCAAAAGTAACTGATTACCAGTTGTAAGCCCCTTGACAAATTTTGAACAGATCTCTCTCTTAAATAAAAAAAGTATCAGTCTCTAAGCAAGCCAAGATGGCTGCGACTAATGCAGAAGAGACAGGAAACAATTTTTTTTTTTTTTGTGAGAAATAATTTTCATAAGTCAAGCTCAACTCGCAAAAATTAGATCCTCATGAAAATAACTCCTACAGAAACCATGGTGCGAACTTAAATGAGAATTTTAGTAATCAAAATGAAGAGCTACTGAGCAAATAAGCAGAGTCTACCATTTTGATGTTAGGTAGAGTTCTTACACAGCAGAAAATACACTTCCAAACACCAAAACTACAGACAGTCAAAATTTATGTTTAAGCCACTCTCATTCGTTTGATATCATATCTTTACCTGCTTTTGTTTTTCAATATACTCTCACCTAGAATGAACTTACTGCAAAGGCTGGCATATTTCATATTAGGAGGAAACAGTATTACTTACCCCAAACACCAGATCCAGGCTTTGTATGCTTCACATCTGCTGCATTCTCTCCTGATCCCACAAGAGATGGCTAAAGAGAGGAAAGGGAGGCAAATTACACAACTGACCAAGTTTCTCTCAACCTTTTATTGTTTCTTAACTGACCCACACTGAAGATCCTAATAAGTTTAGAATAAGATGCTGAAACAGGGTCTAATCATACAATCAACAATAATCATACAAATACTAGTGCTAAAAGTAGCACTGGGACAAGTACTCAGAACATTCTAACAGGTCTAGACATCATTTTATTACAACAGTAAAAAATCAAACTTGGGCCCACCTGTATATTATGAGCTTGCTACCTAACAACCTTTACTCAGTGTTGTCACCCTTCTCTAGCAAAATTTTGTTTTATTACATAAGAAAATTATTTAATGGCACAATAAAGGATTCTCTGCCTGAATTTAAACAAATTTCGGCATTCTCAATCATTACTTTTGGCTACTCTTAGAATTCTTAGAGCAAAGATTTTTTCTCACATGTGATTCTATCTGACCTGGTCAATAGTCTTGTGAACTGTGGTTGTAACAGGATGTATTTACGATAAACTGCTGTCTCCATATATCCTCTGTTTCAACTGTCAGTAAAAAGTATATAGAAGGAAGGGCAGCACCAGCATATTTCAAAGTATAAAATAATTTTCTGGCACGTTTCCACTTCCCTTTTGCAAGCTATAACAGGAAAAACTGGCAACAAACTCACAAGACTCCCTGCAGTTCTATAACTTCTGGTTTTGTGGTGCATAATTTCTGTATTCAACTGTGAAGTTTAAGCTTCTCTGCATGCAAAGAAAAAACCGTTTATTTGTTATTTGAGCTTGTTAAAGATAGATGCTTACAAAATCATCACTGAAGGGTCTGTCTCGCTCTCCATCCTTATCCTTGCTCTTTCCATCAGTTTCTCTGCTGTCCTTACTATGGTCCTTTTCATAGTAATTTCTCTTGGAAGGACCCTAGTGGTAGAAAAGTTGATATACATGGTGAAAGGGACCAAAATTAGAAATATTCCTTTCATAAAAAGATCATAGGGATCATGTCTCATAAACTAGACAAATTCCCTAAGCTTTTGCTTAAGCTTTTGCTTTCCTGCTGAAGTCCATGCTTTGTTCATTCATGAGGTGCCATGTCACACGGTATACGTGATCAAATGTTATCCTCTACACCAAGCATTCCTGCACAGGACAGCATATTAAACCATAAAGAATGAAATCTGTAAACTCTCACTTCTCACATCATAGCAGCTCAAATTGAAACAAATATTCTCTAGTCCATTTCTGAGGCGCAAAATACAATAACAACCAAAAAAAAAAACAACCAATGTATTTGCTATTTTCCCCTTCTCACTGATGTACCTGTGATGCGGTAGGTGAAGCCCAAACACCGGGTTAAAAGTGCTGCGAGCAGAAGCAGGCTTGAAGTGAGAGTAAAAAGGTAAAATATAAAGTAAAAGTGAATTCTTTCAACAGGCTACAGAACTTCTACTGCATATCTCAATTTTTCAATGATTACCCATTTCACAGTCTCTGACTCTTGCCAAAATGTTAAAACCCCCGCAGAGCGCTCTCCTCCTTCAAAACTGCACTAGCTCTCATTTACCTGGTGCAAATCATTAACACCAATACATCTTATTTCCTTGTCAACAACACAAATGAATCAAACCATCTAAAAGCAACAGAAATCATGAATCTTGGTAACAGGACTGACATTCATCCCCGTCCAAACAGATGGGTTTTTTTTGCTGTAAGGCAGACTGACCTAGAGCTAAGAAAAAAATCTATTGTATCAAGTGCTCTTTGAAGCTTACCTGAGGGAAACGTAGAGTGGTATACTTTCCATCACGACTGCCAGGTCGAGCTAGAGATGGCTGAGAACTATACTGCATTCCATACTTTTCATAGTTGTAATTGGGTGGATAGTACCCATATCCATAAGGATATCCATAGTAATCATCATCTACAGAGTGATGGCGATACTTTCCCTGGCCATGAGGGTAACGTTTTGCTGTTGATTCAAAGAATGAAAACTACTTTAACAAACAAACAAACAAAAAAAAAAAAATTAAAAACACTGCACATATTTCTGAACTCTCTTAAGTTATATCATGCATATCAGTCAGATGTATTGGCTTCAGTTCTACAGATGTAAGTGATGTGAATCATTTTACTCCAGTGCTCTTGGGCATTCAATTATACTGAACGGACTGATCACAAAAAATATTAATTCAAGTTTCAAGTTTATTTATCTAGGCATAAGCCAACCACATACAAAGGAACAAATGAAAAGGAAGAAAGAAAAAAAAAATATATATATACACATAACTGCTACTAAATTAAATTTATCATTTACATATCTTGTCTCTTTCTCTCTGTTTCACTCTCCCACTAACTTTCTCTTTCATTATCTTATTCACACTGTCTCTCTCGTGCTCGCTCACTCTCCCCATCTAATGATAACAGTTATAACTTCCACAACATCGCATTTGAACAGACACTTGTATGTAACAGTAAATTAACACTCCTCACCTCTCTGCCAGAAAAGGAACGAACACTTGTGTCACTTAAACTGTTCATATTCTCTTAAAATGTGATAGAAACCTATTTATGTTTTTTAGTTCTTTATCATTATTTGAATTTAAAAGATTTAGGAATCTAGCCATACTAGGTTTTGTTAAGAACCATTTAGGAAAATATTTCAGTCTTATGTGCTCAAATCTTGTGCATTCTACAATACAGTGGTACTCGTCTTCTATCACGTTACAAAGATTACACAGTCTATTATTAAGGTCAAGTTTTGGTATTCCCCACCTTCCTCTTTCTATCATAAAATTAATTAATAAATGACATTTACACAGCATCTACTCACCACTGCATGAACCCTAGATGCTTTACAACATCTATTACACCCGTAATGCCCCTAAATCTGATTAGTGTATTAAAATGACACTAAGATGCAACTGGAGATATTCCAGATAACAGTAATATTAAAATTCTGCAAGTGAATTTTTGTCTCAAAGCTCACCATCATGAAAATCGAATGAAGTCTGTCTATGCAGGCGATTAAAATCAGATCGGGAATGATATGGATCTTCTCTTCGTTGGCGATGTCTTTCACTCTGGTAGCTATTTTGGCTTGAAGTTTTCTAAAAGTGGAAAAAAAATTGCACATATGACTAGTGCAAATAATACCATACAGGGAGAAGTACAATGTAAGAGAAAATGAGGATGAAGTAAGACAGAGGAGCCACTTTTACGGGTGGTGTTCAAAAAGTCTTATGCCTAACTAAGAAGGAATCATCACAGGCTTATGAAATTTTCAGGAGACATAAAGAGGTCATTTATAAGACTTCGTGCAAAGTTTCGGGAAAATCCAACTGGAGCTGCAAACGACACAGCAATTTCTGTGAACTGAGTAGATGAATCTTGAGATGGACGGTTATAGCAGACAAAACAATGGAGCTTGTTGAGTATTGCTCTGTTATCAAATTCCTTCACCTTCAAGGAAATCGTCTACAGCAAATTATGAAGAAATGGTTGAAGTTTACAAGGATATGTGTTCTTCTTATAAAACTGTTAGGTACTGGACTAGGAAATTCAAATCAGGTGCTTGGTCAGTAATGGATGATGCACGAGAAGGTCGTCCACCTTTCATTGTCATTGAACAAAGTGTTCCACTGGTGAAGAAATTGGTACTCGAAGATCAACATATAACTGTTCAACAGTTAGTGAAAGAAGCAAAGATTAGTATAGGATTGATTGAAACAATTCTTCACAATAATCTTAAAATGCCTAAGGTATCTGCAAGATGGGTACCCCAACTTTTGACGCCTGATAAAAAACAAAAAGGGTTTAGTGCAGCCAACAACTTCCCCACATGGAATCCAGTGAGGCCAAATTTTTTGACAAAATCATCACAATGGATGAAACATGGGTCCACCACTTTGATCCTGAACAGAAACAAACATCAATGCAGTGGAAAATCGCTTCATCCCTTGCACTTAAGAAAACATGGGTGCAACCGTCAAGTGGAAAAATCCTGCTGTCTTACTTTTGGGATCATCATTATGACTGAGTACCTGGAAAATGGCCATACAGTAACACGAGATCAACTCTATGGTTGCAGGAGCTTAATTGGTAAAAAAAAACTGGACTATCCGAGTCGATAGTAGCAGAGTATAAAATAATCTGATCTGTGTAGAAAAAATCATATAACATGAAACCACACCGCAAAAATGGTGAAATTCAGTTTTGAATTTGTAAAAAAATAATTGTTGCAGGCAGTGTTTCCCAATGGCTTCAGGTGATTTCATTTGTGCGGACCTGTGATCTGCAAAAGACGGCCAAATTTTTAACCCCTTTTCATGTAATTTAAAATTGTGAAAAATCTAACCAAAGGATCCCCACCGTAAACAGTATATAATTTGAGCACAGTGATGGCACCAGACCTGCAGACTAGTCTTGGCCATCTCGGAAAATTCCTGTGGTTAGAGAAGAAATTTTTATTAAATGGCTCAAAGAAGCTTTTACAATTTGGCTCCTGCAACCTCAAGTGAAGAAACCTCGAATAAAGCTGCGCAAAGGAGTTCTTCAGCTGCATGACAATGCCCCTGCACACAGAGAGCCATGATGTCAATTCAGACTGCAGGTGACTGTGGCTATAAAATCCTACCACTACCACACCCAGCTTATTCGCCAGACTTAGCTCCTTCAGACTTTTTTCTCTTTCCTAATCTCAAGAAATCTATCAAGGGAAGACATTTTCATAGCAATGAGAAGACCATTTGTGCCGTAGAAGATTGGCTGGACTCACAATTGAACTCACACCCGAAGACTTTTGAAGGTCAAAGACCATTGGGAGAAATGCATGACTCTACATGGTGACTATGTAGAAAAGCAACATCATGTATGGTGAATTTCAGTTTTCTAACAAGCTTCCTTCATAGTTAGGCTAAAGACTTCTTGAACACCCCTCATACATACACAGGTGTGCAAAAGTGAGCCTGGTAGTTTTGTATGCTGGCAGACTACAAGACAGACTTAAAGGGAAGTACTGTACTATCCTTTTCCAAAGATTGTAATGCACATAACATGGTGTGCAACTTATCCCTAAGAAGACACTGGATTTATATGCAAAACTGAACACTGAATGCTGAATGGATGATGATCTTAGGACATCTGTCATTTGCAGTAGCATCAGTTGTTTAAAACCAGATTTCACCCATGTCTTTCATATAATTATGTTGATGCGTGATCCTGCAGTGTTTTTCTCAAAGCTTCTCCTTTGATGCATAATTCCATGGAACCACCAGTATTTTTTTAATCAAGTAACTTTGTATCTAGGCAAGAAATCCAACAAATTCTCTGTAGGATTATGCACAAAGGGTATCCAATAATAAAATTTGGAAATTTGTGAAATTTGGTGTCAAACAAACTGGTGCTATTGCAAATGATGACTGCCCTAAAAATCATTATCAGGGGGGAAGGAAAATATACCATTCACACTCTGGTGTGCAATTCTGCATAGAAATCCAATGTACTCATGGTGATAAACTGCCCATCATGTTATGTACATTACGAAATCAAGCTAGGGTAATGCCTTCCCTTCAATGATGAGGTTTATTTTTTGTGTTGCAAAATGAAAACTCGACACGCTGCACAGATAGTGGGAAAAGAATGAGAGGATAGAGAAAAAGAATTGTGTTTCTTCAGTGTGACAACTGTCCTCTTTTCTCTCAACCCTTACAGTAACAGCTGCAGCATGCTGTACATGGAATGGCGGTCGCAGCATGTCTTTTCTGATATGACTGCTTCTGAACTCTGCTACTTAATTTCACGTATTTGTTTAGTTCCATTAGTTTTGTAGACTTCACCACTACTGGATAGTGTACCTAATGAAATTGGTTCTTATTTGGTGTGCTTTGTAACAGAAGACCAGCCCACTCTGCTTACACCTTAACGTCGTTTCTAAATTCATAAAATCCTGCCCATCAAAATGGCCCCCCCCCCCCNAAATGGCCCCCCCCCCCCACTATAGATGATGAGCTTCCAGATTCAAAGGAATACAGTGGCACCTGCTTAAGCGAGACATGTGTAAGCGGGATGCCCGCTTAAGTGAGACGAATGTCTGGGGAACGAAATTTTTGCTATTTAAATATATATATGTGAGCAGGACGGCAACCTGCTTAAGCGAGACAACTTGGAGCCAGATCTCTGTAATATACACGCTCTTTTTGACAGGAATGCTGCAAAATTGTCACTATCGTATCAGTGCTAGTTTACCTTTGCCCATCAGCTGAAAACCTGAGAGCTACAAAGAAGCTTGTACCGACGGTCCTGATTACCCCCCCCCC
>JAWQUT010000115.1:982561-992916 GCA_033807755.1 Ellobium chinense | reverse complement strand
ATCGACACTTACGAGCCTTACCTGCGCTATTGCACAACACTCAGCCAGGGTGTCATTGACAAAGGCATGCCCATCATTCGTGTTGCGTAAAGGTTTTTCGACACACGCCGCTCGCGTCGCGCTCCGGCCAGATGTGGAGCGAGAAGTGTGACGCTTATCTTTGCTGGTGTTTACGATCATGTAAATTTGATCCCAAATTATTTTTGATCACTTGAATGGAGGACGGCGAACATCTCGACTTCAGAGATGCTAGACCTTTCATATTCTCTTAAGTTTTATTTTAACATGTATTATTTCTTTCCCTCTATGTAGACATGTCCCGGTCTTTAAAAGAAATTGTTTTTTTAATTTTCAAAGGAGAGTGGTGAGAAGGCTTAGGTGCTTCTTTGAAGCCAACCAAAAATCCTGTACCCCGCAAAGAATGACCAATAATATGCTCTGCAAGTCTACTGAAAATGCAGTTAGACTGCAATAAGTATATTTTAAACAGTACAGATACAATTTAAATCTGACTCCGTTGTCACACCTCACTATCAACAAGTAATGATATCCCTTAATTTGAATGAAACGCACAAACTAGCTAAGAAATCACTTTATAATGGATAGTCCGCCTAAGCGGGACGCCCGCTTAAGGGGGACGATTCGTCGGGAACGGAGCCGTCCCGCTTAAGCGGGTTCCACTGTATATATAATATATATCGTAGATCAATGGAACTGATCAATAGTTTTATGTTATTTTCTTAGCAGTCTAACACCTAGATTCAGATAGGGATAGAACCGTTCTCAATAGATGTATTTATGCAAGTATGGTTCTTACTCTGGTGTGCCTTTAAGGATGCTTTTTCTTGGCCTGGCATTATAATTCAGATTAGCATTGTTGTTTCTTGGAATGCCATAAACTTCATCATCACTGTCTGCAAAACAGAAAGTCAGAAAATAATGAAAGATTAACTAAAAAAAATGACAAATTTTGCACCCAACTTAGTGCCTATCACATCCAACTTTGTGCTTATCAGTCATCCACAAAATGAATCAACATATACTCAATTGCTGTCATTGTCAACACAACATGTAACTGTTCACACATAATATTAATTATTGTGAGAATTAGTCTCAATACACTGATGACTTTATATGAAACAAACACCATTATTTCTTTCACNCAGTCTTATCACATGGTTAAAACTAAACTGATGAATCTTTTTTGTCTCAGAATTGGTAAAGGATTTTTCTCAGCTAAGAGCTACTTTATCAATCCGCAAATTCAAGTTTCTAATGTCTACACACCCATGGAATAAACTTCCTATTTTTTATGAAAATGAAGACTACATGTTGCATACACTATGTTCCCCAACAATCATATCAGCATTTAGGATCACAACCAAGACAGACAATACTGGAAACAAGCTAAATGGTTTTCAATATATATAAAAAAAATATTTACCATTTTGGCATTCTCATTCGGCAGTATACAAAAATAGCATTCAAGATACTCTGGCATGTGCAGGTTTTCTATGCAGGCTATTGATTTCCTTTAGAAAATGTTTAACTGGTAACCGCTTTTTACCAGCTGATATGAAGGACATGCAAATATGTCCACATAAACATAATCAAAGCGTCCATCTGACAAATAGAGGGCGAAAAGCAAAAGCGAATCATTTATGTCTAAAAGCAAGAGAACTTATTAGGAAACTCAGCGGGACCACAAAAGAGTTTTGGCTAAAGTGGTTTGATTACCCAGCTTCAGCTTAACTAAGTGTCTGCAGATGATTTACGTCTCTTTGTTTTGTCTCAAAGTCTCTTTGATCTCATGTTCCAGAGAGCATTTTTCAAGTTTTCCTAGAATCTGCATGCACGATTTTCAAGTTCCCCAAAATTGTTCAGCAACTCACGGCATTTTCTCGCTATTCTTCAACGCATTTTCTACCAAGCATGCAAAGACATGCACAGAGCATCTGTACTAGAATAGCTGAGTGAGGAATAAGCCTAAATGTTTTGGTAACTGGTAATGCCACAGAAGTTCCAGAGCTACAACTGGAACTTTTGGAGGCTGAAGAAAGATCCAAGGATATAAACAGCCATATATCTATTTGCAGTCCGATCTCAGTTTTGGCCATCATAATTTGCTTGTAGCAATATCATACTTTTCTCTTTGTTTTCCAAAATTTCCTCAAACAAAACTGGTTGCATCCCATGTGGTGTATGCATTTTTAAAAACCTACCGTCCTTGAATGCACATTAACAAACTATCAACAAATGTATTAATGAAGGATCAAGATCTTCTTCCTCTTGCTCCATCACAAAGTAAAATGATTGGCAGTCTTAGAAATGATCCCCATTAAACAAAATAATCATGAAGTCTGCAATATTTGAAGGCTTAACCTACTGTGTAGACTATCACCTCTTATCACCCAAAAAAAACCCAAAACATCAAGAACAAAAAAAGAAGCAACAAGAAGACATTCACGGAAAGAGTCTTGCACAGTGAGAACAAAAAAAACCCAACAGTCAGCACTAAGGGTAATCTATTTTCCTCTCAGATTATTTGCTACCTTTTTCAGCTGCGCTCTTGACAGTGCCTATAGATGCAATTGCAATACACTGTGTATATGGGAGCACTGACGTTGTCAAAAAGTGAATGGATTTTCATTTACTGATGAGGAAAACTAGCTAATGTTGACATAGATGTGTTATCCATATCTGTGAACGGCTCATTGGTGAAATAAATAGTATGATGAAGGTGATGTCTGAAGACGTTATAAACCATTTTGGAGTAGCTCAACTGTATCTGATAAATATGATATGATAATATGTACTGGTAACCCTTATTTTCTGATTTTGGTTTATATGCTCTGAATTTCCGCCATGCCTGAGTTCTCACAACTCCTTGACCTATGGCCATAAGCCTTTTTTTATTAGGGTTATAGATTGCCAGACATATGGGACTGTCTATTATAAGTAACCTGTCTGAAACTAGGTCAGCAGTCCGCAGAGAGCAGCAGGCCCAATGGACAAATAATGGGACCAGCCCAGGCCCTCTTCTTCACTGTCGTATTTGGTGGTGCTGAGTGACTTTACACCACAGCTAAGTCTCACAAACAATGTGAATAAGATAATCACAGAAGGGCTAAACTGAGTAATGATTATTCTGCTGTGACCTATCAATTTTCCAACCTTAAATCTTGTTTGAAGTATGAAAAATGAATATAATGCCGCTGTTCAGTCCTAGTTTAGCCTTACATGAGCTCACATATCCTCTATATCTAATGAATGCAGGAAGGCAGAATCATGAAACAATACAAAACTCTTACAGTCCCTGGAAGAAAGACACATCATTTACTCTTCCAAGGATGCCGCTCACTTTTCATAAAAATTAAAATTCTCAGGACTTTCTGCAGTTCACATAGTCTAGTACAAAATATGTCATTGGCAACATTTACAAAACGAATAGATAGTTCTTGAGAAAAAAAACTGTATTCTATATCACACAGGAAGAGAATGGTACGAGGACAGACAGAAAACAAAGAGAAGAATGTTTATTTTGTCCGATTTTGATTTTTTTAACACTGATGTCAAATGATCTCCGAAAGATGAAACTCCTCTGAGTTTAGAGAATTCTCTGAAGAATGATAATCTAATCTCCCTCAGTCCCTGTCTCAGAATCTTCGACTACTATTCAGATCAAATGTCTTCAGTTTGTGCAACAACTAAACAAACTGGACTCTATAGCCTACATTTAACTGGCATCAAATATTAATTACCACTGAATATCAACCAAACTTCTGTAACTTCAGGCGAAAATGCCTACTACTAGTCCTGATGTGATTGTAATTTAAATTCAGCGCCAAATTCACCTTCGATCTTACATTAGAGATCATCATTTGTAAGCCACTGAACAAGCAAAAAAACCAAAATATAACACATACCTTCTTTGAGGTCATGAGCAAATGAAATGTGTGTTAGTGTGTTTATAATTATAAACTCACGCTACTAGTAGAAATAACGGCTTTCTCTAACAACGGCACTGATTGAGTTGAAATATCGAAAAAGTCCATGACTTGTCTATGAGTGACTAAATGAACTGTATCAACTATCATTATTATTGTGGTGCTGTCCTTTGAGACAGCCGAAATAACAAACAAGTATGTCAAGATAACTCATTAACTGATACTGATAAGCTGAGACTGTGATGTGTAGCTTTATATAGTCTATATGTAGGCCTACTATATGCATTTCATGTCAAAACAAAAGTAATAAACCCGTTCTCAGTACAATAAAAACATACAAACTACACACTACACTATAATACGAGTTGTCCCATGCTGACCAAGTCCACAATCACTAAGTTCCATAGGCTATCTCTAACGACAGCACCAATGATACAGTTCATTTAGTCATAGACAAGTCATGGAATCGGTGCTGTCGTATAGAGAAGGCCGTTCGTGATAGACTAGCTAAGCAAGCAGCATAAAAATAAAATGAGGTACATTCAAGCCTGGCTGAACTTCATGCAGAGAGGATATATTACAATCTCTCCACTACACTGAATTTTAAAAAGACTAATAATCAACACCTAGACTAGGTAACAACGAAAGTGAAAGTAGTCATCTGAATATGGTCACCTTGTGAAGTGAACTGTTTGTCCAGGATAGGCCTGGGCTGAGGTTGTAACTCATCTTGTCTAGGGCACTGTTTAATAATTAATTATAGTATTAATTGGTATAAAACTTTACCTTAATTGTCGTGAAACTAGCTATTCTTTCCTTCGTTGTAGTAAAATGTTTCCTTCCGATCAGCGTTGTGCTGGCGTCGCTCGTCGTTTGAAAGGCGAACCCCGGTTGCCTACTATGGCATGGCAGGTTTGAGGTTACGAGATAGTGAAGGTACCGCTGTTTGGACTTGAATGTTGTATGGAACAATCTGACCGATAAAATCTGTTCGAACACAAAATAGAGTTGTAACACTATAAAATGCAGCTCATATCAGAATATTCTACTTGGTCTAACTTCGCTATTATTGATTGGGTTTTTCACCCTAACAAACGGTTTACATGACCATGTCCCAAAACAATGTAGTGATAAAGATGGCGCCTCAAATTTCCCACAATGCATTAGTCTACTCTCTACCAAAAAATAAACGCTGTGCCGTTGTGTACAAAATGTAATTTTAGTCACATAGAATAATTTTGTACTTGTGTACTTCTAGAGTGCATGAATGTTTATAATTGAAACTTAGGAGGCAAAACTATAAAATAAGATGGTTTTTATAAAAAGGTTGACATGTCTGAGAGTGTTTGGGCAGATAACTCTTCTATTACAATATGTCGTTTGCTTCTGGTGTTACCGCCTCTTTGTGTGGGATCTCGCCTGGACTCAAGTCGCCTTTCTGACTTTCACTGAATGAACATCGCAGTGCTGAACCTCCTCCACAGCCCAAAGTGGAGAAAATGAAGTCTACATGGAGCAAGGAGAAAAGTGGAAAATCTGCAAGCTCAATATCATTATGGTTCCAGTGGGTATGTGTGTGTGTGTGGAGGGGGGGGGGGNGGGGGGGGGGGGGTGAAACATGAAATTTTGATATTACAACATCAAATCAAACTGGCTCCATTTCAACAGCTGATGCTTATGATTAAGTTCCTGTTAACGGGAATCGGCTTTATTTTCCAGACTAATCTATTTTAAATTTAAAAACTTACAAATAATAAACAGTGAAAAATGATTAATGTTTCGTTGTACAGTGCTCAGTCAATCAGATGTTTGTATTAGGTCTATTTATGATATGGACCTCGAGCTTGATAGCGTAATATCGAATTTATCTTTAAGATTTTTTTTTTACCTCTTTTGGTAAAGAGTGTCTCTAAAGGCGTGGTACCTAGAAAGACGTGTGTATGCGAATATAAGTAATATTTGTGTTTAATATATATATATATATATATATATATATATATATATATATATATATAGAGAGAGAGAGAGAGAGAGAGAGAGAGAGAGAGAGAGAGAGCTGATATCTCATGTATATTATTCCCCACGTGACTTTTTTTTTAGTGTGTCGTTTTATCTTTTTTTTTTTTCATTTTCAATATACATGTATTTCTTTTGGTCAAGGGGATAGGCTGTCCTTCCGGTCCTTTTACTGACCCAGGGCTCCGCGGATCCGAATTCTGCCCCTGGCTCTGTCAGGCTATTTTTGGCGGTGTTTTCTGGCAAATACTGGTCAAATTATTCAAGCAAGGACTTGTCTATGAGTAACCCGGTGGCGAGGCATAATATATAATAGTATTCTTCATTACATGTTTAATTATTAAGGGGTAGGAATGTGACCCGATCTGATAATTTCTAGAAGCTGTTACATATCATCTAAGGAAGTGTGCCATTAAGGATTGTTTTTCCAAATTACGTGAAAGATCAGTTGCCTTTAATGATTTTTTCCAAATTATAATTTTACGTGAACGATCAATTTCAAAAAGAAAGGCTGGAAAACCCTAACATTAGAAAACTACATGCCCCTATCAGGAATCGAACAAAGGGTCTCTCAGCTTGCAAGTCTGAACGTGCCACCACGTCAACACAGGAACAGTAATTTCACATCAATTTAATCCTTAAATACCTGCGGACTGAATATTGTTCCCTTACTTCCAAGTGAGAGCCTAGTGTTCACCCGTGACCCTAACAGTAACACACTTCCCAACTGCTCACACAATTTACCTTCCCGGCGTCATTGGAGGACACCTCTCTTCGTTAAAAGCTCTAGAGTAGCTTTCTAATGTCACTGGAGAAGACATATCGTCGCCCTTATAATCAACTGTTCTATTACGTCAATTTTTCAAAGAATAAGAGCTATGTAGATTTAATATCGCTGAAATAAGATTCTACAGAGGGCAGTCACTTTAATGTTACGCATGCCTGCATTAGACTGGGTGTGGGCCTGCGGCAGTCTCCAGTGCTTTTAAATGGAAGAGCCTTGATATTTACCAGGACGGCATAGAAGCCATACATTTACAGGTAGGCCTATATTGTAAGTGGTGGTTAGGGTTGGAATCGGCTTGAATTATGAAAGTTAGGTGGCCTACCATCTGGCTAGCGGTTGGTCAGTGTTACCATATGCCTGCAGACATAGGCCACAGCAGATATTTAATGTATTGCTAATCGACCGAAGCACATTATATTCGACGGGTATAATATTCCCTTTATCCTTCCCATCTTCCGAGGACATGCTGTTTCTCTATCTGCAGTCGAGTGTCCTAAGCATGCTTAGGCCTACATAAAGGTCATTTGGGAAAGAGAGGACATGAGGGCTCGGCACATTGAAACGTGAACAATAATGCATAATTAATCTCAGTATGGATTCATGATTTTTGTACGGATTATTCTGAGATTTCAAGAGGAGTTAAAAGGGCGGAAATGTAGGCCTATAGATGATGTAAAGGAATTTTTTTTTTTTTTGTTAAAGTGTGCTATGCTACAGGAGATACGCGAGACAACGTCTCTCCGTTGTGTTGAAACAAAAGAAGAAGAAAATAAATATGTAGGCCTACGTGTATATGGACGCGAGTGTGTATGTGCGTTTAATGGATAAATGGGGATGGGGTGGGGTGGGCTGGGGTGGGGGTCAGGACGAACTTAGTAAAATACAAATTTTAATATCTTAACTCTTGTAATGCGCTCGACGGTTCCGATTGGCAACTAAGTATAACACAAAATCTGTAACAATTCCCATCTACGTCCAGAACCGGCATGCGCACATGACGAATTTGATCATCTCGCTGCCTGTAATAACGGGCAGCAACTTACACAGGAGACGGTACTCATCTGTCACTAGTTCACTCGCCAAGTGGACTAGGCTCCCCATCCTAGCTCTAACAATGTTAAACCATATTCAAGATAACCTTGGCGACCTCAAACAGCGACACAGCGACTGCCTGCCCACTTCAACTCCTGATTTTGATGTCGAGCGGGACAACAGAATAAGGCTACATTTGGGACTCTTAATGCAGTAAGACTCCATGACCTAAAATTCCATGGGACACCTCGTAATTTTAGAGTTTGGGGTGTTCGAGTTTGTGAGTGAAATGTGAGATGGAAAATAAGACACGAGAACATAATAATGAGTATACAGATTCTTTGATTACATTAGTTCCATGATCACGAGGTCCTACCATAAATGGAAGTCCACCAAACTTCCAAACAAACGAACGACGATATAGCCTACGGTCTGTTAACACCGTTTAGAAGTCCTCGGAACTCGAAGATAAGAAGATGACAAGTCATACAATCGGTACATGTATTTTTATTGGCCCGTTAAGTCCGGAAGATAGATAGGCCTAATATTAATGAAGCAGAAATGAGAGCAGTCAAAAGATAGGTAAAGAAAATGGAAAAAACGAACGAACGAAAGAAAGAGAGAACAGGGAGTTTACCGAGAAGATGATGCAAATATTGCGAGCCTGTTATCAGTGAGAGAAACAAATTGACCACCGTCCATTTCTCGAACTCGTTACCTAGACGTGGTCATGTGACAGATTACCTCAGTCGTCGCACTTCATATGACCATATTATTGAATGTCATTCAAATACGAGCTGATAACCAGAGCTGCAGTCGTTAGATTGCTGGATTTATATACTTCGATTGTCCAGGTCATGCGCGACAGGTCAGTAATATACGGTGATATATGCCATAAATCGTAGGCGAACAGTGCGCATTAACGAGAGGAGCTTTCGCGATTTCCTCCTTCAGATGGTAAGTGCACACTGTGCTACAACTTTAGGTAAATACACTGTACAGTATATTCTCCATAGGAGTAAAGTGATGTTTAAGAGTTCGTCGCTAAGGTAAGGACCTAATTGGTGGCAAAACCAATAATTAGTGGGGACGTTCAAGTCAAAATTTAGTTGTTAATTCTACATAGTTTGGCCTATAGTGAATTTCGACAAGATACATAATAACTGTCTGTTTCCGATACACAGGCGAATGTGGGCTTGTGATGCTGAGAAAATTGGTCGCTAACTTTCATTTGTTAGGAAGTGAGTGAGAGGCAAAGTATACATTATTAGCGTCATTTAATTAGATCTCCTCCGAATCGGCTTTACTAGCAACCTGGTCTGTCATTATGTCATAGTGTCGTATAGGTACATGTAGTATTATTAGTCTGTTTGTTGTTATGAATGTCTTTTCTTGTTTTTGTTACTGCTAGTGACTGGTTGTCCGGAGTACATATTATATGTTCAGCGCTTGTCTTTAAATTGAAGACGCTCCGTGTGTGGAGCAATAGATTAAACAGTGCTAGGAGGTGGGATATAAAAGTTCCCAGACTGTGCCCCAAAAAGCTCGAAGACTCACTCAGATGTTCATTCCAACATCAGCTTCGTAGCAATCCATTTCGGAATCAGCTCAATGATTGCAGTGGCTCTGCCAAGCCTAGAGCCAATCCTGGAAGTCTTTATATGTCAGCAGGTCAGACACCATTTGCGATATTGTCTTTTTCTCTTCTGTAATTTTAATTCTCATTTTCTTCTGCTGAATTATCATAGCTAGGAAGTGTGCTAAAACGGACGGGGGAAGGCAACGGCCAAGCTGTCTGAGGTCAAAAAACAACAACAGCAAACTCCAAGGGTAGGAAGCCTTGGCGCGTTTTTATGGTGTAGGTCATTCTTTGTCTCATCAATTGGCGCAAACGCCTCAGAACCCTTAGAGGAAGTCAGCATTGACCGTCTACAGACAACTCATACAACTTCATTCTCTTCCAAAGGGTGAAAATTCAGTTAAAGGGAAGGAGATTTAAAGATAACGGAGGAGATAGTGATGGAAACGAAGAGAGTGATTCGGCATTCTGATTCTCTTCTACTGGATTTTCATCGCTGCAAAGTGGAATAAAAGTCACATAGAGCAAGGTCCGACAAATACGGAGGGAAGTGGCAATGACACGCTGACACATACAGACCCTCAGAGGCACATTTAGGCTTGGCAACTGCGTTGGAATCACTGTGCTGACTCCCAAATGCACCACTTCGAAGGTGATGGAAGAATGCAGTACAGTACCTAGATTAAGTTCTAGTGCATTTGTAGACATAGTCACTTTTGGATCACACCTCATATGCTTCTGTTATTTCAGGAAGCCAGCTATTTGACTGGCACTCCAGTAGATCTATATGTCATTGTGCTGTGTTCCTGAAGTCAACTGACTGCTTTAGAAGTCTAGGGAGTACGTTTGTTGTTTCAGGTTGAGTAATTATTTTAGTTGGAAGTTCTAAGACCTGCAGGTCATATAGACGTCCACGAGTCGAGTGTTTGTTTTAAAAGGTGGCGGAGTTCATTTCTGAGGTTGCACTTACATGAACTTTAGGTGGCATTGCCAA
>JAWQUT010000115.1:963470-982519 GCA_033807755.1 Ellobium chinense | reverse complement strand
AAAAAGAAAAAAAATCCTACTGAAATTATCTCAATCTAATCTATGTTCAGCAGTATTATAAATGAGATATATAACATTGTATGCCATTGTAAGACGAAATCCTTTAGGGGTAAATAAAAGTCCTCTTTGTGTGTGTGTGTGTGTCAGTTAATTTTCATTAGAGTTCTGACAGTTAAAGCAGTATTTTGTCTCACCACCGTAGTGTGAGCAGTCGGGAAATGTGTCGTGGTCACAGGTGAACAGTAGGCTCGCACGTGGAACCTAAGGAACATATCCAGGAGGTAAAATAATATAAGAATTAAATTACTGTGAAGACAGCGTCCTTTTGGTGTAGTGGAAGCACATTTAGACTTGCATTTGCAAGCTGAGAGACCCTGGGTTCGATTCGCGGTAGGGACGGGAGATTTTCTACTTTGTTTTTTTTTTCGGCCTTTCTTCTAAAAAATTATCATTCATAGTAATTTGGTCAAATCCCTCGTGACACACTTCCCTAGATAATCTGTAACAAGTTCAAGAGAATTGTCAGACTGGGTTCACATTCCTCCTCCTTATTATTGAAAAACGAATGTTACATAATATATGCCTTGCTACCCGATTACAATAGGATGTGATGCGTCGTACATGGTGTCATGATCTCGGTCCCCGATCTTCGCCCATAATTATTCTATAGAAAAAAAAAAGGGCTACTGTGTGGTACAATGCCATATGAACGTAAAGCAGACAAATTCCTGCATCAGAACTAGAAAACAACCCAGTTACAGTCACCGCCATTGTTCCGCTCTCGGCACAATGGGTTCCGGAGCTATTTTATCGCCCGTGACAATAAACTGACAAAGGCAACGAATTGCGCCAGGAAACTGCTTTCCACATTATTTTGTCACAGGTATGAGTGTGAAGCGTGATCGAACAAGATTTCCTGACTAGAGACAACAACGTTAGACAGTAAGTAGATCTTTCAGGCCTTGTTTGGGCACTCTAAATCGCGGACGTAAGATATTATCTCCTGTTTGTGCTAGCAACTTTACAGTCCACTAGCTACCAGAGCGGAGTTCTCCACATGGGGATACCATGGCTTTAATCAGCGCTGGGAGACATTATAAGCCTGATCACCCGCCGAGTTGGTTTAGAAAGGAGTGGCTTTAGATTGTCTTCTCTATTTGTTTGAGAAGTCACTGCATTTCGACCGAGGACCCTAGCCGAACTGCTACAGTTCTAATCTGCGTATACGCGGGTTTAAAGTTTGATGTTACTTCGACCACTTCCGAATAGGTAATTGTACCCAACTAATGACTAATAGGTCACGTTTTTAGACAACGCGTGATTGAAGAGGACGAATGGAATTCGGTTATTTAAAACAACGAAAAGTATCATATTTCTAAATGACAAAATCTAATTTTCATTTATTACATTTTGAATAAAAACTTGTGTATTATTCTGGTGAATCCGGTTAACAGCAGCTTGCTTCGTCAGAGATATTCCAGTAAAACTTGTATATAATTATATGTTGGTTTTTTTTTTAGTTTTATGTAAGCCAAAAACACAACATCTCTGACCGCACCTTTCTGCTCGCAACTCTTTCATTGCGTTCATTGAAAAAGTCGACTAGGTAGTTAATTTTGTTTGAAGGTTACTAGACGTCTATATCTCGTTTTCTCAAGACTCAATAATTGTTGAAATACACCAAGTGTGTACCGGATATTAACAGACAAAGTAACGCGCCTCGTATTTTTGTTTTTCAGTGCTAAATGGACTACAACTTTATAAATGGATGACGTGGGATTAATATACTGATGGATAGAATACCTGACGGACTAGTCGGTATTTTGATAATTACTAGATTTCTTCCTGAATACAGACTGATTAAATTTCAATCCTGAAAATAAACGTAATTTTGCAATTTTTTTTTTCACATTCAGATTTTCACCATGGTTGACCCGCGCCTCAGACGTAATCAGTTGTTAACACTTCTGAAGAAAAGAACCTATATCAGTGATAACGAGCTCTACGAGATGATGAGATCACGACAAGTATATCAGGTAAGTGGACTCCCGTGTTTGTCTATCATGATACGAGAATGATATGTGTAATACAAGCATGTCGATGCCCATTTCACCCTTATTATAACAATATATAATGTGACATGGGAAAGGGGAGTAGGGGAGAGAGAATGGACCCGTTAAAGGATGTTTTGCTGATGTAATGTGCGGAAGACAAAAGAGTTGATTATTGATTTCAGAGTAAAGAAAGATCCATATGATCCTTTGGTCATTGAAAATGAAACAGTAGAAATTGTTGAGACATATAAATACCTGGGTTTCACCATCGACAACAAATTAAATTGGCACCCACACGTCAGCGACATGACTAAAAAACTAAATCAAAGANTTTTTTTTCTGCTGCGACGAAAGTATAGTATTTAGATAATTTAAACCTGCAGTTATTGTAGATGATATGTCTCTCTTAATGTGCCTAATATGTGTCTTTTCAACTCTGGAAGTTCCTGGGCTTTGGATTTTAAGTATTTTGCTTTGGTAGGAAGGGAGTACCTGGTATACATTTTAGCTCCCGCCCAGTGAGGTCAGCGTCCCCAGAGACAGTGAACCAAACCAAATTAGTGTCAACAATTAAATTGTGTCTCACAGGTCTGCTGGCCGTATGGCGCTACTACCTGATACTAAATAAACATTTTTTAGTTAAGTAAGACAAGGACTCTCAACTATGAGAATACGCCGAAATCCGGACCAATGCCAGACAAACTTTCTTTCTAGGTCAATGAGCAAACATGGTCCTTCATAATCTGCTCATGCATGAAGGCTGTCATCCTGTCGTAAATAAGATCAAACTTCCATGTAAACTAGGCCTGTTACACCGATAATGTAATTTTTAAAAATGTTTTGGTCAATAGATGTTTGTGAAGGTGCAGATGTTTATTTGTGGCATCTTGGGAAATTATAGTTGTTAGAGGATGCCACTGTTACTCCAGACCAATAATGACGGCAGGTCAGTTTCTCTTCTGGCACTATTTACGAGCGTAGGATACAACACCTTACTCCATAATAGAGGCCACTGTGTATAATGGGCCATTATGACCACCATCCAAAATAAAAGACACTCCAATCAGCATGTATCTATAGACTACTGTGACCAGTATGTATAGGTNGGCACCCCAGGATAAGTTAATGAGAGGTGTAAAACCTAATATAGCCAACAGTGAAAAATACATTGGCATCTTCATACCTATAGTAATAGACTACTCCATCCAGCATAATTATGTGTATATAAGCCACTGGGTGGTCACTACGACCACCATGTATAATAAATGGCATTCTGACCAGCATGTATCTAGACATCTCCGACCAATATGTACAGTAACTAGCGACTCTAACCAGCATGTATAGCAAAAGGCAATTCCGATCAGCATAATATGCCTTCATACTCCGACTGGCTTCATATAATATATAGTAGTCTGCTCCGACCAGCAGGAATTTATACACTACTTCAACTCCTAAAACGCTACTTCATCCAGCATCGGCTACGTCGACTCGCGTGAACAGTCTGCCTCAACAAGCATGTATTGTAGCCTAAAAGGCTAGTCAAACTAGCATGTGTCTTCTTGGGCTATCATTATCAAATCAGCATGCATAATTATATAGTAAGGCGGTATAAAGTCGAGTAAGTTGGCCTTCAGTAGCTGTAAGCTTATATATTTCTATTGTACACTCTTATTTAATTAGCACGAAAAATATTGTCATTTCCTATGAACTGCCTCACCAGCAAATACATTGATAAGGACAGGGACGACAGAAGCAAACTCAAAACAGGGAGCACATCTAAAATTGCAGAAAACTGAAAACCTACACAGAAAAGCAGCGCCAATGCCCAAACATCCATAAGCAATGTCCGTTCTACTGTATAGCCAAATTGTGTATGGCAAAACAAAAACAAACAAACACACAAACAAACACACACAATATATATAGACATATACACACAGAGAGAGAGAGAGAGAGAGAGAGAGAGAGAGAGAGAGAGAGAGAGAGAACCAAATTCTATCTCCCTACTTGATTTTCCCTTTTCTTTCTGACTTTCTGACAAATTTAAGGCGGTTTCATTCTCCTCAGCCCTTCTCTTTCATTTCAGTTACACTTACACCTAAGATAAAACAGACTCCCACTGTTCATCATTTTGATGACATACACAATGCACATGTAACTGATGTAATATTCCTTTCCGCCTAATTTTACATCGTCATCAGTCTATTCTTGTCTACATCTTCTGCTAGATTCATCCCGTTCCTTCCATAATAACTGTCTTGTCTAAGAATTAAAGGCGTCCGTTTTTCACTCATAAACTTCTTGAGATAACGTAACTTAAAGATGTACATGTAGATGTATTTTTATCTCTGTTTGCGCAGCAGAATCAGGCCAGTCAAGTAAGTGCAAAGCACTGTGTTGTATCTTGAGAAACTGCCTTAGAATATTGAGCTAAGCTTTTTGTTTTAAATCAGTCTAAGTTCAAAGCTTATCTTAAAAGCCTGGTTGGTTTGAAAGTTGGGGCATTTAAAGTCAAGCACTGTGCAAACAACAGAGAATGATTGTGTCCTCATTCCAACATTTCCCTTTGTCTCAGAGTTAATGGCGTATAATCGGATAGGGGACTAAAAGCAAATGGAACTGCACTCAAGTGCAACCCAACAGCCTCTATTATAGAGTGCTTTGTATTAATTTGGTCTGGCTCGGTTATTTTCACATAGGAAAGTTCCGATATGCATTAAGGCTCATATGCTCAATGCTGTCTTATCGCGCTCTGGCGGTTACCACGGAAAACATAGCAGGGGGTCATCGCCATGCAATGGGGAAAAAATGAACAATTAAAGTTAAGAAAATCGTGACTAAGGAAAAGTTTTTAATGATTAAAATCATGTAATATGCGTCATCTCATATAGAGCCAAATGTATTTACAAGTACTAACCATTCATTCCACAAAGTGTCTTATTCTCGATTTCTGCAAGAAACAAATATTCGATAATGGGAGAGTGATACCTCACTTCCTGGGCAAGCGACATAAACCTCATAGTCGCTGGCTGCAAGACAATTAATTATTAATAGTCTGCTCATTCATTACACACTTGAGAAGGTTCCTCTAGAAAAGGAACTTTATATGGCATAATAATGTGTGTTCACATTCGTGACATTTCTTTGCAGTTTTCTGAAAGCAAAAAATGTTTTTTGAGTGACAAAAAAACAACAGGAGGACACTCAAAACCACGTGACCTCCACTCCTGCCATTAACCCGGTATCATTGTCCATCGCATTGTCAGCTCCATGTTCCCGTCAGTGGTGCAAACTAAAGACCATCAACAATAAACATGAGGTGTTTTTTAAGGTTGCTGGCCCTGGGGCGGCGCCGGCATATATGCACAATGTAACGTGCGCAGTCCTGTTCGCATGCATCATAGTGTCCAATCTGTGATATATTTAATGGACAACCCCCCTTCTGGTAAAATGTTTTAATCTCTAATAGTCTGTCATAATTTTATCTTCAATAATTATAATTACGGAAGGACACAGCTAAATCTGTACCAAGCATGTAAAAGGCAGCATAATGTTCTCTCCCTCCCCCCTCCCGCCCCACCCTCCCCCATCCCCGATGGACAGCTGCGCCTGCTAATTTCCGTCATTATTATATTATTGTAGGCTATCATCGTTAATCATGTAGCATAATTATTCCACGTCTGAGATGGAGGCAGGGCAGGCACTGATTCCACAGGAACGCAGAAATGCAATTTTGCGGTCCTCTCTTCAATAACGTACATAAGGCAACCCTATAAGACCCTTCCAAGCTTTATACGACCGATTTAACAAACCTGTATATGTTATTTAACTAATTTTATACTGTACTGTTTATTTTCAGGTTCAAACCGAGCTGAGAAAAGAGCTGGAGAGAACACTCAAGGCTTTACAGAACGCTGAGAAAATGAGAGTGGCCAGTTTCATGACACAGAAAGCCATGTTCATGAAAAAGGTTGATGTCAGAGAGAAGGGTCTGCGGTACCTGACAAATGTCCAGTCCAGATTGAATGACCTACAAAGTCATCGAACTATAGACGAGAACGATAACTCTGAGGATGTCGATGAGGGACTCTGGTACCCAGATTCATCCAGAGTTGATGCGAAGAGTACGGCTGTGGGCGATACGCCTTTTCGTGTTGATGTGTCCCTGGGTCAGCCTATGCAGAAAAATTTCCAGGCGAAAACATTTCCTACCGAAAATGCATCACTGAAGCCTGAAGATAAGTTGCACGAAGTCCCTAGTGTTAACAGAGAATGGATGGACAAAATCAAACAAACGCCCAGAAAGAGTATCGAAGTGACAAAGAAAGTGGACGATGTGCTGCCAGCCTTGCACCAACGACGAGAAAAAATTCGAACCAACGATGCTGATCAGCCCCACGTTGAACCTCGCCGTCGAAAAACACAGGTAACATCCAGTGTCGTCGATGAAGTGGCAAAGAAAATGGACAATGCACTGCCAGTCATGCACCAACGACGAGAAAAATATCGCACCGACGACACGAACCATCCGGAACCCCTCCGTCAACAAACACAGACAACACCTCGAGCTGTTGATGGTCCTGTTCTCCTGCCTGTACCAAGCATCAATAACAAGAGTGACAATTCCAGAGGCAGGACGAAATATCAGAAAAGACTCGTGATGCCAAAAATAAATACTGAGTCATCCGAATCTCCTCTGGGCATGGGACAAACAAAACGGACTGGACCAAACAAAATTTCCGTTCACACAAATTCATCTTTCAATGTTGATGGGGAAAATAGAAATGGTCGTAGCAAAAGTCATGACGCTGAAGCACGTGCCCTTACACTGCCAATGATATCAACGCCCACAACCGGTCCGAAGAACTCCAACCATGCCACGGATGCCAACCAAACCAAAGGTACCACACACGGCCTGAAAATCTCAATCCATGCCACGGATGCCAACCAAACCAAAGGTACCACAAACGGCCCGAAAAACTCAGTCCATGACGCGGAAGCCAACCAAACCAAAAGTACCACAAATGGCCCGAAGAACTCAATCCATGCCGCGGACGCCAACCAAACCAAAAGTACCACAAACGGCCTGAAAAATTCAATCCATGCCGCGGACACCAACCAAACCAAAAGTACCATAAACGGCCTGAAAAACTCAGTCCATGCCGCGGACGCCAACCAAACCAAAAGTACCACAGACGGCCCGAAGAACTCAATCCATGTCGCGGATGCCAACCAAACCAAGGTTACCGCAAATGTTGAGAAACTATCTAACAAGAACGCAGAAGAAAAGACGGTGTTTTCCATGACAGAAATTGGTCTGGGGCACACGAAGTCAGGTGATGACGACAGACGTGAAACAAAAGAGGAACCTGAAAAGGCAGACAACCCGAGCGGCAAAGAAGCCAAACGAGAGATTATCGACAACGACTCCAAAGAAGAATTTACCAAGAAAGAAACAGACACGGAACCTTTATTTCCCATGGCAAAACTGCCATATCTACGCAGATCAAAGAGTCACCCAACAGTCAATTTACGGCGTCAAAAGAACGCGATGATGGTATCACAGCCTTTGCCTGGAAATCTTGAGAGAACTGTTACCATGATCTTTGTCGAAGATCCCAGTAACAGTCAAAAGCCTCCAAAGTCTCAGTTTGATTTTGAAGCCTGGCTGTCGTACTTCAGACGGAAGCGAGGCTATACACAAATTGTGGACGAACAACCTTACGCTGGACAAGACAGAGATGCCAGTTGTCAAACTGATAAAACCGGTCGAGGTAAAAATGGACCCAGAAACAACGCAAGAGTCAGTTTTTCAACACCAGTATATCCAGACAAAGGACCACGAAATCTGCGAGGAAAAAGCAGAGAGTGGTATCTGAACTTCATGAAAACCAGGCGCAACAAGGAGCAGTCCATTAATCACCGTGGAAATTATAAACATATTCCACTCTTTACCTTAAGATCTCACTACATGGTGGTGCCAAAGATTGGAAAAAGCGTTAAGTCTAGCAACGCTGCCAATGGTGACACCATTTCAAACAAGATGGAGACAGAATGGCCGGGTCATAGGCACCATCATCGTATGCGAGAATCGACCGACCAGAAACTGCAGAGACTGAAAAGCCAGTCTGAAGTGTTACAGGTGAAAGTTCAAAATTTCATATATTCGTAATGAAGATGTTTGAGCAGGAAAAAAAACCTCCCTTTAAACCCATCCATACATTGCACAGTGTAATACTGACCCTGTGGAAAATTATGAACAAACTGTGGATGGAGGTCAACACCATCAGTATTGAAAACCTGAAACAAAAGAATGCAATCAGGATGTCAAAGGCTGATAAGTCTTCCTCAGATTTGACAAAGAAACAAAGGAAGTACCTTTCAACGAAAAAACGTGAGCTGAAAGAAGGGAAGGGGGAAACTTATGGTGCAAGAATAGCAGATTAAGACTAGCAAGCACTGTAGCTAAGTCATCCATGTCTGTTCTTAGAAATGGTGACAGTACCTTTTGAATCTATTATTTTACATTTTGTTCAGTATTTTTTGTATAATAGTGAAAAACAAATGAATTTTTTACTAAAAATGCAATTTTCTCAAAAGTCTGGTTTTTGATAGAAAAATTGCAAAAACTTTGCCAGTTTTGATGCTATCTAAATAAATTTTGGCAGGGACATGTGTCACCTATTTCTAGATAATAGTATGAAAAGATATTGACACCTTGGTTGTATTGCTTTGTAAAAATCCCATTTTATGTACCAAATTTCTGCGGCAGTTATAATTCCTGTGTTGGGGAGACCTACTAAACATTATTTTTTACACAATCAAATTTATCAATAAATTCTCTTCATGGTTTTGTTATTTCTGTCATGCTGAATTCAAAAATGCTTGTCTTTTCTCTGTATCTTTATTATGCTCTGAGCCTTTGCATTTCAAAATTACTGTATTTTTCAGTTTTTGTGGTATTGTTATTGCATAATATTTCTCAAAAAGGGTCCAAAACAATATTTAGGGGATTTGTTTTTGAGTTCTTTGAGTTACTTGTATGCCTGTTGAAAGATTTTAGCTGAGAAAGCATGAAAATATAGCAAACTCTACAAATTTGCCTTCAAAAGTAGGGTCTGGCCTTAAACCCCCCAAATTGGCGCCAAGAACTGCAAAATTTGCAAGCAAAAAGTGGTAAAAATTGCACCATAATTTGCAAAAATAACTTCGTAATACAGTGTATTTACCACACATTGTTTACTACTGGAATGTTACCAAAATGTAGAAATTGAACACATTTTCTGTGTTCCTGTTCACACAGAAAAAGTGCACCGTTTGGCCAAAATCAGCAACATTTGCACCAAATTTGCAGCAAATGTCTAAATTTGCGGAATTTTGCATAATTTTGCAATCAGGCCTCAAAACGCGGAAATTTGTGATAATTTGCGATCACAAGTTTTTTTGGGGGACAGATAAGAAGTAAAAAATAATTGCATCAGACAACTAAATACTTTTTGAGATCTCATAACCTTAAACCTTACAAAATCGCAAAATTCGCACACTTTTGTTGTAATACTTGGGTTTGGGTCTCTTATTTTGAATTTCACCTTCAAAACTGAATCCCTCACAAACTCGAAATTATAGACAGCATCGTCTGAAATTAAGTTTGCGAGGTTCCACTCCATTTCTGATGAATGAGCCAGACTTGATCACCCTATTGATTTTAGATTCCAAATTAATTTCCAAGACCAAATGATTACCCTGCAACCCATAAGTACACAGCAAAGTGGAAGGCAGATCCAGTATCTCACGTCACACCCTTTATATAAAAAAATGGGCTTTAATCTTAATTTAATGCACACCTCTGAATTCATTTCCTTTCACTTCAAGGTGCTTTATTAAGAGTTGGTGTAAGGGTGTGTTTTGTCTTACTTTAATTTTATAGGTTGTGCAGTAAAGAATGAAATGAAACACCTTTTAAACCTCATGAATGTTTGTACAAGACCATGAGATAAGAACAACCTTATCAGTAAATTGCTTTGGGCTCCATTCTGGTAATCCACCTGATCAAACTGCCATGAAGGAATTCCAAATACACATCTTTGGTGCTGTGATGTTACATATTTATTGAACAATGGGAGAAGAGCTGTTTGTTAATTTTATTTGTGACTGGTAAATCAAAGTTAGACCGGTAGAATCGGCAGAGGGGTTAATCAGAATTTCTTTCGGTCAAAGGGTTTGGGAGTGCTTATGACTCTCAAGTAAGTCTGGGTTCGTTTTGGGGTTACACTGTACATGTATACATTTGGTAATCAGGCTTCACTTGAATTCTCTAGCTGATTCCGCCGCCAGTGAGTGATAGACCTGGCTCTTGCTCTTTTATAAGGGGTTTAGAGGGAGAGGTATGAATGGGAGACTGAAGCGTTACAACATAGTGAATTATCAGTATGTATTAACTTTTTAAATACAAATGTATATATACTGTATGTGTTTGATAACTATTACCAAAGACTGTTAATTTTTGGTCTTTGCTATTACCTCATATGCATGCTTGAGAGAAATGTAGTGTCCAGTGATATGTTTAAAATAGAACACACTTGATCTATAATCAGTGGCAGGAAGTATTGCTGTATCTACCTTGAGATGAAATGACCAGGAGGAAATAATGTAGGGAGGAAGGAATGAGTGTAAATGGGCACGAGGGAGGTAGCGGATGAGTCTGGGAAGGGACAGAAACAGTAGGAAGGGGCGAGGGAGAGATGTTTAATAGGTAACTATGTTTAATCGGTAATGTGAAAATTGATATATGAATATTAATATAGTGCCTTTAGGTCCTGATGTAGTCTTTATTATTTTATGATGACCACTGTACTGCACTGTGCTGTGTTTGGGAAGGTAGAAAGAAAGACAGGAGAGATGTGGGGCGGAGAGGGATGTGTGCGAGTGTCAGAGTGCATATTGTTAAATTGTGAAATTTATGTACTGTGTTTGGCCAAGAGCCTAATAAAGTTCTATTCTATTCTTGTTCCCAGGGACAAAATAAACTTTGGTGCCCCTTTCTTTTCATCCCTCATACATGTATCACTCACAACAAAATCATGCAAAAAGTGAAACCTGTGAATACTGTTAGACTGCTTAGTACTGTATAATTACAAATTGTAGTCACCCATATTGCAAGACCAGAGCTTTCTCCAAGTTAGTTCAAGTTTGAAATAAAAGTTACTTGCCATGTTTTGATGAATTCAGGTGTCATGATTTTCTTTTCAGTTGACCACTTCTCCAAAAGGACTCTAATAAATACCAAAATAGTTTTCAGTTCTCGCAAAAAATAAAAACCCAACATATGACAAATACACTGTTGTTAAGACATGCATGCAAGATTGCTCATGAACATATCTTACTTACTGACAGTATGCTATGACAATGGCCTAAGTCATTTTTCGCACTTCTGAGAGAATACAAGGAAACATCCCTGAGTAATTTTCCACACTTTTGAGAGATCAAGAAGGAAACACTTTCATGGCAAATCAAAAAAGCCAGTGTGTATCTTTGCAACAACAGTTGTGGCTGTAAATGCAGTCTAGTGTTTTAAACATGTCAGGGTGAGTCTAGATCTCATAAACAACACCGTACCCTTAATGAAAAATGGCCCAAGTCTTGACCTAAGCTATTTTCATAGCACATTAACATTTTTTGCATGGTACTTCATTTAAAGATTAAATTTCTGACAACAGTTGGCTCTACTGTCTTGTGTTCATGTGTAAACAGTTTTCTGTACCCCATGAGAAAATAGCTAACATGAGATCCTCTTTAGTTACCATCGTGCAATAACCATGACAATGTATCTGCACTATTTTCAAAATTTCATGTTTTTGATGCAATGCATAGTTGATGCAACTCTAACACAAGCACATTGTGTTAAAATCTTACGATGTATGCTGAATAGTTTTATGGTTGCACAAACATAGGTGTGGCCATGCATTGAGAAATGAAACAGTTTTTGTGTTCTCCTGTAAAATTTGAAAATTGTTAGTCACTGGGACATTGCACCATTTTGATGATTTAAACTGTATCTAGTCATCTGAACACTTACGTCCACCTACATTTCCCATGTGACATGTAAATTAGTGAGTGTGCTTGAGGGGAATGAAAAGTTTACTGAAATTTTTGAAATTATTTAACTGGGTTAGAATGATCTCAAGGAACCATAACACATTTGATTCTATTTGAAGAAATGCAGCTTCTTTGCTCTTATCATTAATGATAAAGACTACATGTTTTCCCCTGCAAAATCCCTCCAGATAATCTGAAATCATGCAAAGTTGTAAGCTGAGACTGTTTAAAGTGGAGCACTCCAACTAAATTTACTAAGTCCTTGACATCAATACAACTTTAAACCTGACCTCCACCCTGATTCCTATCATCTATCACTGTGTGCTGAGAATTCTATATGATTTTAAGTTGTAAAATGCATTCCAGTACTCTCTCCCCCTTTCTTTTGCCACCCACTTTGTTCATTGTAACTCCATCCTTGCACAAACAGTGGGCCTGATCTGCCACTGAATGCAAACCCATAACTGGTATTGATTATGTAGCCTCTGTTTACTGAGTACAAATAAAGAGCACTATATGTTCAAGCTTTCAACAGCCATAAAGACCATGCCTTTTTTGAGACTACTTTATCAACAAAGGTTATGAAATAATTACAACACAATATCATTAGGTTAGCAGGCAGTTTTTATGACCTTTCAGAAAGCATTCACTGTCATACTTCTTCAAACAACACTTCGATCTCACACAATTTCAGAAGCCAAACACTTTCATGTAAAAAAATAAACTACACTCATAGCAGAAGATACAAACGTACAAGAGACACAACAATAAGAAAGCAAATGATATATACAAAACTATGTACAATTATTTTTTTTGTTTGTTTTACAAGAATGATAAGCCATCATTCTTATAACTTCTCAGGAATGAAAATTAGTGGTGCCTATCACAGGCTATCTTACTGAGTGATGTTACATCTGTGAGCTTCAAAATTTGTTTAAATAAATGAGGACCCTCAAATACACTTATTACAAAAATTCATAATTGACTGGATAAGCTAAATTGTTTCAGGTTAAGCATAATTCCAAGACGAGGAAGACTACAAAGGGATGGTAACACTTTTGTCTCACATTGTGTGGTGCTGTTGGTTGAGTAGAATAGTAGGTGTGTGTGAGAAGGCAGCACAGGGTTTGGTCAGGGATGGCAGTGTCTAAAGTTAAGAGAGACTACAGTTTAATCCGAAATATGGGGCGGTACTTAGATATGCTTTGTAATATGAATGTTTTTCAGACAAATGCTAGGCATTTTTCTTAATAAGTATGATAAAGAAATATACAAAACCAAAGGCACCTGCAAAATGTTTCATGATATAGTTGGTTTCACATAAAGGACAAGTTGCCTCCTTGTACAAAACCGTGCGATTAACTGGGTTGGTTGGCTGTTTGTTCAAGTTATAGTTGTAACAAAATAGGAAGAAAATAGTTGAGTTTACTGTTCTCTTGTCTTTAGACTGTCCACAACAAACTTTACAGGTGTAAGGAGTCAAATAAATGTTCAGCATTTGCTCTAATTAGCGCCAGTGCTCATATTTGCTTGATTGAAGTCATAGGGTGCAAACGTAGCAATCTGAGATTCAGGGTGGTTGTTTCGTTAAACTTAAAAACAATACTGAAAATGACAGCACTTAAAACTGGACAGTCATGTATATGAACAAAATAATGAAATTTGTTTAACTAAAAATACATCCTCTATCATAGAGACAATTTATCAATTTTTGTACAAATTCAGGTGAAAAACGCGTGTTTCTATATATTGTGGTTCTCTTAGAATCCCTGACACAAATCTTGGGTTCAATTTTCATATTTCTAGACTTTCAGATGAACGTGTTTTGTGTGTTCACTAAAACAAATTTTAACTCAATATACCGTCATATGAGGCTCAATGAACATTGTGGTTAATAAAATTTAAAAAAAAACACTAAAAATCTGAAAGTCTGATGGCAGAAAAAGAAAGCCTAAAGACAGGCATAAAAAAAAATGCAAAAACATTTCCTTTCTGCAAAATTATGCAGCTGCCACTCAAATGTCACCAGATTAGCTGGCCAATAATAATAGTAACCACAGGAATAACACCTTGAACACTGCACATTACAATGCACAGCAGATCATACATCAGAATACAGTATTGTTTTCCCACAAGACATTTTGACGTATTCACCATATTTTTATTACAATAGAAAATGTGTGAAACACAGCGCTATTTCAAAATATTTTTAGGAGTCCTAAGGTAATGGCCCCCTCACATTAATCCTGGCAAAGTGTTTTGGGGTGGCAAGTAAATTTCATAATGAGCGTGTTCAACTGTATTTTATTTTCAATGCTACTGTATACAATTACTGCCTCACATCGCTGCCTATTGTGTTACCCCAAAACTTCTTAACTTCTACACATCTCTCATTGCTCTGTGGACAGCCAAATCCATGTTACACATACAAAAATTACATTCACACATCTCTCTATTCTATTACTTGCGGTGTCACTCTTCAAACTGCCCTTTCAAATCACTGTCTGTGTGAGGTAACCCTATAAAACTTACACTGCAGGAAAAAAAAAGACCTCAAATTATGGACTGATTCCCTGGAAATTCAAGCCTGTCAGTTCTACTGTAGTTCCTTAACCCCTTCACTATGTCATGTTTTTCATTAGTTCATTAGCATGTACACAGGAATAGTTCATTGTACAGGAAATAAGACAAATGGGTACTTCAGAAAGACACAGGAATGTTACTTTCTGGACATTCATTCTCTATAAAGAGAAGGGTTTAAAGTGCTTGTCAAGGTTTCAGACTTGGCAACAATAACAACTGGAGGTTACTGCCTTTTATTCACTACAAAATACTTCTTGTTGATATCATGCACAAATGCCTTTGTGTATGTTCTGCACACACTTCTTTGATCTCACAACTTCACAGGAAGAGTATGTCCCCTGCAGCTTTTATTAATGGATCCATTTTATCCTTTCTTGTTTTTACTCTGTGATCCATAAACCTTTATTCTGTTTTTTTTTTATACATTTCCATGGCCTATTTCTTTGAGGCATGTGAATGTCAAGACATACCCATAATGTGTAGTTAATTGGAGGCTTTTCATTATTTATTCTACAAAATCAAAAAGGTACCAGAATAGGTTATCTAATCTGTTGTACTGGAAGCAAATTAGTTTGAGAAATTAATACCTGACTAATGATTTTCACCCATAATATACTCTCCCTTGGAGATTATGATCATGCACAGAGATTCAGCAGCCAGCACACAGTGACTGGCCTACTTAAACTCTTTCTGACCAGCCCCCATGGGCTACCCTCTTTCTCCCAAGCTCTCTATTCTTTCTAACTTTGCTGATATGCCAGATGAGCAACCTAAAATTAAATGGTGTATTTTTATCAGGAGTTTTGAAGCTGCAACTCCATCAAAGCCAGTGCTATTTTGTTTTTGATGAGACACCCAAAAAAATGAGAACAAACCAAATAAAACAAAACAAACAACAAAACCTTGTTTAACAATGATCCTCTGAAAAATAAACAGCAACAAATTCCCTACATCTGGTTTCAGCCAGTCTTGTTCCAACAGTCTGACCCTTGCTATTAGTATCACCAGGTATGAAATATTGAAGTAGATCTTATAGGTTAATAAGAGCGAGCTGTAAGGTAGACAATGATATTACTTTGGGGCAGGAAGGCTGGGAGAATAGAAAGTAGCAATTCCAGCGATGATTACTTGATAAATCTGGTCTGACAATCGGCTGTTCATAATGACCATTCATATTTCCTGTATATGTAAACTAGAGCTATTCAAACAAATTTTCCAAGTCCTAATGGTAGCTTTGATTTGTCCTATGGATGATTTATGCTTAATGTCAAAGGTTATGGGGTATTGTCTGAATTTCATAAGTATGTTCATGTGTATATTACAGCATTCTGATGTTACAGTAAGCAGTTACTGGTATGATTTGTGAAACTCATACACAGGACCACACTGCTGTATCTCACAGATATATTTTCGATGCAAGCACGCTTATCTTTGGGATAGGATGGACAGCATACAAATTTTGACACTGTGATGGTATGCTGCATAATTCATTCACTGATAGTGCAACATCCATTGTCTTACACTTACAGTCTTAAAGTGAGACACTGTGAAATGAAACTATGATATTTACATATCAAAAATGGTTATAACACACAATATAACATGTATATTTAAAAACATACTTTTTCAAAGCATCTCACAGAGACAAATGTTAGAACACTATAAGTGGATCATGGAAAATCAGGAGCTTACTCAACTTGCTATAGAAATAGTATTCTTTGCAAGGATGTAATTTAAAAAAATTTTGAAGTTGAAAAGCCATGTCAACTTTCTTCATGAAAAAAATGTCTACAACAGTCACAGAAAAAAATTAGGCATGATATCCAGTTGAGGTGAGAATGTCGATCGAAAAAAAAGAAAGATTTTAAAATGCTTCTAAAATTCCACTTTCTAACCCTTTCGTTATGTTTTTCAAGCACTGATGTCATTACTTTACCAAGAGCTCAGTAGCCTGTAAACTAAGACATATGATTAAATCAAATACGACATGGAAAACGCTACTTCTGAGATGTATTAGTGCATCTAACATCCATTTGTAATGAAGGATATGGATGTACATATGCATCACATGTGGCGAAGAGGTAAATCTCTGGACAGAATAGTTTTTAAGTGCCTATCACCTTAAGACTCTAACAAATAACAGCCAGCTGTGACATACACTCCCAATAATGCCAAAGAAATGTTCTTCCTGCCTAATCATGTCACTATGACACAGTTACACAAAAATAACATCTCTTGTTAGACATGAAAAAACATGAGTTTTAAGAACTGTTTCATGTAATTGCTGCCCTTTCCTCTGAACATCATTTTTAATCTAGCACATGTAAAATGCATTACATATGTGGTCCATCCCTCATCTACCATCCTCTTATTATTAGCTATCCACAAAACAATCAAATGCAAGTTATTCTTGACCACAACATAGCCACAACTGAGAAATGAGTGGCAAGCCAACAGAGTCAACAATGATAATGTCACAGAAAATGGAAGCACCATAGACACATTATATATATGCAAATCCCTTGTATCTAAGACATCAGCTATTTACAGGCAGTAGTCACTAAAAGGTTGAAGTTTCTTGGTATACTCTGGACTAAGGCGAAGGTCCCTGGGGATAAAAATTGAAAGTAATAATAAGGAATGAATTAAAAACATCACGATTCAATACATATACATAAGTGTATGTGGAGGGTATTATTTGACAAGCCATTGACACTTGCTTTGTTAATGGGACAAAAGTGTGATACTCAACCATATCCCCTGATTTATACTGTAAGCTTATCTGAAATTCTGATGTTATGTCCTTTACAACTCAAACTAGAAGAAAACAGAGAGAAAGAGAAAGACAGAAAGCTTCAGAGACAAAAAGGGATGGTCAGTTACTCACTCTAAATGCTGTTTATAAGTGCTGACTATTCTGTAAATGGCTGCTTTGTTTACTGTGTGCAACTTGTATCTCAGCAACGCATCAGACAGAGGGTCCACAGAACTCCCAGGTCTTCTGACTACGCCAGTGGTAAGCTTAAAGTGTTTCTCTATAGCCTGAAAAGTTTAGTGACATGCATATTAAATGAAAACTTTTACTGCATCATCTCCATTTCATTCTCTTGTGTTGAATGACATCTACTGTCTGACAAACTTTCTTGTATTATTCCATTTCATTTGTGGCTGTGAGACCAAGGACTGCTAGGTCAAAATACAATTTATTTTAGGAGTTATAATTTTACTTTCATTGGGCCATGACAGTTGTAGTCAGAGTCAATAGTGTAGTCACAGTTACATAACTTCATAACAGGAGAGCAGACATCCTTTTGGTCCTTGGTCAAAATGTTAGCATATTACTGATTTTATGTCTAACTAAGTTAAGCACCTGCATATTTGTGGACTTGTGCTGCCCCTTTCAGGGTAATGACTGTGTTCAAGCGTGTCATTGTAAGTAAACAGCAGTTGAGCTGATAAAATGCCGAATGATTTTTCTTGATGCTAGCTCCTTTAACAGAGACACCAAATACGTGGAATTTGGCGTCATATGCTGCAGAAAGCGCAATACGTAGTAAAGTCATATGCATGGACACCAATTAGAAAAATGGAACAGGTTATTTTGGATCTGGCAAAATTTAATTTTCTATAAATTTGAAAACAGGATATACACCACAGCTGAGCCAAAATGGACCATTTGCAGTGAATTTGTGACTCATACAGCAAATCCGAGGAATACTATCATTTTCAAAAAAAGTCTTCCTTATATTATGATACAGTGGGACTTTATAAACTCAAACTCTGGGGTATCAGTCCATAACTTCAAGCTTGTAAGCACACTGAAATTTGATATAAAGTGTAGGTGATTTGGAACAGAAGCATTATGAATATGCAGATACAGAATATAAGAGGTTTCACTGGGCCTAACTGTAGTCCTCAAGAATATCCAATGTTGCAAATGCCCACAACACGTTTTTACATACTCAACAAAGTGTACCAGGATGGGCACATGCACTTAACTGAAACTGACTACATCAAAATCACGTACCTCATGAAGATCTAACAAAGTACCAATAATAGTGGGTAATGCTGGTTGGACAACACCATACTTGTCCTCCAGAAAAGATTTTGCAGCTATGTGGGACAGGGCTGAGGAAGAAAAATGGATGACAGTAATTGACTACCACTTCACACTGCCTGCAGAGCTAAAAAATCAATGAAATTAGGTGCTAAGAAGCAAAACACTTCCATTTTCTAGTCCAGTGAACATGATGCAGCTGTCTGCTGCATAATCCCTTTGTTGTTACTCTTGAGGCTATGCTTAAAAAAAAAAAAAAA
>JAWQUT010000115.1:939892-962092 GCA_033807755.1 Ellobium chinense | reverse complement strand
TGCTAATAGCAGTAATTGTACCCAAGTGTAAAATGCTCATATTTATATCTTAAATTGCTCTCAGCCTCAGATTTAAGCATGTCATCTGCTGGTAGAGCAGGAAAGAGAAATCCATCTAGTCTAGAGCTAGCCCTAAACTTTTCAAATTGGGGCTTTGAAAGCCAGCTCTGTCAGGCCTACTAGATCTAGTCTAGTAGTACAGTAAAGGTCATTAACCTTGGCCCTGAAGCCAACACTATTATAGTAGTACACTATACTCATCCCAAATGTAGGTCATCTAATGCCCTGAGGGCCTACAGTATACACTAACAGACCAAATGAAACATAGCCTACAGGGTAATGTGTAGGCACTGGGTATGGCACAATGCATAGGCATGACGCATGACCTGATTCGTGGGGCATCAAAATAAAGCCCCAAATGCCTCAAGGTTATCTGGAGATGGCTTGAACNGAGAAAAAGAATGTGGCAACATAACAAACATGATATTTGAGACAACAAACACTGATACTACACATGGTATAGAATTTTTTCTTGAACAAAGCACAAACACTGTTCTATTCTGCTTTCAATACGAGCATTATCACTCCACAACAGAATAAAAACAGACCAAAAACATCAGATTTGTTCATATTACCACTCAAAAAGAAATATCATACCTGCCAACATTGCCAAAATCAAATTCTGTAGTTTGGGCCAAAATATTGCCAAAAAATCTGTAGGTGAGGTAAAAAATCTGTAGGTCACATATTCTAACGCTGTCAACAGCTGCCAACCTCCAAACTGGATTTTCATATTCCAGGCATCAAAAATTCATATTCTGACCCTGATTTTCATACTCACATCAGTGCAGAAAAATAATATCGCAAAATTTAAATGAATGTCTCCTTATTTGGCTGTTTAGTCATTCTTTTGGGCTTGTAGATAGCTACTGTTTCCGTATCACACTAAGAAGCTTTTCTTCAACATTAAACTGAGGTAGTCTAATGGGAGTCACTCACTGTGGTAAAAAATTCCCCCTTCCTCCAAAATTCAAAAAAAACAACAACAAAAAACAACTGATAAGATATGAACAATAGCATAAAACCTCCTGTGGCTGGTAACCATGACTGGTATCTTTGTAAGAGATTTCTCGACTAGTTTCAACTAAACTTCTGGATCGTCAGCATCGATGCTGCTATGTACTCTAAGGCAAAACGGAATGCCAGTATGTATACTGTACTGTCCTCTAAGACTTTCAATTGTTTGGTGAGACTCGAGTACTTGTACTCATGACTAAAACAGCCCATTTTGATGATTTTCAGTACAAGAAAGCTCTTTAAGCACCCGACTTCGCTGCGGAAGGTGGGTTACAGATTTTGCCTTTTTAAAGTCGGGAAAGTCGGTAGTTCGCGATGCAAATTCTGTAGGTTGGTAGTTCAAGCAAAAAGTCGGTAGACTACCGACTTTTTCTGTAGGGTTGGCAGGTATGAAATATGCATCAAAGTCCCCAAACACAAGACCATAATTTTCTTGTTTCATAATTACTTACTAGGATATCTGTATGAACCAGTTACAGGGTGAACAGTATCTCGCTGGGCATTCAAAGAAACTTTTGACATAATGGCCCAGTTTTCCTGTCGCACACGATCACTGAGTTCCTTGACCACTCCAAGTGCTGTCACACTGACCGATGACCAGATTCTGGGATGACCTCCTGGCTGACTTAAACTCAGAAGCTCTTGTCGACGAGCACGAGAAAACTTCGACACACAGCTGAGATCCAAGAATGCCAGATGCTGGATTGGTCAAAATTAAAAGTATGAAATAAAATTTATGTTTACCATATCAGTTTGTGTGGCCTTAAGATTCCTTTTTTATTTTATTATGCCATTCACTAGAATAAATTTATTAAACAAAAATGGATGTACATGTATACTTAAAAGTGATGTGAATCTATACAAGTTGTTGGTGGCTGATATTTGCTTAACCCATCCCCTATTTTTACCAGTGTATTATCTATATCCAATTCTGAAGCTGTGAAGAAGACAACCATCTATTCTTTAGCAGCAAAATCTCCTGGCAGTATGAGTGCCCATTTACACATGCTAATGCAGTCGATAGATATATAAATTACATCTGTGCAGTCAGCAGCCATGAACTAATGATATAAACACCTCAACCTACTGCTACAGCTCGAGCAAAGGAATTTCACATTTCCAACGGCAAGTACTCACACAGAACTGATAATTTTCTACTTTATAGGCTTGCTGGGACACCTCAAGAACACCATACATCTGGCATTGGCTGTAGAGGCGTGAATAATTCAACAGCAAGGGATCAAAACAGTAATAACAATATAGGTTTGCATGTGTAATTTGGGAATGCAAGTAGAGGAAATAATAAACTAACATCACGTATTAATAAGAGTATAATCTTTGTTTATTAGAGGACTAGTAGAAAAAAAACAACAACAAAAAACCTGCACACAAGAGCCAAGAATTACTCATTACTGAGACAAATACTTCTCTATACAAACTACATTACCTGCAGTAGTGGGCAATATGCACAAGCTAAGGCTTCAGGAAGGGTCCTCAGTCTGTCATATTCCATCATAGTGGTGATAGGGAACTCCAGATGCTGAAAACATATTAATGTAAAAGGACTGAAGGTAATGTTAAATGCATGAAAATGAGTAAATTGAGTATAAATTCTTACTTGTTCCTACCAAAAGATAAGTAACTATACTCATGGGATCATGGAATTTCATGAAAAGTGCAGAGGATAAATGAAATTGGAAATTCTTCAGTTTACAGAACACAGAAACCATAGACAAAAATAACCAAACATATTAATTAATGTAAGAGCATATTTAAGCATTAATCATCTGAAGCAGAATGCAAAATTACAAACGCAGTTTAAGGCAAAAAGCTCAAATTAGAAGAAGATGATATGCAATTGTCAAAATCACAGAGCACATTAAAAAAAATACTGTATATCAACTGGACTTTGACCTTCTTACCTCTAGTCAACAAAAAAGCAACAAACATCATTAAAACAAACCTCAGTATGAAAAATTTTGGTCAAAGTCCTGGCGAAAGACCATGTAAACGTCAACAACACTGTGCACAAGAAGGTTTGCCAGAACAATGCCAAATTTAATAATCCCATCACTGAGTTGAGAGGTAATGCATTAGGACTGTGGAAACAGGTTAAAATCATAATGACAGCATTAAAATTATTTCTGATATTACTCTTTACACAGAGAAGGGATCAGAAACCTAAATAACTAAACAGGGTGAGTCACTGATCCCTAAAACATGACATGATTTATTCAGCACACTTTACTCAAAACCAGCTCTGCCACAGCCACAACAGTTCAGAAAGGGATACATTAGAATGGTTAATAAATTCTACCATTTCCAAAGTTACTATGAACATAATGCAGGACAGGGTTGTTTTGTCACAGAAATATTACCCGGTAAATCATTCAGTATACTTGAAATTCACAAAATCTAAAATTTGAATAAAGAATGAAATTTGCAATATTGCAGTGAACCTCATTAATCTACTTACTCAACACTGATGCTAAAGGAACTCTTAATCCAGGTCTTTGGTAGGCCTCCTAGTCCAAGGTAAAAGAAAGAAATTAAACATGTTCTTCAAATAAGGTGTCTGTGTAGATAAAGTATGTAATGTAGACACTATAGGAGGCAGAAGATAAAAAGGAAATTCACATAATAAAATGCAGTTAATACTCCAATAACTACTCCAGCATTTGCAACAAAAAAAATAACCTTTACTATCACTGAGCCACAACCCAAACCTTATGAAAGTTATATATAAGTCAACTGCCTCTCCTCCCAACCCCCACCCCCTTCACTATGCGGGAACAAGGTAAAAAAAAATACAGGACACTATTTTACAAATAAATATTTAAATCCATAACAGTCCACTCTATTTTGAAAAATCCACAACATTACTACTCACCTAACAGAAAATACGTGATATAGAAGTATTTCACGATGTGCAATGACTGCCACATACAGGACTTCACAAGAGGGGTGATATCACTCCTGACTTGAAACAGTTTAAATCTCTGTGAAACGACAATCATCAAAGCTTACGTCCAAAACCTTACCAAAAAAAGTTTATCATATGGTCCACTGTACTTAATCATAAAATTTTTCTGGTACAGTATTTTCTATATAAAAGTCACCAGATAGTCCCACTTCCTTTTAATGACATCACTTTGCATGCTCATTAGAAGTTTGACTGTATCAAAACACCCTTTGTGAAGGCTGGCATAAGTTTCTTGATTGGTATTCAGATACACCAAATTTAGAGGAATAATTAATATTTTGAAATGAAATTATCAAACATGTATGTATTAAAAGCGAAACTTTGTTAATTTGACTATTTACAAGTCACAAATTGATTTTAAAGTTCATAGTCATTTTTATAACACTATGGTACAACCAACCACTAATCTAATAAAAGGAATTTTATTTAAAGGGACAGGAGAACATATCTGCTTTATGGCCTAAAATATCCACATTCTTGTTCCAAAAACTTTAAACAGCATATTTTTTCCTTCCACCCGATCACTTCTGAGAATATACAGCTGGAATATCAAGATTTTTCAGCCTCTGTATTCCGCCATTACTTGTGCTGTTTAAATTATAAAGCAAGAAACGTTGGAAGATGATTGGTGCAGACACTTGCGCAAACATCTGGATTAATTTGTCAGGTAGTCTATTGACATCATGCACCATGAGCAATGACAGCATGAGCAGGGTGACAATCCTGACATTCCTGTGGTATTTTCTAACAAAATGTCCAGTGAAAGGAAAAATTAACATGGATTAAATTATATATATAACTAATGAGGACTTCTTAGGCTGTGAAGCAAATAACTACCCTGTTCCTTAAGACAAGTGATCATGATTTTAATAGCTGAAGGAACCAAGATCATTGCTGGACTGGGGAAGTAAAATGTCATGATTTTAACTGTGGTAGTAAAATTAAATGAGGATGACCTGCACATTTGGAAAGGCAAGATAATAATGGCGACGATGGAAGAACTGCTTGTAGTAACAAAGGCCTGTGAAAATTCCTCCCAAGACCACAAACAAGTGCTGCTCTCTCAACACAGTCCTCTCACTGAAATTAAACAGCACATGAAAGTCATAGCAAGATAAAGTATCCCTTTCCAGACTTACATGTCAAAGAATGTGTGGATATTAGTCTACAATAAATTATCCAAATTCATAAAAATTCAAATTGATATCCACCCTCCCCCATCAAGAATGTTACGAATGATCCCAAAGAATTTTATTATGAAATAATGCGAATAATGGCTAAGTTTTCCACCAAACTCTGTGGTTTTCCCTCAAACAAAACATAAATTAACAAGATCATTGTGAAGGTTATCTGAGCCTTTAGGAGCCAACACATCACATGCAATAACTGTGGCCACAATGTTTCTGAGAGCACATGATCAGTTCAACATCTTCATGTATTAATCAGTTTCAGGGTAAAGACTGTTTCACTTACCAAATCTGCTGATCCAAATAATCTGTCAATAGGCAATGAAAATAATACTTACTAAGTCTCTGTATCCAGAACATATGTCAGAGATGTGAACCCATCTCCCATCAGCCTTGAGACACTCCATGCTGATAGTGTTCCAGCTACTGAACAGACAACCATTAGAGGCAGACGAGACCATCGCAACAGTCCAAGAGCTGAAGTGAGATGTGATGTCTCTACTTGAGGAATGACTAGAAAAGAGTAGAAAAAGTGTTAAACAAAGGGTCATATTATTGTGTATGAAACAAAAATGCTAATAATTAATTCAGTATGAGTATGAGATACTGCACATTCTACATAGTGCCTTGGATCAGGACATATCATGAAATCACAGAAAAGTCATTAGTCTCTAAACAAGCTCCACACAGCAGCTTGAACAAAAGCCCATTACAGTGCCAAGGAGACCAATCTGTGTTTTTGTTTTAAGTATGTGAAAGAACTGCATATGGTGTTCCCAGGACATCTCTGGCATGAATGGGATAACACATATATCACCACTGCAAACTGCCAAATAAAATATTATAGGGTTACCTATTCAATGATGAAATGCTGGTTAGTAAAATGGTTATTTTCATACTGTACCTAAGGACACAATATAACTATGTTCCTACCATTTAAACAGTGCTTAATGCAAAATCATTTTGTCATAAAACAGATACATTCTGAAAGCATGAAAACTATTACTATTAGATCTATGGCAGCAAAGAAGAATGAAATAGATATAATTGTTTCTCAGCGATATACTTCCTCATTAGACATGCTGTGAGAACTTTACGTATTCTGTGATAAGCTCCTGGCTCCTTTTTCTTTGCATAAAAAAACCAAAAAAACTATGTGACAAGTATTCCATTTTCTTTGAAGCTAGTGAACAAGAATTTGCATGTCTATCTTTACCTGTCAAATGCGGAAGAGAGAACCATTCCACCATGAGCATACAAATGGTGAATACAAGGAAAGAGATCCAAAAGTGTAAGGATGTGACACTATTCAGGATGCCTGCCGAAGAAGAGGGTAAAATTTTCATTATGTTATGGATCGTACTATATTTTGAAGGCGGCATTAAGAACCGTGATTGCTTGAAGAATAACTATTTCAATCTGGCATAATGTCCTAACAATACAGTTGACCATTTAATCTGCTTTTGAAGACTTCCTTAGAAGATATATTGAGAGCATGTCAAAGCAGATTATGGCTGAAATCAGTGACTGAAATGCAAAGGCATCATTCAGAAAAGCAACATGTATAAAAGACTGCAGTTTTTCATCCCATCTGATGAACCAGGTCCATGACTTTACTTATCCTTGCTCTATGTAATGCTGTGGTCTTGGGTATGCACTGAGAGAGAGTAAATTTAACATCCTTGTACCTCCATTGTAGGAGAACATAGAACCTTTGTGCCACATGGCCTTACACTCCTTTCTAAAGTGGTTTATACCTGGTCATTTGTATTCCAATTTTCATATCTATACTCAAATATTCAAGTCTTGAAACAAGAACATTTACTCAAACATATGAAAGGGAATAAATAAGAGTACACATACAAAACTAGTGTTATTCTGAAAAAGTTTGGAAGTTCCTATGTAATTAGTTGACTGACAGTCCACTGGATATTGGGAAATATGTTCAACACTGTACACAACAATTTACAATGCCCTATGTGCTTTGAAATAAGAGTGTCCCTCCCATTACCAAACAAGTTGAATCAGTCAATTCCTTAACTAACCAACCAACCAAACAAGTCAAATAGATGCCCACCATGCAACCACTGAAGTGGATGAGTAGCCGAAAATCCTGACAAAAGCAGAAACATCAGCATGATGAAGGGAAGGCAAATTATAGACCATACTGTGCTGGCTAAACTCCTCCAGAAGCACACCTGCAGGATCAGAATATAATGTTTAGTTTTAAAATTAAAATGCATTCATTATTAGTAATAATGATCATGATTAAAGGGTAAATATTGTGAAATAAATGTGCCTCAAAGCATTTGCCTCACTATACTGTATATTGATTCTAAATCTACTCTAAGATTTCAGATGATATCATTGAAATTAATAATGCAAGCGGTCTAAAGAACAAATATGAACCGTCAAACAGGAAGAATCAGACTGATGATGTATAAGTGAGAACAGCCATCTCATAATTATAGTCTTTCACATATATGATATGTATCTGTAATATTATGTATGCTGCCTCCTGCCTTCCCCTGAATCTCCACACTGTAGATTAAAATTAAGCAGGTAACAGTCTTCAGATGTATTAGGCTGGATGCCATAAGCACTAAGCCATTACTTGCTTGATCGAAAGGTGTTAGGCTCAGCGCTGTTGTAATATGCGGCCTGAAGCTTGACTGCTGAGTCATTATGCAAAGACTAGGGCAGCTAGCTCAGCCAAGGTGAAATTTTTGTCTTTCCTTCACTTCACTGATATACTGAAGTCTCCTCTCTATTTAGCGTACATGGTTGTGGCCCATACCACCAGATATATGCTAGCCAGCAGTGGCATGTACTTCATGTTAGTAGGTTAGTCTAGACAAGGCATCATATTTTCTTTATCAAATTGCTCATTTATGCAGGTAACTACAAAATATATCTTAATAGATTGCATGCAGGAAGTTGGGCAGTACAATTTGATGCATAAAATAACTTAACAGCATATCCAGCTTCAAGGAAACAATGTCAAAATTAGTAAGGTTGAAATGGCTATTTGAAATTGACTACAGAAGTCTAAATTGGCTATTTGGATTGTTACGCTTGAATGCCCTATACTTCACTTATAGTCTAGATGAACTGTTGAGTTATACCTATTAGATCTTCTAGTGCACAGGCAGTCATCATAGGGTAAATCTGAAGTTTTTATTAGAAGGCCCCATATCCACATCAAAATAATGGATATGGTCTTTTAAAAGAAATGTCCTGAAACTGCATGTCCAAAAATGTGAAAGGCAACTGTAATGGTTTGGTTCCCTAACAATCCACTTTAACTATTTTTCATCTAATTCTAGTAACTATCAGTAGTCTATACATTTGGATCTTGATGCAGTTGGTAGACTAATTAATGTCAGTGAAAAAGGAAAATGGGAACAGCTGACACCAATGAAAAAAGTGATCAAAACTGACACAAGAAATCCAAACCTAAATCAAATTTTAAAAGCAAAATAGTCTATGGGCTATAAAATACAGTCATTTTCATTCCACAAAAGAGGTTCTTGCATTAGTTTGGATCAGTTTGGACGACTATACTGGTGCATTAATCAGGGCAAGTGGCTCGTTTTTATTGCACAGATACAATCACGGGTAGATGTAGTCTACTCTAGGAAGCCTGAGCTCTAAGCATGAATTGATCTTTCCAAAGAAGGCCAATTACTGGTATCCTCAGTACTGGCAGTAGGCCTAAACTTCCAAACATTTTCTCTTTCACCATCTTTATAGAAAATGGAAGGAATTCTGAATGAGATTCACACCTGATGCTCCTGTCTCAATGGACGGTTGGGTAAGGGACTGATGCTCTTGTCTCGATGGGCATTTGGGTTAGGTTGAGTGCAGGGCGTAGGCTACTGTAGGGCTAGGACTAGGATGGGTAGGGTTTGTGTTGTATGAGTGTCGATACAAGTGATTTTAGTGACAGGCATGGATTTTGGTTAGGAATATAGTCTAGTCTAGTCCTAAGTCTCATTCGGAACTCCCTCCATTGAAACTGCACTGAAAGTTAACATATTATACATCAACTACTTCAAGTAGATCTACTTTACTAGATCTACATTACCTCAGAATTAAACCACAGGTATACCGACGATGCCATGCTCATTCACCGGCGCTCCGTTCGTTCGTATTCAGTAACTCAAACATGGGCGAAGTTAAATTAATTCCGAATAAAAGAATCGCGTGGGAACATTTCAATCAGCTGATATTGCTATAATTTCCATAAAATCTATATATTCAAATACACTTATTTGTTCCTTGTAAAATGATATCTCTTGAAATCGAACTTCAAAAGGAAAACTGGAGCAAAATCCATATTCATAGGGGTTGATTTCTGTAGAAATCGGATTTTAGGAATCGTGTAGACTTCGAATCGTTTGGAACCACAATTTTATTTTTGCGATTGTCTGTTTCTGTTTGTATTGCCGGCTTGGGAGTGCGCTCCCCTTTCCTAATTTCTACTAATTTTCTACGAGACCCTTGGCTCTCTTTCTAATGCCCGGCTTCCAAACGATAGATTACCTCTTTTTGGCTCTTTTGGACATTGGATAAAATAAACACCTTTTGCTGTACAAAGGAATTATCTAGACTATAAATAAAATTGTCCTAAGATAGGCTAAGGACACGGCAAAGGGCCATAGTTATCCTTAGCCGTGCGGATGGAACCACATGGCTCAGCTGTTTCCGGTAGTGGAATGAGTGTAGTATGAAGGTACTACTACTAGGCTAGACCAACCGTGAAGTAAAGTAATAAAGGTGGAAGAGTCTTAAAATCAACAACAATAATTAAAATTTGTACTTTTCTGTGAGTATCAAGAAAGGAGACTGGAGGGGCTTCTTGATTGTATTTGTAGCAAATCGTTGGACTCTTCCTACAAAGGCACTCACACTCACCACACTCCACAGTCCACAGTCACACTCACACTACTCACAGACTGGAGACTAGGCACTCGTCTCACTGAACAAATTGTAGGGTAACTTACTGCACGCACCCATCTCAATCTCGATTAGAACTTCTGTAGTTCATATATCTCTGTCTTAAATTATATAATAGATTTAGACCAGAGGATTTCCAGTACAATCCTGGAACAGCACTGCTGGTAGGTCAGGCATGAGACAAAATGAATGGCCAGAGTCATTCAGTTAGTCTAACGCCTGGCCTACCAGCGGTGCTGTTCCAGGATTGTACCGGATTTCCATATGTGGTAACTCCAACCTACAACTATGGTCAGTACCTTAAATCCTTAATTCCGAATAACGTATACTAATTAGTCTAATACAACCCTAACCCATCCCCCCTAACCCTAACCCTACCCTCAACCCTAACACTAATGCCCATTGAGACAGGAGCCTCAGTCGAAGCGAACGTAACTCCTTACTACTAGTTACCACATATTGAAATCCTCCCTTTAGACCTGTTATACTCCTTTATCCCCACAAATTGTAAAGAAAGAATGGCTATCTTCAGGGACAGGACTCTCTAGCCAGTCTTGCTTCAACAATTCAAGAGTACACTGATAAAGATGCCTGAGATGGTCCATTTAGTCAGACTGTTAGTTCTTGTGATGCCTTGTCTTAGTCACAGATCCAGACCAAATTGACCCCCAAAACAAATCGGGCCTGTTCCTTGATTATTCCTAAGAAATCAAAACAATAGAACTATCAAGATACAGAGTTAGACATGATGTGAAGCTGGTAGCTAGGTCAGTCTATACTGTGGTTAAGTTTGGCATGCCAGCTTGGATCGGGACAGCGTAACTTTACTTTTGTTAGGGAATTATGGTCGAAATTTTAGACAGCAATGTTTTTCATTTTATAAAACAATTGGTGGAGGGGGAAAGAAGGAGGGGTGAATGGTAATGAGGAGATTGGGTCGGGAGACCATCCCCTCAATGGAAAATGGTTCTGGCACCAGCAGCACTCCTTTAATTCGTATGGGCACAGTTACTTTTGTTGCTGCTAAAGAGAAATTTTATCTTGTATGTATGTTGTTCTGATTACATCTATTTATAATACTGTGACACTCAGCTAACTGATGAGCCAGTCAAAAACTCAAAGCCATCAGATCTGATGTCTTGATCATATTGGAAGAGGAAGAGGGGGATGGGAAGGATTTTTGAATGTTCTGTGTTCTTAAACCAGCAACTGTGTATTTAATCCTAACCCTAACATCCATTAACTTGATTAAGATGGGGTTCGTAATCCTTATGCCCACTGAGATGCCTAATTCCCATTGAGAGAGGGTCCCCTAACCATAATGATCCATGGAGACAGGAATATCAATCAAGATTTATGAGATGCATTTGGAAGTCCTCTCAGAGAGTGTGCTTGGACAAGTGCTAGAGGCAAAGTTGGGAAAGATATTGTAAGACAGCATGAAGAAAGTCCCTGGGCATCAATCATAGAAATTATAAGGGACCCTCCCAAAGCCAAGAACTGCTCTTTCTTTCCTTACTGAGGACTGACAGACCAAATTTAATAGGAAGGGACTGCCTTTCTCTATGAAAGCAAAGTACAGCTTGACTGTAAACTCTAATTGTTATCCGTGGTCTGTGTCTTTATGAGAAGGAACATCATATGGGTAGAAAAAGATAAAAAATGCTTCTCTCATGGTATGTATTTGGTGATGACTAGTTATGCAATAGATCATTTTCTGCTAGTTCCTTAAGAACAGCTATCTCTGTCAATGCTCAGTCCTATCTGATCTCACTGTATGATGTAACATTTTTTTTTTTTTTTGCAGGTATAGCGAAAACAAAAAAGATGTCAGCAACAGCTTTTAGTACTGGAGATGATGCAATTTCAAGGAAAATCGAATGCCAACCATTTGCTACCAAGAGAGATGAACTTAACGAAGTGTATGAAATTGAGAGATGTGTAGCATGGGTGACTGAAAAAAAGTTCAGAATGGTGAGACATTTTTTAAAGAAATAATGAATGAAATTTATGGAGGAATAAATGTGAAATACGTGTTTTAGAATTTTAGAATCTGGACAGGCCGGACATTATTTACTGAGTTCAGATATTATACTTAATTTGTGATTACACAGATGCATCAGATTAACATTAAGTACAGAGGTGACAAGTGGCACATGCCTCAAATCATGTCTGCAAGTCATAGCTGCCACATTAAGTACAGTATGAATTTAAGGTGCATTTAATCTAGAATCTAGAGATTTAATCTAGAATCTAGATAGAAGTAAGATTTGTCCCCTTACTTCAGTAAGTGACTCAAATCAGTGTATTATCATGCTGAGTAGTTCAGACATAATTCACTAATTAATTTAATGTAAAATTTGAATTGCGTGGCTTTGACTGTATATCCACACCAAAGTATTGATACTGCATTCCAATATATGCTGTGCAGTCTTACGTGTAACATCTGAATACAGGAAGCAGACCATATTTTTGGTCTGCAAAAATATTAACGACTGATGCTCCTTTTAAATTTTGCTGTCTAAAGCTGTGAAGGTACATTGAAGAACGAAGTGCACTTGACTGACTGCATTTATTATGACATTCACAATGTGCAATGCAAAACTAATGAAATTAAAAATGTTTCGTAAGGTCCAATATTTTCTCATGCATTTTCTTATTTATATTATTGCTGTGGCTAGCATTAATCAGAAAAAATAATGCCTATTACAAAGCATATCTTTTCCCTTACCATCCCATTTAGTTTTCAGATTAAGCCATAATCTCTCTCATTTGCAGAAGAAACTCTGATGCTTGGCTTACTCAGTTGAAGACCAAACGTAGGCTTGTTATTCATTATTAACCCATTGCAATGTGATTATTCTTGATGAACTTCTGGTTGCTGTGCCATGATCTAGGCTAAAACAGGCCACCCTAATTATTCTTTATCGTTGATTAACCTGTCATGTTTTTAATATAACATGATCTTGCGGGTCTTGTGATTTTTGTAGGAAGCTGGTCCTGGTGTGTTGAGAGCAGCTTTTGATGGCCAAGAAATAACATTTAATCTGACATAGTCTTAGCAGAATATGCAGCAAGATGTCTTGTCTTGAAATCCCTATGCACTTTATAAAGGTTTGAACTGAATACAAAAATTTATTGTCAGGTGAATATTTAGCAGGTGATGGGATTTAAATGAAAAGTTATTAAGTTCCTCTGTAGCTCTAATGGATTAGTTTATTCTTTTGTTCATTTTGTGATCATCAAGACTAGAATGATGGATTACTTTCTGGATTAGTTTATTCTTTTGTTCATGTTGTGATCATTATTTTGTGTCCTTTTTTTTCACTGTCACCAATACCTTGTCAGACCCTTCTGTGCTCTTCTTCATAGGTTGCATTGCAGTTTCCAGATGAGCTGTTAGTAGATGCCCCAGCAGTTGCTGGTCAAATTCAGCAGAAGATTAAGGAAGCCACAGTATTTATTCTTGGAGACACCTCCTATGGAAGGTATGTCATTGATCCCTCTTTGCCTTTTCTTTTGATTTTATTTTTTCTCTTTCGTTCATTTTTTTTTCTATCTTGTTTCTAACCCAATACTCCCAGTCATTCATTTCTTTAGTTTATTCATCATTGCCAGAAAGAGCATAATTGGGCAGAATATTTTCTTCTAAATTTTGCTTCCCAATTGGAGCTAGTAATCATGTGAAATAAAGATGTTTTTGTTACTGTCATGTAAATGACTTGACTTGAAAGTGAGAAATCTAATAGTCTAAACAAGTCAGATGAGGTGCAGAGGGTTTGGACTAAAGAGACACAAAGTGTACCTACTAATTGGGACTTTGCATGTTGTAGATGAAGATGGTATAAAGGAACCAAAATGTGTTTATTCTGTGTGCAGTGGTTGTTTGACTTATTATGAAGGAGCAGTACTAGTAGTTAGGACAGTTTTTTTATGAGTGTAAAAATTAGATCACATTATTTTGATTGTCCTTTATAAAATGCTGATGCAGTGGAGCTTATTATTAAGTACTTGAATGATAAGCGCAGCTGGTTATTAAGTATTAATTTCACATGCAGGGATTTATAAATATTCTATGAGGTCTTACTGGTGTGGATTTTGACCTTAAAAAGGGGGTCTAGGGGTTAGAATATCGAAATTGGGCTTTTGGTATTTTTAGACACTTTGACCTCTTCTGCTATGAGAAAAATAACCTTTGAGGCCAGAAACATCCGTTTNTTAAAGATGTTTTTGTTACTGTCATGTAAATGACTTGACTTGAAAGTGAGAAATCTAATAGTCTAAACAAGTCAGATGAGGTGCAGAGGGTTTGGACTAAAGAGACACAAAGTGTACCTACTAATTGGGACTTTGCATGTTGTAGATGAAGATGGTATAAAGGAACCAAAATGTGTTTATTCTGTGTGCAGTGGTTGTTTGACTTATTATGAAATAGCAGTAGTTAGGACAGTTTTTTTATGAGTGCAAAAATTAGATCACATTATTTTGATTGTCCTTATGCTGATGCGGTGGAGCTTATTATTAAGTTCTGAATGATAAGCGCAGCTGGTTATTAAGTATTAATTTCACATGCAGGGATTTATAAATACAGTATTCTATGAGGTCTTACTCGTGTGGATCTCGACCTTAAGTACACCTCAGTAATAGATATACCTGTTTCATGCAGCAAGGACAGACTTAGTGAGGTTACACCATAGTTGGATGTAAAAATACAGGTATCTCCTTTTAATTAGAGCCACTGTGGGATATGTCAGTTATGGAAGTGTTGTGGCAAGCAGTCAAACTTTGTGTTAAGAAACATTGTGAACTCAAAACTGCCTCAATAATAAGAATGGTTTAGTAAAATAACTTACCAAGCATCTTTGAGAGTACTGGCTCCACCATGTTACAGTATTGGCTGTATTTTGAACATCCTTTTTTTTTTTTCTTCTTTGCAGCTGCTGTGTAGATGAAGTGGGTGCTCAGCATTACAGGGCAGAATGTATAATACACTTTGGCCGTGCATGCTTGAGCCCCACCACCCGTCTGCCTGTGCTGTATGTGTTTGGGAAGTCAGAGATTGACATAGAGGATTGTGTGCAGCGTGTGTCAGAGGTGTGTTCTGAAACAGACACGAAGACAGTGCTAGTGTATGACACCACATATTCACACAGCATAGGTGAGATCATTAATTTGCTGTCTTTCAAGAAATTTAAATACGCAAGTTATAATTGAGAAAGAATAAATACTGATTAGTTTATTCATTGGCACATTCAGTGTGCAATACTGTCATAAGTCCAATATAATTTCATGCAGGACAGGGTTCACTTGTCCTTGAATGATAATTTCTTCTTTAAAGAAATCTCATGACTTTCTTGTTTAAGAATTTTGATTAAAATTAGAGCCTAGAATGAATGGAACTATAAACTTTTAACAGGAGGGGCCTGTTGCTTATCAGTGCCAGAGTCTAGGATGATGTTAAGTTAATCCAACACTGATTTTGTCTTCAAAGTCAACCAAAATCAAAGACCTTTCCTTGCAAACAAGGGTATGTTCTTAAACCTGCTGAAATTGCAATAAGCCCAGAATACATGTCCTTTTCAAAAAAAAAAGAAGGCACATTATTAACTTCTTTTGGCCTATCAAAGTAGCAGTATAGTGGTTAACTTTTTACTGCATGATGGGACCATAGACATAATAGTTGGCTTAATTGGTACAATTTGACAGAAACAGAGCTGTCTTGTTTATAGGGGTTTCACTGTATATCACTATTAAGAGGAACATTCTTGTCTTCTTGTTTTTCCCCAGATGAAATCTTCTCGAGGTTGCGACAGACCTTCAGTCATTTGGTTTTGTCAAAGTTATCAGTTCCCAGCCCCATAACTGCAGTGTCCGCGGATCCACCTGAAGCAGACCATTCTTGTGGAACCTCTTCATGTTGCCAAATTCATGTAGACCATAGTTTGTCACAAGGGCAGGCTCATTCTAAGTCAGAGTCCCAATCAGATTCTGCTTCAAGTGAAACTTTTTCTGTTCTCAGGAAGTGTGGAAGAATAATGGACCTGCCCCATGAAGAATCTATTGATAGTTATAGTTTCTTATTTATTGGTGACACTCATGGTCCTACATTAACAAATATGATGATGACTTTTAACAAGTGTCCATTCTACACATATGACCCTATGAGAAGGACTTGTCAGAGAGAAACACTGAATGTGAATAAAGCCTTGATGAAGAGATACTATCTTATTGAAAGAGCTAAAGATGCAAATATTGTTGGAATAGTAGCTGGAACTTTAGGGGTAGCTCAATACAGAGACATGATTGATCATCTGAAGTCTTTACTGAAAAAGGCCGGAAAGAAAAGCTACACCTTCGCTGTGGGAAAGCTCAATCCTGCCAAACTGGGCAACTTTGCTGAAGTGGATATCTTTGTCCTGGTAGCCTGTCCTGAGAGCAGCCTACTTGACCTGTCTGAATTCTATCGTCCTGTAGTCTCTCCTTTTGAGATGGAGATAGCCTGCAATCAGGCCAGAGAGTGGACAGGGGACTACACTACAGACTTCAGGGAACTTTTGCCAGGTTGGTGTCCTTTAAGGCAAAATCATCATTAATTTATAGACTTCACTGTATTGCCAGAGTTTCTAAAGTCTTTGTTGGATAACTCGGAGAAGTGTAGTGAAGATGGCTGAAACAGATGTTTACATACTGCAGATGAATGAGTAAAGCTCATGTTCAAAACAAAGGTCTCAAAATGTAATTGATCACATTTCATTCTAATATAACAAGGATTAAGTTTTTATTCTGATTTTGTAGTATGCCTCCATTTTTGCAGTGATCATGTATTTGTTTACAGCTTTTCCAGTCTGTTAAACACATTTTGCAGTTGTTGTTGGAATTATTTTGTACACCAAGTCTTAGCTCCAAACTTCTGTAGAAAGTGGTTCTTTTTTATGTGAATTATGCTCATCAAATGATTCTCAAATCATGGAAGAGAATATAGGTTTATGGCTTTTTTGTTCTCAGTCATAGCTGGCTCTGATTGTTTCTACTGGTGTTGACAGTGCTTGTTGTGTATGGTTGCTTAAATGGACACTTATGGATAAGTGAACAGGACTTACTTGTCTGGATGCTTGGGTGGTTACACTAATGTTATGATCATATTGCATGTTAAGAACTAGATATGGAAATCACATCTGACTCAAGTTTGTAATATGCAGTATGATTGTTACACCTGGAAATGCCATGTGCTCAGGCCTACCCCTGCCATAACGACCTGGAAGAAATCCAAACTTGGAGATAATAAAGGTTGAATATTTCCAGATTATCCTGGTTTAGAATTGTTTTTATCTCATCCTTAGGGGCATCCATGTACATGAAATCTCCTGAGTCAGGTGATAATGAGAATGAGACAGCTGACGTTTCTCTGATCAGCAATCGGGTTCGAACAATGGGCATGAGAGATGCACCTGCAGTCAGTGATGTGCCAGGAAAAGATCTGGTTTTGAGATCAGAAGCCATGACTGTGGCAACTGTGGCAGAAAATGCTGGTAAGTTGGAATTTATTCCTACTGATAATTTTTGTCTTCTTTGATAGCTCCTGAACTAAGCGGATGCATCTTGAACATAAAACTGCTGGGAAGTTTGCTGAACTCACAGATTTGCCTTCCTTAGGTCATTCATTTTATATATACTAGGACCTCTTGAAAAGTCTTCATACTCACTTTGGTTCCAATCCCACTATTGTTTGTATCAAATTTGATTCATAAACTTGAGCAATCACAAATTCAAAATCATGGATTTGTCTCCTGTCACTCAAGCCCTTTTTTTTTTTATAACGGGATAAACGGTGTTAGGAAACTTGTCATAACACAATGATACGTGATGCATTGGCAAGAGAGGAAAAAGTAATGAAGAGTTGAAAAAAAAACACCTTACCCGTTGGTGGTGTGGTACGAGGAGATGAGATTGGGTGCATGATGAATATTACGTCAGTCAAAGGTGATGACAATGTAAGGGATCCCCGACAACACACAGTGCCATAAACCAGTCCAGGCTGTCAGAGCTGTTGCCTAGAAACAAAGCTGTCTGACATTTCCCTTATATTGTACTGTAAAACAGATCACACAACGTTCATTAAACCTGTGACGATTTGGCCAGACCCTTCAGTTTCAGGTTAACAGAGTTCCCCTGTATTTCTATTTAGCCTACATCATTTATGATATGTGTACGCGAAGTGCACTATATGATTATTTTTGCTGATTTAATACTGTGGCTAAGGCTTCTATTATGATTTAATGTTTGCTATATTTTCTCCACCTCTCCCCCTTCCCTAGTAATTTCTATGAGCAGGTTTACATCTAAATTTTTTTATTTGCTCACAGGAGAATATCTGGCTAGCAGATCATGGAAGGGTCTGGAGCAGAAACTGGGAGAGACTCCTGTCGTTAAAGCAACGGAGGGGCAGCATGGGATTGCTGCTAGTTACCAGCATGAGCCATCTTGACTGTAACTAATTTAAGACATTGTGGGTCTATTGTTGGTAATGGTACTTTGCCAGAAGCGTTGTTTTATATCATGGGCTGGCAAATCTAAAGTGTCAATGACCTTGTCATGCAGTTTGAAGGTTCATGCAGCTAAGTATCATAATCCTGGAAGGAACATGGGAACAGGAAAAGGCTTGAGTATTCCTGTGATAAAAGCAAGCTTGTGAATATTGAGCATTTGTTTCAAGAATGTGAATAAAGTATTAAATCTAGCACTTGGTGTATTTTGTTTTAAGCAAATATGTGTTGTGTTTTGAATGTTTAGTTTACTGTATGTGAATACCTGCTGGGAAAGTGATATTTGGTCATAATTTTCAGTTTTATTCCATAAGATAGATTTTACAGGGATTATGAAAATAGTGTTTTTTGAGGCTTCCTCACAGGTCTTTATTTTTTCCTAATCTTGAAAAATACAGTAGTAAATAACACTTTGGCATTTATCTGTTTTTATACCATGCAGTTTTATATGGACACAGACATATAATTGTGAGCCTTCACCATCATCAAACAAAAATAAGTAATACAGTAGAACACTGTCAATATGAAATTGGAGGGACTGGTTAAATCCATGTGAGTTGAATGAGTTTTGTGTTATCCATGTACAGTACTGCCAACATAAGGAGAAAAATTAAAAAAAAAAACAGCAGCGTTGTTTCTAAGTGACAGGTTCAATGGCCTTAACTGATTATAGTGTTGCATGTTGTTAGGGATCAGTGTACATTGTCATCCCCTTTGATGCATGCAATGTTCACTATATGCCTAATCCCCAAAAGGCAAAAGGAATGAAAAATTGCTATGGCAGCAGCTCAGTTTTTTTCCCATGACACTTTTCCCACTCTCAAGGGTGTATCACTTATCATCTATCTAAGGTTCCCTGAAACTGGTTATTGGGTTAATCATGAAATTTCATTAAGAATAAAGTGGGCCTTTGGGAGGGGGATTTTCTTTTCTGTCGGATTAACTGAGATTTTGGGGATGGCACTATTTTGTTACATGAATTTTAGTGTGTTGAATTTATAATCAACATAAAAAATAGCATATATCTCTTTGGTTTATTTCAAATGTAACAAACATGTCAAGTAATCAAACGAAGATCATACATTGAAGAATTAATGTAATGATGGCACTGGTGTTCAGGAGTCTACATTCACACATATGACTGAAATAAAATGTTTTTTTTTATATTGTCTTCCACAAAAATATAGAGGAATACACTACAGACACATAACACACTGGCCTGTGAATCGAGCTGCGATTCACTTTATCCCACTCTCTCGTGAATTCAAAAAGGCGAAAGGAAGATGAAAATCAGATGACTACCAAAACCTAGTACCATGTCCATAGTAGTCTTTCATGTAGTATGATATCATACCATAACTCATCATACCACGCTAAATATATGCAGTGCAGAAAACTTGTTACATGTTACAAACAAAAATCACAAAAGTATTGCTTGACTGTATGAATAACTCTCAAACAGCATTTGCAAGTTCCTAGAGGATACTTTACCCAATCATACTTCACCAGTTCGTTCATGATGTATCCAGTGAAAAGTAAAATATTTGACCCCAGTGTAAAGTAATTATTGTGGTGACTCAAAAATTGTAGAGGCAACATCATCAAGTTTTCTTACGGGAGAATATTTACATACATCAGAACTTCATCTACATCATGGGTGATTTGTGAACGCACGCACGCACGCACGCACACACGCACACACACACACACACGTACTGTACTTGACAGAAAGTTGTAAATTAAGACAAAAGTTAATAATAAGTCACTAAGTAATCTTTCATTCTTACTAATCAAATGGATTTACTTTGTGCTGGCTATTATTGCTGTAAATCAGTCATGTCACTGATATTCATGAGAAACTGAAATAAAAATGCTCCCATCAATATTCATACATATTGACAGAGGACTGAGGGGCAGCACTCAAAGCTGCGTGTTTAAGTACCAAGTCATTAAAAGTGATTAAAATAAAATCTAGTATAGTAACCACGAATTAAGACAATGTCTGACATTTCTGTGGATCTTTTAATTTCTGTTTTGTGTTAGCTGTCCAAGGTTGGTCAATACACAAGATGTTGGTAATTATCTAATTGTTTTCCTTTTCCTTTAGTGGATCAGTTACATGTGTTTTATAAACCAATCCTGAAACTAATACAAAGACATCAGTACATAAGGAAATAAAAATTCAGATTCAAGATGCCTCATTCTGAGTGGGCAGTGACTTGTGCAAAAGTATTTAAAATGAAATCTAGTATGGAGGCCATCAATTTAAGGCATAGCCAACATTTCTGTGGTTCTTTTGATTTCTATGTTGTTTTAGCTGTCCAATTACATTTCCTCTCCTTTTGTGTAAGAATTATTTTACAATAACGGTCTGATACTGATACAAAGATGTCTGTATATGAGGAAATCAATCTTCAAAGCTACAACACCTCTTGTAAATCCAAAAGATCATTAACATTTAAACTGAATGAGAATGATCGTTCATGACTAGTATGCGTGAAGCTACACCACACTCATGTGACATAGTCTGTTACTCTCATCAAGTCAGCAAAGCACCATTCACTCAAAAGCTTTTGGCCTTGTCAGATTATATAATGCATGTGCACTCTTTGTAAGTGATACTTTGCTTGACTAATACTGAAAGATCTTTGGCTATTTTTAATACAGGCGGATTTTTTTTTTTTAAAAGTTATTTTTTTTCTGCATGTGAGGGAGAAACTCACTTAATGAGAAATTCTTAAATAGTCACTAGTGTTTTGAAAAAATGTTATCATCCAGTCCAACCTTTCACTCATCGCTTTATACATGACGTATAATGTCCTATTCCATGCACACTAACAAAAGTAAGGTTTGGTGGATAAAAAGTACTATCCCATAAAACCATTTTGTTAACCAGAAAAGACTAGGACCTCAGTTTTTCAGCCCATGCAATTTCTGATTACTACGTTATAAAATGTCTTTGTGCATCCTAAACTGGCTTAAACTTTATAGGGATATTACCTTTTACAGTACTTCAGTCTGATCCATTTTGTAGAATACAAACGTACGTCAACACAGACGATTTACGGAAGGGCGAAAGACTATCTGCTCCAAAAGTCCAAGGCCCTGAATCTTTTCCTTGGCGCACTGAAATGTATACGGCATCCATACTCGTACACACTAAGAAGATTAATAAAAGGTCAGAAATTTACAAATTCGTCAGGATATCTGTCAATTTTGGAGATATTCAGAGCCTCCTCCTTCATTTTATCGAAGTTGCTAGCGTCACTGGATGAGTGGGAACTGGGGACCCACGGAGCGTGGTAGCCCTTCTTCAAGATCTTTTTGAAGTCCACCTCTTTGAACCACGCATGATTGATAATGTCAAAGGCCCCGTCTTTCAAGTTTCCATAGCGTTTGGTGACATCTACCTGTCAACAGTGGATAAGAAGTAGAAAAGAAAGGTACATAC
>JAWQUT010000115.1:916013-930257 GCA_033807755.1 Ellobium chinense | reverse complement strand
GGAACGGAACGGAGATCGGAACTAAGTTCCTCAGACGTGGAACGGGTGAACGGAACGGAATTTGAAAGTCTCGGCTGAACGGGGAACGGAACGCAGTTCCCTATTTTGGCACTGAACGGAGAACGGAACGCAGTTCCCGATTTTCCGTGAACGTGCCCAACTCTGCCTCCCGCCCCATGGCAGAGAAATTAGGTATTTTCAGCTCCATCACGTGATCTAGGAATTCTTGCTCACACGTTGGTTTGTTTACATGCTCTGCTCATGCATGATTACTCGTCATTTATCAAAATATCCTAGCAATCCCTAGATCACGTGGCATCACGTGGCGTAACTGAGAATACCTCATTAAATTGTGCAATAGCTCCATCTGGCCTATGGTTAATCCTCCTCCTAACCAGAAAGCTATCCTGCTGACACGTTCATGACGATCCCAAGTGATTCCTATGCGCGATGCTCTGGTATAATCCATATAAAGCTTTGTTCAAAGTAAGGTCAGATGAGATGGATATCATAATATAAAGAAAGCACAAGGATCCCAAACCGCCTTCGCCTGATGTCTGGGACACTAACAGTAAGGCACGGTCAGATCCTGTGTCTGGGGAATTCTGACCTCATTTACCGTTTGGAAAGAGTCACTGTCCTCTGGGTTTCAATAGCCGAAGATAAAATTCTGCCACTGGGAGCTATTTGTTGAACTAATTTAGAAAAGAAATGGGTAGGTCATCATCCCTAGGGACTTAATGCTCAGCTTCGCTTCTTCTTCTTCTTCTTTCCTTTGTACTACCTCTCCTTCTGCTTTCCCTGTTATGGCTTTACGTTTGTTCTGTCGGTGAATTTAACGGTCCTTTGTAGGTCAAAGACCTTCTTCAACCCCCAAGAACTTGGAACTGATGTCAGGTATCTCTCACCAATCTTCCGTCGGAGTGTCTGATAGTCTGGATAGTTTGCAAGACATACACTGATGCGTCTCTAGCTCCTGACGGCAGGTGTGTTCAAGCCTAAGTCAGCAAGCTTTATGAGTGTGGGCCAAATATAGCTTAATCAGACTGGAGAGCGTGACGATGAAATAATAATAATAATGCGGTTTTATAAGCCTCGTATCCAGGCTGATGCCAGCTCACGCGACTTCACACCATTATATTTTTACAAACAATACATTTGGCGACCATACTTCAAAGTCATCATATTCGCGGACTACTGTGACGTCTATCTTTAAGTCGCTGTTTTTTTTTTTTTAATAGTAGGGTAGAGATATATTTGGTGATTTTGGTGATTTACCTTTACGCCACCATGGCCAAACACACACACAAAAAAAGCGAATTTTGTCTGAGTAATACCACTGGAATGTATAAAACCAATGTATTCATAACCTTCCTAAGTGTGATCCTAGGCAGGAAGGGAATGGTAGGAAATAGAAAGCAGAGTTCTGCGAATGAACGAAGAGGGCAATCCTTTTATTCTGTGGACTATTTTTTAAAGATTCTGAGCAATGGAAGAGTCAGTCTCTAAGCAAGCAAAACTGGCTGCGATCGATGCGGAAGAGCTAGAAAAGAGTGTGCTGAATAGGGAATGGTGCTTCCTTGGCTTACATCTATGTCTCATGTTTAGTTTGCATACTACAATTTATTCTTCCACATCCTTCTCCGACACAAGGCTGTCGATTTAAAGTTCCATTAACAAATTTGAAACCATAGATTGTGGCCGTCATTTTCCTCAGCTCTCATCTACATTGTATCATAAAATATTCCGAAAATTTTAAGTAAAGTCTAGAACCTCCGTTCACTTCCCCACCGCGGCTACCGCAAAATAACCCCAGGTCTTGAAATCTCATAGTACCGCTGGTTATGAGCGCGAACCGGCAAGATTGGGATGCAGCTTGACACACAAATTGAGACATAGACAGACCTTTCTCGCTTTATAAAAACATTGACAAGTTTACCCGTGAACCCTCCAGTAGAGGATGTTGCCTGCTGAAAGCATACTTCAAATGATGTTTTGCACCTTCGCTCCAGCATTTACTTTTACGCGCCAGAAACGCTTTCCCTTGATACTCCCAGATGACAAGGAAATGATGTCCTTCTTTGTGTGTAGAAATAATGTTTCTTGAAGCACTAAAAACACTGTTCTCAGATGCGCGACCACATTATATCTAAATCTCAAGAAAGTCAAACGTTTCCTTTTATTTCCAAAGACCAAAAAGCCTTTACTTTTGGAGATTTTGATGAGTACGAGAGAGTGAGGAAGGGGAAGTTCTCTTTATATAGAGAAATAACAGAGTCGTACCGTGACGTTCCGGACCTTGTGGGTGTTTCTTCATTCGATTTACAATGAGAAAGAGAGGCTATAAAATGTCTCAATGACTTGATGTAATTAAACCTGTTCATGATCCAGTGGGTGCGCATTAGTGATGCACTCACTGAGTGAGCTTAGTACACGTGAAAGATAGTGCTGGATCGATCCTTCATTTTATGAAAGTTGGATCGTCTCGATCATTTCAATGCTCAGATCACCAAAAACCGATCCTGCGGTCGAGCTATTTTTGGCTAGAAGTTTATAAATTATGTATAAAGTTGTTTGGCACAGTTGCGTTCACGCCACTTTTCTTTCCACCCCTTCCGCCTCCCGTCCAACTACCCTCAACCCCATCGTTATAAAAATAAAATTCAACGGTTCCTTAACAAATATCTGGCATACAGTTTTCCCAACATATCTAACATTAACACGCCCCCATAAAATAACTGAGTCCTTTGGTTTTCCCATAAACTAACAATAAAAAACCTTGATAATTGTAACTGTTTATAAAGATTGTGACATTTAACTTGCATTGATACCCTGTAACGCCTAGCACGATCTCTTAGTGGATTTACGAAGAGAGAGGGGAAAACGTCGATCCTGAGGCTCGATCTTCGTAACTCATGCATCAGGAAAAGATCAGCTCCATTCGATCTGGAGTCCAACTGCCCAGCCTTAGTGCAGAACTAGGTCGGACGGGACAGCCCCAGCAAGAAATAGCCTAGTTTCCAGTCTGTCACTACTGCTACAGGTGCCCGCCATGAATGATATCACGTCTGGAGCGGTGTTCCAGTTACACAGATATCAAATCCCAGAGATAAAATTTGAACCTGCCAGACTTAATGAACTTAATTTTTTTTTTTACTGTAAGAACTCTAAATTTTAAAACACTGTGCTGTGAAAACTCGAAGCTAACTTTTATGATCCGTTGAAAACCAAGCGTAAGGATAGCTCACGGAGTGAAAAAAAGATACTGTATACTGTCTTGGAGCCAGTCAAAACGAGGCTTATGATGTTAGACTGTGGCTAGACAAGACACTAAGGTATCGGCGACTAAAGGTGATTGGGACCTTTAGACATCGAAGTTTCGTTTACTGCATAAATCAACAACGAAATCATTTCTATAAAGACAAAAGCACTGGTGTTATGGGCAGATGGTTAGAACTGGAGATAAATTGTGAGCTTTTGTTAGGCAGATTAGAGTGTTTCAATCATGATTCGTGGAGCAGCGTGGCCGAACGGTTAAAGCGTTGGACTAAAGATCTAAAGGTAGTGGGTTCGATTCCTGACCACGGTCATTCCGTAAGTGTCTTTTCCCTAATCCATCCGTCAGTAAAATGGGTACTTGGCCATAGGTAGTGAAAGATCTTGTCGGAATGCTAGTGATCAGCGCCTGTAAATGGCAGTGCTACTGTTTGCTCCCCAGCGAGCTGGGAAAGTCTCAGAGTGATCGGGCCTGTTGGGGTAATAATAGTGAGAAGTCGCGTGAACAAGCATGAGTCTGGATACGAGACTTATAAACAGCATTATTATTAGAAAAGAATAGAACTTTATTAGGCTCTTGGCCATACACAGTACATAAATTTCACAATTTAACAATATGCACACTGACACTCGCACACATCCCTCTCCGCCCCACATCCCGAATGTCTTTCTAGCTACCTTCCCAAGCACAGCACAGTGCAGTACAGTGGTCATCATAAAATAATATACATCAGGACCCAAAGCATATTTATTATTATTAATTTTATTATTATTATTATTATTATCTCATAATTATTTCTATTACTATGGGGGTAACTACATCTTGGGTCAGGGCAAAGCGAGGTTAGAACTTTTTTCCACCTGATGACAGAATACACATTAAGCTTTTCTTATCATAGCATAAACTTGATAGTGTCAAAAAGAGACTTAAGCATCATTTTGATGCGTACGAGATATATGATCTCAAACCGATATCTTAACCCTTTGAACCCTGATTGGGTGGGAGACATGTTCTCAAACTGATATATTACCCTTTGAACCCTAATCACCACCCCCCCCCCCCCNAAAAAAAAAAACCCAAAAAAAAACACCTTTTGCCCTGGGCTCCCGGGAAGATCGTGACAAACAGGGTTCTAGACTGAAGAGTTAATGTTGAACCCTCAAAAACATGTCATTCCGACCTTAAAAGTGTATACAGTCAGAGACCTACAAAAAACTCAGGCTGACGCGCTGTACAAAAGGAAATGAGGAAGGGTGGAGATACACTGATGTTTTGGTCTCTCGGGACACCTAACTCAAAGGACAGACAGAAATATCAATCTTTTAGTTTCAAGGGCTAAGTTTATTATACGTCAATCGGATTTTATACCAGTTTCATTGATCTGGAATAGAAAATTAAGAAAAAAAAACAACAAACAACGAACTGAATTTTAGGATATTTACATTGCTGTGAAACAGGATACATTCCTGGTTTCTATTAAGGTTGTGCACCCCCCCCNCCCCCATAGCCCTCAAAAAATGTGCTGGACGATACCGGCGCAGTTGTATTGAATGATTGCACCATTCCTCATTGGCCGATGACCTTGTTCCGGTTGCAACCGGTTCACCACATCGCGTGGAGGGATTCCCAATTTTGGTCTCTTATCTATTTGCATTTCCACATTGAAAAGTGAACCATTTCAATACTGAGTATCATTCAACCAACTAAACTTCTTTTGTCCCCCTTATTTTTCTCAAGAGCCTATCCACCCTCTCTCCCACTCCACCCCCAAATAGTTTCAGATAACTGAAACGTATTCATTGTTCAGAAACTTCCAAAAAATGGCACCGTTTACATTATTTTTTTTCAAGTAATGAACTTAATTGTAGTAGTCGATTTCACCCATCCTCTCAGCATAAGACTCGATTCTCCACACGTGGTGGTTTTTTATAAATATGGCTGAATTTGTTGTAATGGGTCATAACAGCTGCAGACTTTGATAACAAGTATTTTGACCATTTACATAACATCTAAAGTTGTTATTCTGTTACCACATCATTGAGGAAAAGAAACATATTATTCCAAAACAACTGTCGTGTTAAAGATAATTTGTTGGTTAAGACAGAAGTTATAGGTGAGGCATCCAAATCTCTGATAGACTAGCCTGCAACTTTGACGGGACGAAGGCTCGGCGCACTGTTTGATCCGAGACCAAGCTGCAAAGATCACAGATATGGTAAAGGTAAAGTTAATGTTTTGTTTGACTAGATTTGCGTTTTCTGCTCATTGTCCACTAAAACAGCGGAGCTACTCATCTCAAAATATCGTCGTTTGGGTGTTGAATATCACCTTTTCACCGAGTACAATCTTTCACCCGAAATTCAGAACTCTCTGGCTTTGAGGTATCTTGATTCGGATTTACTTCTTTTTTCTTTCTGAAAAGTTGTACCAGATACATATGTTCTTGTAACATATGTGTAACATTTCGCAGAATCAAGAATTTTTCTGGAAGGGGCTGGTAGTCTTGATAAAATTAGAATAACTAATTAATGTGTTATAGAAAATTAAAAAAACAATGATTAAATAAATACGCAAATTAATCATTGAATATAATAAAATAAATTATCATCGCAGAAGTCTTTTAATATCATGATCCATGGACAATATTGATAAATACTCGGCAATATATAACAATTAAAAGAAATCTAAGATTTCGTCAAATGTTACCAGTTATACAATACAAGGAAAACAGAATACAAATATCAAAGATAGTATTCGCTGTATTCGCTTATGACAAGAAAATATGATCAGTGATATTTCAGTCCTAAGAGATGGAAATTTTGAATGCTTACGCTGCTTGCTGACTGCAACCTTCATTCAATTCTGTTTCACCTTTGGAAATATTTGAAACGGGTCTTGCGTTTATATGATTTCTTAACTACTAGTTTTCTTTAAAACATGTCCAAGCCAAATAATGCCCCCTGCAAGGCTGACGTAGGGAATTTTCTTCTTTCCTACTGGTTTAAAAAAGAAAGAAAGAAAGAAAGAAAGAAAGAAAGAAAGAAAGAAAGAAAGAAAGAAAGAACCTACACATGCAAGAGCACAACAGACTGTTAACACATCCATAGTTTCACTGCTTTTTGCTGAAAGATGAAAAAGAGGAAATCAATTGTCAAAATGGGAAGAAAGCAATTATTAGACAGGCCTCTCCCCGTAGTGGATTCCACGTGGACGGTGGGCATGTCTATATATCCTGATACAACTTATCTCTCTTTCTGTGCTTTTGTCGCCAGATCAAGTCACTACGCGTGCCACTAAATTATGGTTTGAAGGTCGCCTTGTCTCATGTCGCCACAAGAGCATAACATACCTTGGCTTGAGTTTTTCAAATCTTGCTGCAAAAAGAATATGCCGAAATAAGAGTTTACTGACACACACGGATGTCAGGTAATCGGTTCACAATGCTGGACGTTTGAGGATCTCGAGTTCCTTTTGATGTTTCTTTTTAAATGAAAAAAAAAAGGGGAGCATAGGACGAGCCTGTCGGTTTTTCCGAGCACATATCCTGAAATCTGGCTTATCTAAAACTGAAATGTTGACTCTCTGCGTGTTGCACCTAAGATTTATTAACACTAGACCAGTTCAAAGTGTTGTTTGATTTACGTGCATAGAGGCTCTTAGCTATGCGAATATATTTGAACAAGGTTAAAGTTTATCTTATCCAGGCATATGTGTGTGTTTCACGTTAGCAGGTTTCACAACACTCATGATAAGGTGGTGATACACTTATGCCCAATTCATTACAGCATTCAAATTTTAAGTGTGTGTGGGAGGCANGACAGCACATGACATCAAAGTCTTAAAAGTCAATTACAATATAATAATAATAATAATAATAACACTTTAAATATTATTATTACTGCTACCACTGCAACTTCTACTACTACCACTGCTACTACTACTATATATGTATTACTACTTCTACTGCTACTATTACTGCTACTACTACTCCTACTGCTTCTACTACCAATGCTACTACTGAAACTTCTACTACTACTACTGCTTCTACTACTACTATATATGTATTACAACTACTACTGCTACTACTACTACTACTACTGCTACTACTACTACTACTACAACTACTACTATTACTAGTGATTGAAGTAATTTGTAAAACGCTTAATGCCTTAGATGGGCTCTAGGCGCTTAGACATACACTTGTATTAAATATTCTTTCAGATATGCATACGCGCTCATATAAAAAGAGTACAATAAGTATGCAAAACAGAAACATGCACACTAGCACCCATGAACACACATACACACACACACACACACACACACACACACACACACACACACACACACACACACACACACACACACACACACACAAACAAACAAACACACTCGCGCCACCCTCCCTCACATACACTCGCGCCAGCATGCATTGAAACATATTTTCACCCCAAGTACAGGAGTCTCAGGTCAGAGGGGAGCATGGATTCTAGCCTCTGATACTAACACAGAAACTTTGCTCCCAACCCCCTAGAGGAGACGCCTATTTACAGAGATGCACACCCACGCACACATATCCACACGCGGACACACACAAGCACACATCATACACTCACATACACAAGCTGCAAAAATCCAATCTTGGTTCAGTAAAAGTTACTGAAAAAAATTGTTGAAGTGGCCTTTTGAAAACTGTCAGTAGGAGAGCATCTCTAACAGTTTGGGACAATATATTCCATATATAATGGCAAGGCTTGAGACAACAGTCAAAGCCATTTAAATATAAATTTTCTGTCAGTTCAAAGTCAAAGCGTTGGCACCATTAGAGTAGTGCTGACCTAATTTTTTTTTTCTATTTGTTGCAGAAATCGAGAATAAAATATTTCTATACACAAAAATATTGCTTTTGTGGGTAAATGGTTAGTGCTGTTTTTATCTGGATCCTCATGCGGCAGATTAGATGTGTTGCATAGCATAATATTGTAATGCTGATCTCTCATCGTGATTTTCTCAGAATTAGTTTTTTTCCATTACTTTCTCTTCAGTCAAGGGCTAGAATAATGCTAAGCCAAAACTATTTTCACCTGATGAAAGATTCAAGATGTAAGATTCAAAGTTTTTATTAGGCCAATAACACAACTTAGGCATAAAATACTTCGTATCTAAGAAAGTGAAGACGAAAGCAAGCAGGAGAGGAAAGGAAGAGAAGGAAAGACAAAAATGGATGAATAAAGCAGAAAGAAAGAAAGAAAGAAAGAAAGAAAAGAAAGAAAAGAAAGAAAGAAAGAAAGAAAGAAAGAAAGAAAGAAAGAAAGAAAGAAAGAAAGAAAGAAAGCATACGCAATGAGTTTTTAATGCCTTGATACCACCATTAATATTACCCTTCATATTATGTTAGATAATCATAAATATTTCATATCATTTTATTATTATGTTAGTAAGTATGTGCCCTCAATGTTCACCATTTTGAAATGTATTTTTGTATTTGTTTGCATTGCTCTAGTGCAGAACTCTGCAATAGCTAATAAATAGAATTGAATTGAATTGAATTGAATTGAATTGAATTGAATTGAATTGAACTGAATTGAATTGAATTGAAAAGAACTTGATTTACCCAAAAAGCGACTAAGGCCTCATTTGATTGGCTACAAGACATACATATGTGTGTGTTTTTATATTTTTTATGTTTTTATATGTTTTTAATGTTTTTTAATGTTTTCCTACCTCTAACAGGACAAAGAACATAGCTATAACAACGGGGCGGCAAAAGCCAGTAAAGAGGACAAAGATGCGGTCGCCATTGAAATGGACCAGCCGGAAGGAGAGCTGCTCTTCAAAGGTGAGTAGAATTTTTAAAAAATGAGATTTGAGAACCACTTAGTTCCAAATATGAATTGCTGACATTTCAGACGTTTACATAAACGAAACAATCCTCCACCTGTGTAAATGGGCACTTTCTGCTAAATGCCACGACGTTACGCTTTAAAAAAAAATTGGTTGTTTCTAATAGGGATTAGACTTTGCTTAAATACAGGTCGAAAGCGGCTGCTGTAAAGTCGGAGCTTTTCAATGACATTAAATCGACAACGACAACAACAACAACAACAGTACCAACTGACTCTTTATAAACAGTCCTTTTATAAGAAATATGGGGAGTATGCAGCACTACAAAGTAAATTATTGTTCACGATAAAGCTTAGTAATTAAAGGACAAACATACTTAGAAATTAACGTAACTGACGCGATATTCTGTTGAAATTGCCAAAATGCAAAGAAATGTTTGCTAACAGACATTGCAAGGTTATGTGTTCTGTCACTGGACTATATCAGCTGTTGCGCTGAAACTTTGGCTAGATCATGGATCATAATAATGGGATTTTTAGGTTTTATATAATGAAAGGACTTTTATGCTCTCTAGACAATAATTAAAAGTTATTGGGTGACCTGGCTTGACCATAGTTCTAAGAATATGAAATATGCGGAAAGAAGCTCAGCATGGATATGAACCAAACGCAGCCAACAGCTGGATATTGCACAGTAAGTTTAAATATACCTAACATGCAACTTTCACTATGGCTTCATGGTGGCAGAGACGATATGAAGCAAAGAATTAAGAAACTGGAGGTTGTGGGTTCAAATCCCTTCCGAGGCGGGAAAAATATCAACAGAAGGGCACTTGGGAGTCATGACCCAGGTGTGGCCCAGTCCCTTTAGAGTGTCAGGAAGTTAAAGGACCGAAACACTTGTTAAAGGGGGGTAACTTCTCTGAAGATCTTCTGTTGCCTCGCTCTCCGAGTAAGAGAGTTTCCTTTTTATTTACTGAAGTTGGGTCAGCATTAACAAAAGTGTAGACCTCGGTATTATTACTATTGTTTCATTTATCTGTCGCCTTACTGAGTTAATCATAATTTATTTACAGCTGAAATGTGTATATTTTTGTTTCGTTATCTGCAATTAATTTAATTAATTATTCATGTAAATAATAAGATTAAAGTAAAGTATCCATAATAAGTATAGATTTCGTGCATGGGGAAAGAATTCTTGTTTTTCAGGTGTACTTTTTATTGAAGTCCATTTGAACCTATCTGTTCTTTTCTCAGACATGACTCCCAGCCAGAAATGCCGCAGTGTAACGATTGTGATTATCAAGCTGCTCTGCTTCCTGGCACTCTTGTACATCTTCATCTGCTCCCTCGGACTTCTGGAATCTGGGTTCCAACTGCTGGGAGGTGAGATCATAAGTAATGAACAAAATAAATGGAAATCAAATGAAATAAGTTGTTTTTTTTGTTGTTGTTGTTTACCCCGCAGGAAAATTGATTTACAATGTCATTCAGGATTATACATCTCATTCATAAACCATACACTAGTCTTACATGATCTAACCGAATAGTTACGGTGTTGGACTCAAGATCTGAAGGTCGTGTGTTCCATTCCTGACCATGGTCATGTTGTAAGTGCTTTGATAAAACATTTCATTCACATTTTCCTGAGTGCTTCCGTCTGTAAAATGGATACCTGGCTATAGGGAGTGGAAGATAGTGTCACAATGCTAGTGACCAGCTCCTGTAAATGGCAGAGGCACTGAATGTTTCTGGAGAGTTGAGAAAGTCCTAAAATGATCTGGCCTGCTGGTATAGTAATGCGGTGAAATCGTGTGGGCGGGCATTGCATAGATATGAGACTGATAAACGGCGTTGTTATTTTTATCAATATTATTATTATTATTATTACTATTTTTATTATTTTATGTTCGTTCAGGCAAGACAGCCGGAAAAGCGTTCAGCAGTGGAATCCTGTCCAACCCCCTAGCCGGTCTGATGATTGGGGTGCTGGCGACGGTCCTGGTCCAGAGTTCATCCACCTCCACCTCTATCGTGGTCACCATGGTGGGCTCAAACAGTGAGTTTTCTAATTTCTTGGTGGTGATGTCACCGCCGCTAAACTTTCTTCTTTCTTCCCTCCTCCGAGCTGCTATTTCACCATGATAGTTGGTCACATTTCAAAGGCGGAGCTAAAAGATCTGTAAACTGAAAGGCCTGCTCTTGTCATCGCTAGAGTGAAATTTGTAATGGGATAAGGAGGTCACTTGTTGAAGTGCACTGTGCACTTTAGCCCATTTCTATCTTTCTTTCTTCAATGCCCTCCAACATCTTTTCCTCGACAACTAATTCTGATTCCTCGGCGTCTGTCTTCTCAGGCTGTACCGGTATACGCAAGTTGATTTCAAAGAAGAAGCAAAAATTGACGTAAACACTTAGAATAGTAGTAAGGTCATTGATCTGAGAGTCAAGTCAACCGGTGTGCGCCAGAGACACTGCCAAAGCATGCAGTGGGCGTTTTAATACGGGAGTTAGACTTGTCACATTTTCCCAAAATCGCTCTAAAGGTATGTTCTACCAATCCCTATGCTCATATGTACCTTGCGTGCCATAATGTAGGATCTAACCGCACATATATAACCCCATCCCCTTAATTTTGGCGTGGACCTCAAACACAGCCAGAGTGAAAGTTGTCGAATCTCTCGACTTCGACAGGTGAAGATGATTCCGAATTCCAAATGCAGGTTTTATGAAGTGGAAAATCATATGAGAATGATAAATAAACGTTTTTAACTCCTCTAAAATGATACATGCTAAGATGACCATTCCAAAGCATGTAAATTGGCCACTAATTTTAGTCAGAAAACGAAATGACCAGATTTGAGGTTCTGATTATATCACGTTCAACTTGTACTTCTCAGTCTCAAGCAAACGAAATATCTTTGTGAGTTTTAACAGTATAGTTAAAATCTACTTAAGACATTAAAGGACAGGATGATGCTTACTAGACAAAGGATGTAGGTCCATTGTTATATTAGAATCTTCAGTGTGTCCGAGGTCAAAAAGAGTTAATAGACAATACCACTATGTATCTTCTATCTTGTTGTTATTACCCACTGCGTTTACCGCATCTTCGCCAAAATCAGGCCAAGACCCTTTTTGTCACGTGAATCCTCTTGGCCCATCTACACTCTTTGATCGTGGGTTTTCAAACGTTTATATAGGCGAAGACAATGCGGAAGAAGCATTAAACAAAAAAAAAAAGCTTTCCTCATACATGGTCTTTTCGACCCTGTTCGCAAACTCTATCAACGTTCTGAGTTACCCTGACTAAAGAACGAAGACCATTTTCACACAGGTCTAGTGACCCTAGACCAGCAGTGTGGGTCAGAAAGACATCGACTTTCCGATAACCTAAAAGTACCCAACCACATCTCTCGAGCGAAGTTACACTCTTTGACCTCAGGTGATTCCCAAAGTAGTCTCTTCCCTTAGATATCTATTTCATCGGTTCATTGACCCCAGGAGGTTATGTGTACCTGTAGAATGACTTGGCTCTGCTGTTCGTTGTTTGTAAAGAAACTTATCAGGCCTCATTACCGGATTGGACAAAAACAAAGCCCTCTCAGCACAGTAGATAAAAAACTGCTTCACTCGACTCTCCATTCCCTCTCTCTTTCCCCTTCTCTGTGACTCCAGAAAGTCTGTGACCTCAAGTGTTTTGTTGGTTTTTTTGTTTCCCAGTTGTGTCTCATAGACCCCCACCTGTGATGTTCCACCACTCTATTAAGAGTTGGTCCCCTCAACAACAACTTTGCCACTTTCTCTCCCTCCCCTCCCTTCTCCTCTCCTCAGGTGTACTTCCTATACTAAATACCCTTTGGCTACGTTACTGAAACCGCTTCTGGAGAATCTTGATTCGTTCACATGAACAGTGAAAATAACCCACTCTCCTCCTTCCCTCAGCAAAACCTTGGTCACTTGTTCTCCCTCCACTAAGTACCTCTTTGCTATTTGTTTTCTAGCCCACAAGTGACGAGACAGAGGATGACGTTTAGGGATAGCTCCATCTTGACTGTAGAGAGAACACAATGTAAAAACAGTAAAGACAATGAGATTTGTGCGTCCGGTGTTACGTCTTGCCGTGCCAACGTTAATAAACTAATGGCACTTGTAATCTGAATATTTGGCTCCATAGTGTCTTCAGTGCTGATTTTGATATCCCATATTTCAGACATCGTCATGACAGTACTAAAGTTTATTGAACTCTCTCACGACATAGAACAGCTGACGGTGCGTAACAGGAAACCTCTTAACTACAAGCGTTTTTCAAGTATAAAAGTTAATATTTTCTAAATAAAAATATGACCTTCTTTTTGTTGTTCCATATTTCAGACATCATCATATTACTAAAGTTTACTGAACTCTTTCACGACATGGCACAGTTGAATCTGTTTAATTAATGGGAAACCGCTTAGCTGCAAAATATTTTTTCAGACAAGAAAAGAAAATATTATTATTCTCTGAGTAAAAGTACCCGGATTATTGTGCAACTCCCTTTGGCTGAAGGGTCGCAAAAAAGATGTGATGACTTAAAAATAATAATAATAATAATCATAATCATAATCATAATGATGAGGATTTTTGTATCGCCTCACCCCCGCAAGGCTCGAGGCGTTTTACAGTACATATACTACTATCAGACACACATCATTTGCCATACATGCGAGAATGCTGAATGCCGTCAGTTCACATATTTTTCACTTTATTCTAATCCCGCATCAAAGGTATGGCGCCATGTTCCTTACGACAAAAAAAGGCGGTTACCTTACGAGAAGACTCTGCCTGAGAGGGATGCCTCACGCTGTTGTATTTCCTTCTGGCATAATTACTGTCATTTCTAACATCCCCTACCATCCTTTATGCCTATCCTTAGTAGTTTATTCAGGTCATAATGTAAATCCATCCATCCATCCATCCATCCATCCATCCATCCATTCATCCATCCAATCCATCCAGCCGTCCGTCCGTCCGTCCATCCATCCATCCATCCATCTATCAATCCATCCATCCATCCATCCATCCAATCCATCCATCCATCCATCCGTCCGTCCGTCCATCCATCCATCCATCCATCCATCCATC
>JAWQUT010000115.1:885143-915773 GCA_033807755.1 Ellobium chinense | reverse complement strand
ATAATAATAATCATAATGGTGAGGATTTTTGTATCGCCTCACCCCCGCAAGGCTCGAGGCGTTTTACAGTACATATACTACTATCAGACACACATCATTGCCATACATGCGAGAATGCTGGATGCCGTCAGTTCACATATTTTTCACTTCATTCTAATCCTGCATCAAAAGTATGGCGCCATTTTCCTTACGACAAAACAGGCGTTTACCTTACGAAAGGACTGAAAAAAAGGGCGTTAACCTCAGCTTTTCCTGAGGTGGATGCCTCACGCTATTGTATTTCCTTCTGGCATAATTACTGTCATTTCTAACATCCCCTACCATCCTTTATGCCTATCCTTAGTAGTTTGCTCAGGTCCATCCATCCATCCATCCATCCATCCATTCATCCATCAATCTGTATCCTCCAGTAATCCCAGTGGAGAATGCTGTGCCCATAGTAATGGGAGCCAACATCGGAACTTCAGTGACCAACACTCTGGTGTCCCTGGCCCAGGCTAGCAACAGGGATGAGTTCAGGAGGGCTTTCGCTGGGGCAACGGTAAGATTCTATTAGAGAATGTGTACTTAGGCAAGAAGGGACACTTCGCACGCTCATACTGCTGCGCTTCCGTGATGAAGCACAAGTGAGATAAGCAGCCAGTGAGGATAGAGTCAGAACAGTGGATGTGCGCTGACAGTAATAAAAAACTCAGCCAATAAGCCTGTTATACATCAACAGAGTTGGCCCTCTCCCCATTTACAGACTTCCTTTCCGGTTAAACTTTGCAAACGGTATATTGTTATGCATCTAAGTAAACATTAAGTAAACATTATCAAAGACGTCCATCACTACAAACAGATTACTCAGGGAATGGAATACACCGTAACACACGTATCATGAAACCCAAAAGAATGACATGATCAGGAATAGAGTCAGGGGAGTGAAGGCAGTAAGAGGAACCATTATTCAAGTTCACTTTCAAAACACAGACCCAAAAAAAATCGGTGCCAGTGCATCTCTGATCACATAAGTGAAGTAGTTACACCATAGTGCAGCACTAATACTAAAAGCTGAATTTACGCATATAAATGCTCAGAATTCATCTTGCAATTTAGTATTTTTTTTTTTTAAAAACCTACCGTTACCCATAAAATCGACAGCAGCAGCAGCAGCAGCAGCAGCAGCAGCAGCAGCAGCAGCAGCATCATCAGTAGCAGCAACAGCAAAACAACAACAGCCACATCTCCATGATATGGAGGGACATTCAAAGAAAGCCATAGGTCAAGTTCCGAGGTTTACCTCTTTTCCATTGAGAGTTATATAAATGGGAGTTCCGTAATTTTATATTATTTTCAATCCATCTCGGCCCTTACACCACCACCACCATCATCATATACACAGAGGTACGACTAAACAAATCATATATCTGATTAAGTCTAAGTCCACAGATAGCTCTCTCACTCGCTCCATTAAGTCAGATTATGACATACGGTCGCCATGTTTTATAAGGACAATCAAATATAATTATGGATCGGGAACATTTTGACTTACCGCTGAACACGTTAAAGCGGTTTATTTGTCCAGTTTTAAAGATTACAAAACATTACGAAAATATTAACGCCGACGAGTGAACGATTTCATCGACCAGAAGTAATCAATTATTTTGATTGGTGTTGAAAATTCAAGTAACTAGTTATTATGGAGTAATGGATTGCTTATCTGATGGCTTTTAAAAAGTGCAAAAAAAAATCTCATTGAATGCAAAGAAAAAAATATCAGATTTTTGATTTGCTGGAAACACGCGAATGTATCTGAGTCTCTTCTTTCCTCACTTTCTAGGGCCTCGTTTGTGTTTCAGTTCAATTCTGAATAATGATATGTTCTTGAAATGCTAAGTCGTGTTGCTAAGAACTGATTCCTAGCTATGAAAATATTTTGAGCACAATCATTATTAGCCTCGATACCATTTATTACATAACATTAAGATGAAAATACATTGTTTCTTCTTTGGTTACCTTATGATTCTTGATGGCGACAAAATAATAAGACATGTTAACAAAGAAACGAAAAAAAAAATAGAAAAAAATATGAGAACGGAGCATTGTCCTGCATTATCTTCCCCCTTCTAATTCTCCAAAAATCTTACAATATCCAGATTAGAGAGGCATATTGTTTCATTGTAACTGAATATTTCTCCATCTCTGGCATCTGGAGTAAATATTTTGACAGCGATTATCATAAAAGTTTCCGCCAGGACTATACCACTTTAACGACCCAGCGATCACCAAAACAAAAGCGAGGCTTCGCCCAGTATTAGTAATTTTACGACCCAGCCAGTTCACCAATACATGAAATACGCGAACCCCATTAGCAAATTGTCAACAGAGATGACTTATGCGACAACCTCATCATTGACAAGTACAGCTATGAGTGATAGTACTATAAAACAAATACATCCAATCTCTGACGGAAATTCCAATTAATAAACTGAACCATTGGAGGATAAAAAACATGTTTATTTTCAAGAAAGAATTTAGGTTATATAAATTTATAAAGTGACTTAGAAGGTGAATTAAATAAAATAAACAATCGTTTTGGTACCAGTTAAGTATCTTCCCTCTCCATCCACATGAGTCCAGAGGTCTAACAAAGAAAGATCAGCTATAAAAGTGCGTTGTTTTTGTTACCTCTTACTCCCGTTGCGATGATCAACAGCGCCAGCAGAGTTAGCTAACTTTGCTAATGGGGTCGTCGCCCTCAGCGACTGTAAACAAGGCTAGTCTAGACTGGGGAGATATCACGTTCACAGGACCGATAAATTACGTCAAATGTAATTTTTTAAATGTTATACGAGCATGATAAAATACGTCAAATGTACTTAAATTGTGAGTAGAGTTTTAGTAATTCAATGTAAACATATTTACTCTCCATGTATTTACATTTCCTCTCTCCATTTAACAAATCAACGTTTCCTATCCAGGAACCTCCACACCGCCGTCATAATAGTCATTATCGCAATCATTATCTGTTAAAACATTATCATATTCATCATTATCATTATCAACAACGTTATCTTAATAATCAGTAACATATAAGGTAAGATCAGATAGGATAAGATATAACTTTATTATCCAATTACTGGAAATTTGCTCTCACAGCATGTTTGACAATAATACATTACCTTAATCCAAATACATAAATGACATCATTATACCCATTCATGACTACAAACGCACACATATATATATATGTATATCATTATAATCACACAATTATCGTTATCAGTGCCATCACCACTATGACCATCATAACTCTCACCATCACCATCACTATCACCATCTTCACTCATTAGCAACGACTACCAATGTAAATGAATTAATTAACACTTGCCTATAAAAACGCATAATTGTGTAATAAAATTAACCTAATTTATTAGACACTAGTCTAAGTGTCACTTTTTCAGAGTATATTAGAAACTAACAGGGGGAAGAAGAGACAGAGAACGTAAAGTTGAAAATCCATGAATATCAGTATCACCATTACCATTTAAAACGATGAATAAAAAAAAAAGAAGAAACTAGAAAGTTCGGTCACATCAGCGCTTGGAAAGGAATTTGGAAAATGGCCCTATAATACAGGGTAACACAATATCACAAACAATGTAAAATCAATAATATGCAACTTTTTGGTTCAAATGTGATTTTTAGCCTCGGCTACGTTTGCTTGGTTCCCACGAGTGCCCGAAAGGGGGGATCCATTTATTCTGTGACGGTCCCTCGCATATCCTAAGTAACGGAGGTATGAGTCTTTAAGCAAGCCAAGATGGCTGAGACTGACGTGGAAGAACCAGAACAGAGTGCGCTAACTTGCAAGTGGTACTTGCTATATTTATATCTTTGTCTCATTTAGTAGCATAAATACCACCATCGCCACATCCTCCTCCGACACATGACCGTTGATACAATGGTTTATTAACAAATTTGATACCGTTGAGGATGGTTGATATTTTGCCCAGCTGCAACCTCCGGTTTGCCATGAACATTCCAAATTTCTAACTAAAGTCTAGGAGCTGTGCACACTCCTCCACGCAGCAGCCAAGAAACGTACCCCAAATTACAGGAGGTGAGGAGTAAAAGGAAACCCCATGGTTGGTATACGCAAAAAACCATCAATTATTATCATCAAAGACAGACATCATCATTACCGTAACGATTCATCTAATGACAACATCCATCTCAAACATTTCGTTCCAGGTTCACGACATGTTCAACTGGCTGTCCGTCATTGTGTTGCTGCCCATAGAAATAGCCGGTGGCTACCTCCGTCGGCTCACCGGCCTTATGGTCGAGGACATTCAAGGCAATGGCGACAAGGCGCCGGACATGCTAAAAGCTATCACAAAGCCGCTGACTGATCATGTGGTTGAGGTAAGTATGAGACGTGGAGAAGAGTTTGATGGGTTCAGATTTTATTTCCCATTGTGACAATGTTACAAAATATGGGTTTCAGGCATCCAAGCTTTCTCGGAAACCCTGCAATGTAGAATGTTGTATGCTGAAAGCGTACCACAACAAAAATAGAGTGGGCGAATGAAAATTTGCTCATCGCCGAGTTATGCATCTTCTTTGCAGCATTTTGTTTTAAGAAATATTTCCCCTTGACACATCCACATGACAGAGAAAATGGTGCCCTTTTCGACCAAAGAAGCCGTGTTCTCCAAAACACTAAATATGCAGATTTCAGTTTGCTAGGTAAACAACGATACAATAATTATATTAAATCTTCAAAAAAGTCCCTGGAGATTTTCAATCTCAAATGTATTCGTATGCCTGCACGGACCGATGCGTCTTAGATTTGGAGATTTTGTGAAAATGAGANGGGGGGGGGGGGGGGGAGGGAGAGTTCTCCATATTAAGTCAGTACAAATGATCTTTGTCCATCTCAACAGATTAACAAGGATATCATCAAAGATATCGCCTCCAAAGCGAATGATACCAGCGGCGACGTATTGAAACGCTGGTGTAAAAGTACACCTCCGACCATCCACCATACTGACGTCATTTCCGTGAACTGTGATACCATTCCCAATACGTCACCATTACGTCACGTCTGCGATGAGGTCGTTAAGGCGAGCTCAGCGGACAAGATCAACGTGAGCATGTCTGTGCTGTGGGATTCGGTGCTCGAGACGAACAAGACCGAACACTTGAAGAGATGTGAGTTTGTAGTCACAGGAGCAGATATCCGCTGAAACATAAATACAAGGAAAAACATGAATGCAGTACTTGTAAACAGCAAGGTGTATCATTATGAAAATCCATTTAGAAAAGAAAAATCACCATGTTTTCTCTGTCACGACAAATGAAAATTTGAATCAAGATGTTAGGAAAGCATTCAACAAACTGAAGAGAAATACTGGCTATGTAACTTGTAAAAGTCTTTTTTTTCCGTCAGATATTGCTCATGTATACCATTCACTTTGTTTACTCGTCTGAAACCCTTGAGAGGCTGGAGAAAGCTTTCAGATGAATCAAAGTGACTTTTCCTCTTGCATACTATCATTTTAAGCTGTATTGAATCAGTTACTGATGAGACACGTTATTTCCATTCTGTTGTGGGGCGGGGTGGGAGTGGAGGGCCGGGGGCAGGAGCGTACTTTAAATCCATTTTTCACATAAAATTGGCATGTTTAATTTTTAGTGTGATCATGTAATGCAATTGAATATGGATCACACATACGAATTTTAGATGTATTCATTTGAATTCAAGCCAACAAGCCTCAGCAAAATAAAGGGACTGTATCCATATTATATTTTTTATTAGAGTACCACAGTGATGGATAAAGTCCCCTTCGAAGAAAAGAATCATGTCAAAACAACACATATCTTTTTTTGAAAAATGAACAACAACAGCATTTTGGTGCGAACATTTATCCATAACTCTTCGGGAGGAAAATGAAAGTTTAAGGTTTATTGCCAGCTAGATATAACTTATCTATATTTAGATTAGCCAAGCAGACTGTCTGTGGAACATTTTCCAAAGGCAGTTTCGGATGGGGTGGGGAAGCCTACACTCCTCCCCAAATTTCTCCCTCTACCCTCCAAAAATCCAATTCAAATAGTGGACTAGAAATAAGAAGTTATATTTGAACTGAAAAGTAGAAAATTCAGCTATCCAGCCCCTGTCTCCTTTCTCGCCCCGCCCCCACCCAACCTCACTTTCCAAGCTATAAAAACATATTTTTGACGCACTGGATAGTTTCAAAGCTGCATCATGCATACTAGGATCTTCATCGGTTAAGTATCGCTATGTCTCTAAAACGTCTTAGCTAAGTTACATATATCTGTTTTCTGTTTAAGATAATACTGATAAATCAATAGAGTACTAATCTTAAATAAACAGTATGGTGTTTGCTATATTAAAATGAGAATGTAATATCTTGACTCAAAGATTCTATCTCTCGCAGGTGACAATCTCTTCGCACAGACCGATCTTGACGACAGTGCCGCAGGTGCCATCATCCTGGTCATCTCCCTGGTCCTCCTCTTGCTGGCTCTCTTCCTCATCGTCAAACTGCTCAACTCCTTGCTCTCGGGCTCCGTCACCAAGGTCATCAAGAAGACCATCAACGCCGACTTCCCAGGCGTCTTTGCTTACTTCACCCCGTACGTGGCGTTGCTGGTGGGCTGTGGAATGACCATGATTGTCCAAAGCAGCTCGGTGTTCACCTCTACGCTGACGCCACTCGTCGGTCTGGACATCGTGTCGGTGGAGAGAATGTACCCCATGACGCTGGGTTCCAACGTCGGCACCACCATCACAGCGATCTTGGCCGCTTTGTCTCAGAGCCCAGACCACGTCCAACACGCCCTGCAAATCGCTTTGTGTCATCTCTTCTTTAACATCAGCGGTATTATTCTCTTCTTCCCCTTACCTTTCATGAGGTGGCCGATTACGTTCGCTAAGATTCTGGGCAAAACCACCGCCAAACACAGGTGGTTTGCCATTTTCTACATCATTGCCATGTTCATTATCTTGCCTGGTGCGGTGTTTGGCCTCTCGCTAGCTGGCTGGATCTACCTTGCCGCCATCGGCGGTCCCATTTTGCTGTTTTTTCTACTCATTGTCCTCATAAACGTTTTACAAAGGAAGTTTCCAAGAGTTCTGCCCACGAAGCTTCAGAACTGGAACTTCCTGCCCGAGTGGTGCCACTCGCTGAAACCGGTAGACAGACTGATCGAACGAATCTTCAGATGCAACTACTGCAAAAAACTGCAAAATGCGTCAAAAGAAGATGATGAAAACAGCCAGGAAACGGAGACAGAAGTTAGCACAGACGATGTAGAGAGCTTTAAGAAACAGAACGGGATCTCAAACAATGGTGGGCTGGCAGTTATGAGCCACGAGGACGAGTCACTAAAAGACAGTAAACATTTCACAGATCCTAAATACGGAGTCACTAACCAAGGGTTCCATGGCGATACTAGAATGTAGTTACCATGACTCAGTATTATTTTTGTTAACGAAGAAGCCTGTTTCAAACTTTCCTTTAGAGACACAGGGTAAAAAAATATCGTTTGAGGTTGTCAAATCGGAGGAACAGTACCTTTTAAAGGGTAAATATCGTGAAATAACAAACGCCCCTTAAAACACTCGTCTCATTATATTGGTTGATTCTGAATGTACTAATTCAAATTTCTACTGATAACTTTGAAATTTCGTCTACACTGCCAGTTTTGAACAATATAGCGCTTTTTGCGGAGATCAAATGTAAAATGACAACAATGGGAACACCCATCTAATTATAGTCTTTTACCCCATGTAATCTATAACAGTATGTTTGCTGCCTCACGCTCTCCCCTGGCGTTCCAAAATGTAAACTAATATGAAGTAGGTCGCAGTATTCAGATACATTAGACCGGGTACCGTAAGCATAATGCCGTGAGAACTAGTCCACCACTGACTGCTAGACGATGAGCTAAGAGCTGTTGTGACATGAGATCCCTGGCAAACTCGACTGCTGAGTCAATGGGCCTGCTAGCTCAGCCGGGGCGATTTTTTTTTGGTCTTTCCATGGTTTCACTGTTAAATTTCACCATCCTGTCTATTTAGTGGGTATGGTTGTGGCCAGTGCCAACATTTGTTAAGCTAGCGGCAGTGTCTAAGTTGCATAGCCAAGATAAGGCTAAACTTTGCCAGTCAGTTACGGAAGTTACTTAAGAATCAAAAGTCAGCAAGGCGTCAGAGCGATCGGATTGGGTGTCTGGACTAGCCGTTCTTCACTGCGTCCGATTCGTGTTTTCTTTATCGAAGTTCTCGCTTATGCTTGTAGCTATAGAAACTAACTTTATAGTTCAGTATTCAGGAAATTATGGCATTCAGTTTAAGATATCACATAGCTTGATTTACAGCGTATTGATCTGGTTAGATTTGACTAATGACTGTACGTCGAGCATCTGCGCACATCTGCATAGTCATAGTCATAACAACAACAACAACAACAACAACAACAACAACAACAACAACAACAGGTCTCAATGTAAACAACAACAACAGCAAAAACGTCTTTAAAATGCAAAAAGTCAGTCACGTCGCTCGGGAGCGCATGAACGTAAGCATGTGACCTGTATTTGGTATCTCTATATAAATGAATTAATTTATAGACCACTAAAACAAATAAACAGTAGGAGTTTAATTCCACTAATTTTATAAATTGGCATATGAACTAATCTATAAGCAAAACAAACAAACAGCCTTACTCAATTACTGCTTTTACCTGGAGCTAAGCTGTCGTTTTAATGGATTCTATTTAAGTACTTTCAGTATTTACATTCACGTTCATAGATGGTGCGATGTTGGCAAAACATGAATTTTGAAATCTTCTACGTCACCTACCTGCTAGCATGCTATATAGCTCCTTTGAAAAAAGACAAAGAAAGTCTTTTGTAGAGGTCAGAAACACAAGATTCTCTAAAAACAGGCGAAGTCAGATCATGGCATCTGGTAAATGTTTGTTGTTTGTCAAGTAATTAAGTACTTACAGCTATCAGCGCCCTGGTAAACTAGCGAGCGTTGTAAAGTGTGACATAATTTCTGTGGTGCTTTTACCTACGAAGCAGGAAATGTTTGTTGAAATGTTGAATTATCTCGATGACATGTGAACTTTTCACGGCTGTGTATTTGTAAATAATCTGTTATTACATAGTCTATATTTAGATAATATAAGTTAATGCGTTTACAGATCTTGTAAAGTGTAAATTCTGAGTTTGGAAATATGTTCCTACATATCGTCATCACGTTATCATCATCATCATCATCATAATCATCACCATCTTCATAACTGATTGATAAAGAAAACCACTAATTAGAAAAATGCAGAATCATCATCATCATCATCACCATCATCATCATCATTGATTAATAAAGAGACCCACTAAACAGCAAAATGCGGATTCATCAACATCATCATCATCACCTTCATCAATGTCGTCACCATCGGTCGCTATTATTTATTGAAGACAACTTATCAGCGTATGTGGTGAAATATAAATGTTATTGAAAGTACGCAATAAATAACTAGCAAACTGTTATGCATCCATTATCATTTATGACTTATTAACAACGCCTGGGTAGTCTTTCGTGCGGTCCTAACTTCGTGACTGAATTTGGTCACTGGAGAGCAAGAGTGGACCGTCCCACATTTGCTGTGTTTTGAGAAATTGAAGTTTATGTTGCCATTGAGTTATAAAGACTTGTAAAAGAGAAAAGTTGGCGCTAGAAGTCTCTACAGGCCAAAAATAGCAGTTAGGCGATATATATATATAGCAAGATTTAGTCAATATCTGTTTATAGAACTCTTTACCGCCAAACACTTCAAAAACTTGGGATGGTCCACTCTTGCTCTTCGGCGACCAGTTGCCTATACTATATTGTAAATTAAGGTACAGTTGTAAATAAAATTGTTTACATTGTGAAATATCATTCACAGTCGTGATTGTGATATGTTTGATGTTGTGTGTTGAATTGTAGTAAAATGTTTGCATAAACATCCATCCATACATTCTCTCCTCTCCAGTCCCTGCTTTGATCAGAGCACATGATGCACAATGTTTGATCAGCACAGCTTTACGGATCGAAAAATTTATTTAAGGCAGCGCAGCATCAAAAAAGTAAAGTGATGAAAATGAAGCGGAGGAAGGGGAGAAAATGAGAAGGAGAAGAAAGAAGAGACGGGGAGGGTGAGTAAATGAGCACACAAGATGGCATACAAAATGGAAAATGAAACAAAAACCCAATGAAAATGAATATGACTTTTATTTACACTGTAGGGAAATGATTTACAATGTTATACAATGTTATATATCTCATTCATTATACAAACACATGGAACAATACACATCGTACATGGTAATGCATAATATTACAAATGAAATACCAATATGAATATGATCGAAAAAAGAAATTCTTAATTTACTGTTATCCTTATTAAATAAGTAAACATCAAATTATAATTAAGCATCTTGAAGTGCGCTATAGAGCACCTCTCCTTTCTCTGGTTGTGCGATTTGTAAGTTGTACACGAAAAAGGTGGTTCACACCGAAATGCAGTGTCATTGTCAACAACAACAACAACAACAACAACAACAACAACAACAACAGGAATAACAACAAAAAAACAACAACAGCAACAACAAGAATAACAATACCAACAACAAAGAACAATAACAACAACAATACAAACAACAAACAACAAACAACAACAACAACAACAACAACAAAAATGTAGGGCACCAGATTGTTCAACGTGACACAGCACACCGAATATATAATTTCACTTTGACTTGGAGCATTGTCTGAATTGACACGCTTCATAACTTTAATATATCCGTTCCTCTTGTAACTCGTCTTACTGTTGGTATCTTTAAGTTCATATTACGGCAATTATTTGGTTTGTCCTTTAATATTCGAGAGAAAAGTCATTCACTACAAACTTCGGGGAAAGATACATACAACTATAATAACCATTCTCATGGTGTTCTCTGTTAAGAAAGTTTCGATGGCTGCTGAAGTTCTTGTTAGCGTCTGTAGAGAAAATCGTTCACGGGTTAAAAAAAGTCAAACATTAACAGTCCAGAAATAGAGAAAAATAAACTTAAGGCGTATCAGTTTGGAAACGTTAAAAAACAACCCAAAAACAATCGGCTTCATAAAAAAATGTGATCCAGTTTTCAGTCACCATAATGATAACATGTTGTGACCCAAATATTATCTCATGTAAACCAATCCTGATAACAGTCGGTACTGTATCCTGCTCTGATAAAGGTGGTAGTGGAAAGGGGATGTTGTTGAAACTATTCAAGTGACCGGATGAGATTAAAATTTTAGATATAAATTTTGGATAGTACAGTAAGTGTGTCAGGGCGGTATGCATAATCCTCACGTTAGTTAACGCACTGCGGTAACCACGGGAAACTCCCAAAACATTAGTAGTGTTCACTGTGGTTAACGCAATATGTTAGCTAACGTATGGATTATGCATACAAGTTCAAGTTTATTAGGCACTTGGCCAGTGACAAACATCAATAAGTTTACAAACATGAAAGAGTCTCAAGCATACTGTGCCCCATGTGATCCACCTTCAGACATTTCATTCATACTCTACTCATTAAATTACAACATACTAATTTCTAAATAGCTTAAAGTAAAGTACTGAAGTAACTCAGAGAATAACATACAAATCCAAAAGTAATGTCATTTCAGTTCAACTTAACTGTTACAGTAATATGTTGTTGTTGTTTTTGACATATACCAGTGATACAGATACAGATACACCCACATAGACACACACACATACTCACACACCCACACACACACACCCACCCGCACATGCACACACACATTTTAGACTGCATTCTACGATCAGGTTGTTGAACCAAACCAGAGAATGTTGAGAGAAATGTTTTAGATTAGTTTGTTATATTCTTTTATAATGTTATAGCACAAGGGCGAAAGTTTGTTTAGTTCCTTCATATTTTCTTCTTTAAACATTTTTGTGAATTTCATCATACTAGGTGTTGTAAGTAAGTAGTCAGGTAAATATTCCTTACTAAATTTATGAAAACGTGGACAGTTAACTAGACAATGATATTCGTCCTCGATACAACCCCTGCTCTCATAACTCAGATTAGAGGAGACATTTTTCAAGTATTAGCACCAGTAAGTTCGGGTTGGACCTCGAGCGTGGAGTCACATCACAAGTGAATGGCTGGCTGCCAGGATTGGATAAAATGGTTGAGGACTCTGGGACAACAATGACTGTAGCTACCCTTCTCTTCCAAACCCATTGCACGTCATAAAAACTACAGGTTGTAGGAGCCTAACTGATAAAAAAGAAGTGGGCTATCAGAGTCGATAGTAGCAGAGTATAAAATCTATCCCTTGTGTAGGAATAATCGTATAACATGAAATCACACCGCAAAAGTGGTGAAATTCAGTCTTGAAAATGTAAACAATAATATTTGTTTCCCAGTGGCTTCAGCAGATTTTATTTGTGCGGGCCTGTGATCTGCAAAAGAAAGCCACATTTTTGACCCCTTTTGATGTAATTTAAAGTTGTGAAAAATCTAAATGAAGGAGCCCCACTGTAAACAGTATATAATTTGAGCACAGTGGTGGCAAAGAACCTGCAGACTAGTTTTGGCTATCTCGGAACATTCCTGTGGTTTGAGGAGAAATTTTTATTAAATGCATCAAAGAGACTTTTACAATTTGGCTCATGCAACCTGTATACATTGCTCAACAGTTCCATCTGCCGTAGGATTAATTCCCCCCCTCCTCCGATAGTCACCCTGCTGACATGTTCATGATGATCCCATCTCGGCCTCTTTGTGCCGTGCTATTTGGATAAAACTACGGGAGGCTTTTTTTCCAAATTAAGAGTAAGATGAGATGGACATTATATCTAATGAGAGCACCCAAGCCCCAAACTGGCTACATGTAAGTGACTCCAGTAATACTGCAGATCCTGTGTCAAAAGAAGTCTGACGTCATTTCCCGTTTCAAGAGAGTCACTGTCCTTCCGGTGTCCATAGTTGAATATCAAAAATTGCCACTGGAAGCGAAACAGTGTGTTACATTTTAATGGTAGGAGCAATAGTTGAATAATTAATTAAGAGAGGAGAGAAGTGGGTCATAACAGTCGGGAATTAACACTCAGCTCGACACTTAATCTTGTTGTTGGTGTTGTTGTTGTTGTTGTTGTTCTTCTTCTTCTTTTTCTTCTTCTTCCTTTACTTCTTCTTCTTCTTTCTTCTTCTTCTTCTGCTGTGTCCCCTATCATATCTTTAAGTTTGCTCTGGTGATGAAGTTCTCGGTCATCTGCAACTATGTCCAGAAAATAATAGCTCTCCCCTTCTCCCCTTCCCATCACCCCNCCCCCCCCCCTCACCTAAAAAATCCGACGCTTTATGAAAGAAAGCAAGAACAACAGAATTACTATATCATCGTCGGTTTTAGGGCGAACATTTGACACAGGGGCCTCTGAGCACATCCTTGCATCCGCATCATAACCGCGTCTTAGTTTTTTTTTTAATCTATTTATTGGAATACGTAAATTAAAAATAAAACAATAACTGAATTTCAGGTTATTTACATTACTTTAAATACAGACTACATAACCCCTGCTCCCTGGGTGTGCAACCCAAAAACTGTGCTGGACGATACCAGCATAGTTGTATTTGATTTCTGCAGGAGTCTTCATTGGCTAATGGCCTTGTTCCGGATATAACCGGTTCACCATGTAGCGTGCATTTTGGCCTCTTATCTACTGGTATGTGCCTTTCCACATCGAAAAGTGAACCAAACCGATACCGAGTATCATTCAGGAGATTCGACATTTGTGTCCCTCTCACATTTCTCTTGAGCTTTATCCGTTACCTCCTCCCCCTATTCACCCAAATTGTATCATAATCATACCTGAAATCTATCTCTTATGCAGGCGATTCCACAAAATGACATCACAAACAAAAATGTTTCAAATTATGAACTAAATTGTAGTAGTCGATTACATCCATCCTCTCAGCATAATAATCGATTCCCTGCAATAACAGCTGTAGATTTCGATAACAATTATTTGAACATCTTCATACCACCTGTAGTCATTATCCTTTACAGAATATTATTTAAAAGTAGATTATTTTATCAGAAATTAACTAACGTGATAAAAATGACTTCTTGGTTAAGATAATACAAGAAATCTACTTGTGAAATATCCAGCCTGCAGCTTTGGCACTACAAAAGCTCGTGGACTGTTCGATCAGAGACCGAGCTGCAAAGATTACCGACAGGATGAAGGTAACTTGATGTTTTGTTTGATTAGAATTGCGGTTTTTGCTTATTGCCTATCACAAAAGCAAAGATACTAACTTAAATTTTTTTGCAAATGGTCTTAACGAACTCAGTATGGTTTGAGACACCTACATCCAGCTTTTCGTAGCATGCTCTGAAGTGTGCAACAAAATGAAAAACGGAAATATCATTCTTGGTGCAAAGTATAATCTTTGTAGTCAGTGTAATATTTCAAAGAATCGAGATTTCCTCTGGAAAGGCCTTAATTATTATTCATTTAATATTAGAATAAATAAATTGATAAAATATAGATAATAAAAAACGTAACAAGGAAATGAGCAAATTCAACACTGAATAAAACAGAGAATTATCAAGGATTATTATGGCCGGAGCATAACTTTTATAAAGCTTTGGGGAAATGCCTTTCATACCTAAATAAGACAACTTTTTGACAAGCAAGAGGCGTCTCTATTATTTTACATAAAGAAACTTTGAAAATAGTTATAAACGATATACTGTGTTCACCCATCACACATACACACACACACACACACACACACACACATACACACGCACACACACACACACACACGCACACACACACACACACACACACACACACACACTCGCATATATACATACACACAAATGATCTCTGGTATCTCCGTCTCAACAGTTAGACAATTCAAACACTTCTATTGCATGTAGACTCCAAATTCATTCTGCTCTGCTTTATCTAAACGTTTCCAGGGGGTATTTCCACAATATACTCTTTACTAGTTTTTTTTTCTACTTTACGGCATGCTCTGTAGACATATTGTTTTCCACAGGTTATTAGAAATCTGTTTTTTTTAAATTATTCTTTATCACTATTAAAAAGAAATCTTCCGTAATCCTAGAGAACAAATGAATTTTTTGACATTCAATTTTACAGTGGGGTTTTTTTTTTTTGGCATAAGGCTGGAAGAGGAAAATCAGTTGTCAAATTGGGAAAAACAGATGTTACTCTATCATCTCCTGGTGGCCGTGCTGGAAATGTTGTATACCCTCGGACAACTGATTGTTTTCTCAACGCGGTTTTATTGCCAGATCAAGTTACCACTTATGCTACACAGAGTGTCTCTTTCTCATGCCGCCACACAAGCATAACATGCCTTGATTCGATTTTTCAAATTTTACTGAAAAAGAATGAAACCGAAACAACATTTTGTTGATAAACAGAACTTCCATGACATCACTTCACATTGAAGTTTTTGAATCTCTTGTCATATAAAAAGTAGGAGTTTAGAGGCCAAAATTATGGGTTTTTCCAGGTACATTTCGTGATATTAAACTGTATAGTTACACTATCAGACAGTTGTACTCAAGATTATTTAGACTAGTTCTAATTTTTGTTTGATTTATGCGCATCTAGTCTCTTAACTTAGCTGAATGAATATTTGGACAAAGTTAACAGTTTATCTTATCGAGGGTATGTTCGTATGTTCACATTAGTAGGTTTCACAACACTCATGATAAGATGATGTTACACTTATGCAGTATTCACTATCAAGATTCGAATTGTTAATATGAAGCAGCACATTAAATCAAAGCCTTCTAAATCACTCATGGCAAAATCTGAGACACTAAAACATGCAACCTTTATCTAGCCTGAAAGGAGTATGTTTGATAATGTCATACAATTTTATACATTTCATTCATGATAATACACACACACACACACACACACATATATATATATATATATATATANAACTTCGATACCCTGAGGATGCTGCATATTTAGCCCCATTCACACTCACAACTAATTAGATAATAAAGTTATGATACACTGAAATTTTTGGGAAAGAGACCTGATGAGAACTCACACAAAACACTACCTTATCAACTGGCTTTCACCAGACACTGATGGGAATTTTTATCATTTTGCTTTGCGATGTCATATTTTATCACCACAACCTGTGACGCATTAGAGAAACAAACACGAAAGGTGGGCGTAACGGGCGGTTCCAATGACAATGACAATGACAATGACAAAAAGATTTAATGCAGACTTTGAAAGTATATGCATCACAAACACTGAAAATTATAACATGGTGGAGCATTAAACGTTCGAAGAATATAATAAATACAATACAGTAATCGGATCGTGCAGTGACTGAAATTAGGAACAGGTTAAAGTATTGTTAAAATATTGGATTTTATTCCCAAATCCAACATTTGACTTTCTGACCAAAAGCGTGCATTTTGCTACTATTCCATCGATATTCTGACCGTTCCTAAATTTTCTTAGACAATAGTGTTATGACTTCCTAACAATAGCATAAATCATGTCGCGATGAAAATTCAAAGCTTATGTTTCCAGATCTGCATTGGCATCAACTTCCGCAGATGGAGTAGTCAATAGAGATTTAGACAAGAAATGCGCATCATGAATTAAACACAATCTCTCTATTATTTCGCGTTGGCATTTCCTTTCGCTGACAACAACATTGGCACTCTTGTCAAAACTTTGATTCCACTGACAAAACTTTCGTCTTTTGTTTAATTGAACCTTGGTTAGATTGGCTAAGAACACTGATTCCAGCACTAGACCATGATTTTTTATAATTAAATTGTTCCTCTGCTCCAATGACTACATGTCCTGCAGCCAGTCAAAATGAGAATTATGTCGCAAGACTAGGAATTGAGAAAGCCAGCGCTAAAAGATGATTGGGGTCATCAGAATATGTCAAATGTTTGCTTGTTGCAGAAATAGTGAATAACTTTTTTTTCGGTACACAAAAATGCTGAGTTTATGGGTGAGTGTTGCTGTATTCGGGTTTTTGTGAAGTAGAATATAATAATGACCTTTAAAGTATAAAATTGTTCTCAAATGCGAATTTCTCAGGATTTTTCCTATTACATAAGGCGACCCCTTTCCACCTCAAACAACTATATTTCGGACTAGAATAATGCTAGACCAAAAATTGTTCCACCTCATGACAGTACACACATTGAGCTTACATTGTCATATCTGATTTAGCCATAAAAGCCACTTAGGGCCTCATTTTGACTGGCTGCAAGACATATGTGTGTGCTTCTTTTAACTTCCAACAGGACAAAAACTACAAGTATAAAAACGAGGCGGCCGCCCTGGACACTGAGCCATTAAAGGGCAAAGAAGATGAAACCGCTTTGAAATACGACCCGCTGGACGGCGAGTTATTCTTCAAGGGTGAGTAGATTCAAAATGAGATTTTAGAACCACTTAGAGATTGAAAAACCTCCAAATACTGCTGAGCATTACAGATTTTTACATTTTTCCCAGAGGTTGTAATGCATATTACATAATGTTGAAATTATCACAGTAAGTGTTTTGACGTTTCTGTGCGAATTTACACTTCAAAGTGCTGAATGCTGCAGTTTTCTCCGAAGAGGATGATGGTGTTAAGACAACTGTCATTTGCAGTGGCACAAATTCTTTGACATCAGACCTCACCTATATCGCTTAGATTTCTGCAAGGCATTTTCTGGCCTTAACGCAAATAAATACGATAAACGAATATCCCACTGTTTGATGTAAAGTAAAGTAATTTTGTGTCTGGACAGAAAATCAAGAAAACCTTTGGTGTGGTCATGAATAAAGGTATCTAAGAGATATGGGTGAAATCTGGTGTCAGACGACCAGTGCTGCTGCAAATGACAGTTGTCCTAAGATCAACACACTTTAGGGAGTGAAAAATGTACCATTCCGCATTTTGGTGTGCAGTTTTGCATAGAACCGCCAGTGCTCTTATGGTGATAAGTTGCACACCATGTAATCCGTACTACAGCTTGCAGGAGCCTCATTAGAATTGCCTCTTTGAGATCTGGAGCCACACCGTGTTCAAATTATATACTGTTTTCAGTAGGAGTTCTTCATTTAGATTTTTCGCAATTTCAGTTATACATGAAAAGAGGTGTCTGCCAAAAATCTTTATTAACAAATTCACTGATCTATCTCACAACTTTTGCAGTGTAGTTTCATGTTATAAGATATTTCCTACACAGTTCCTACAAAATGGACAGATTTTATACTCTGCTATTATCGACTCTGATAGTCGTCACATTTTTAGCCAATTAGGCTCCTGCAACCTACAGCCTCTGGAAAAGGTGCACTCGGGTGCACTTCCTCATAATTAATGAAATAAATCCTAAAATTTGCAAATGTCACTTCCCAATTGCCATGAAACTTTACTCAGGCCTGGGTCGATACCTCTATTTTGTAGAGTAATTAATTCCTTTTTTGTACAGAGTAGCGACTCAGTAGTTAATTACGAAAAACTGGTAATGAGTACTTGTAATTTCCGCTATTTTTTCTTTTATTTGTTGAGAAAATAAAATTCCCGATTGGCTCCCTTCAGCAATTTAGATTTTTACTCCCGCAAACTTTGTTCACGAAAAGGATTGCGGCCATCAGCTCTGGTCAGCGTTCTTTGTCTAGCACTGCTTGCATGTTCCGATCAGTCTACACAGCTTGGAGGATAGGTGGGACATTGTAAACGTTCTCTCTTCCAGATCAAATTCTTTATCAGGTTCAAATGATCTATGTGACGCAATGAGTTGATGGCATCTTTAATGTAAAGACCGCAGACATACAGGTAGATCGAACTAGATGCTGGCATCATTATATTAGTGGCATGTGACCATTCAATTATTTTTTTTTTTTATGGAGAGAGAGACGGAAGTGACTGGACGGACGCAGAGGCGCGTTCCAGGCTCACCAGTCTTAATTGTCAGTGGAATGTAAAGTATTTAACAAATTATCACATGTGCGAATACATAATGGAGGTGTTCCTTTTCACTCTATACCTGTTTCTGTCATCCGGCATAGGAGTTACACTAAAAATTGTTCCATTTTGTGCATGTACTGGAAGAGCTCGGTGAATCTTGGTAACACGCTTGTGTATCTCGTTACTAAGTATTCTACACGTAAATGGCACGTACACAGACGTGTATGTTATGTCGAGGTTCTACTAGTCTATGTGCGAGCAATCGGGAAATGTGTTAGGGTCACGGGTGAACACTAGGCTCACACATGAACGTTAGGGACTGATTCAGGCGGTGAGTATTTAAGAATTAAATTGCTGTGAAGTTAGCGTCCCTGTGGATGTAGCGGTAGTACGTTCAGACTTGCAAGCGCGGAGACCATAGGTTCAATTTCCGGGAGGGGCATGAAATTTCTAGTGTAGGTTTTTTTTGCCCATCTTCTCAAAATTGATCCTTCACCGTAATTCTAAAATCTAAAATCTCTAGTGATACACTTCCTTAGATAATGTGTAACATCTGGAGAAAAATATCAGACTGGGTTCACATTCCTCCCCTTTAAATAATAATAAAATACTATATGCCTGTTCACCCGGTTACATAATGTATAATACCATCGATAGTCTTGACCGCCTGACATGTATAGTAGCATAACTGTAATACGTCTGATATACTGGCATATATTTTTTTTTTATCATGTGTAGGTGTGTTTATATTTCCCTGTGATATGAAGTACTGGAATGGGTTTTAAGTATTTGCCTATGAAGGAATAAAGACAGGAGTTTTAACCTTTTTATACAATTTAGTTTTCTACTATGTAGCCACCCCCAAGGAGGGATGCATTTTTACATCTCAGTCTGACCTCCAAACATCCTTGAAAAACTAACACTCTACTCAAGGAGTCAATCCTTGCTTCTACAGTGACATGTCGAATGGTGTCCTACAGGATAATACGCTTGCTTCATATTTTGAACGAGAATGAAGTTTGTGACAACCTACTTGTTGAGGCTCCATTGTAATAAACCTATCTGTTCTTCCCCAGACATGACTCCCCGTCAGAAATGCCGCAGTGTAACGATTGTGATTATCAAGCTCATCAGCTTCCTGGCACTCCTGTACACCTTCATCTGCTCGCTCGGACTCATGGAAGCTGCATTCCAGCTACTGGGAGGTGAGATCGCTCATGCTTGCAATAAAATAAGTAACTGGTGACATCTTATAACATATAAACTATAATTATGGATCATTGCGCTGGTTTTTGACATGGTGGTGTAAAGATCTAATCCCCGAATTTACATAATTATAAGCCACTCCGTTAAAAAAAAAACAAAAAAAAAAAAAACCAAACAAACCAGTGATATGTTTTACTGAGAAAAGTGGAGTTTAGTGGTTTCGGTTTAACAATAAGTTAAACACGTTTATTTGATATAGACCGAGACTATTACTGTGATACATAGGCAAATGATTCGAAGATATCTGACAAAATTGACAAAATGATAGGCATTAAGTAGGTCTTCGTTATTTTATTAAAATCCTGCTAATCTTTGAGCATAATTGTAGATTACAGTATGTGGGGAAAGCGAAGTAGGAGAGAGCGGAGTGAGAATGACATAGAAAAGGAGGAAAGTCAGAGTGTGTGAGAGAGAGAGAGAGAGAGAAAGAGAGAGAGAGAGAAGGAGAGAGAGAGAAAGAGAGAGAGAGAGAGAGAGGAGATAAAAGGAGGGAAGGAAGCAGATACTAGTGAAAGAAATAAACATAGTTCTGGGGCGCGAACACCCCTCCTCCGCATCTGGAAAAATTTGTCATTTTTTCTTACTGTAAATCGGAGGAAGCTGAAACCATCAGTTCCGGACCTTCAAGACACGATTTTTTTGACATCATTCAAGGAAATAAAGGTCTACCTACGTTATGATTATTTATTATTGTGTTGTGGCGGATATGATTCCGATGGGTTGTCAGACAAAGGGAAAGACCGATGTCTGATGTTTATGTAAAAGTATTTATGTGTCTTTCAGGCAAGACAGCCGGAAAAGCGTTCAGCAGTGGAATCCTGTCCAATCCCCTAGCCGGTCTGATGATTGGGGTGTTGGCGACGGTTTTAGTTCAAAGTTCATCTACCTCCACCTCTGTCGTGGTCACCATGGTGGGCTCAAACAGTGAGTTTTTTTTTCTTTTTTTTTTTCGCTAGTTTCGATGGTGTTGTCACCACATGTGTTCCCACACTTTTTAAAATTTTCATTTTCTGCCATCCTGCCAGTTGTTTTTCTTGCCATGAGATTAATAATATGATGGTTGATCAGTTTGCTGCCGAGGCTAAAAGCCGTTTAAGCCCGGTAGCCTGCTTACGTCATCCTTGAGGTCAAACGGGAGTAGGGTCAAAGGTCAAAGTGCATTTTTTGGGGGGAAATGTACCTCACCTGAGTGCATTAGGCTGAGTGCCAGAGCTTCCTACTCATGTGAAGGAACATTTTGACTGAAAACTGCACGGACCATGTTCCTGAATCAGTGAATCTGTGTCTTTCTGTTCTGCTTTTCTTCTCACTCTTTGCTAATTTTTTCTCTTCCTTCACTCTTGATCTTCCTACCTCCAGCAAAGATGCTTAGCCTTTTTTTTTTAATTTGAGCCCACCCTTCAAGTTGGTCACTTATCTTTGCCTTCTCATGCGATTTCGTAAAACATCTAATTAAAGTTTGTTTAATTCTCTTACAACATGGTACAGATAACTTCAGCTTCATAGGGAAACCACTCAATTGCAATATTTATCAGAAAAGAGACAACAAAATTAATAATATTCTTTCCGTAAATGTTGCACGATAATCTTAACTAATTTTGGTCTGAACTTGTATACTGCTCCCGAGGGTTTGCAATTTGCAATATGTAGATTTGATTGTACTACGGATTGAGGTATTCTAGATTCCAATAGCGCGTATCTTCACCCTATGAACCATATACACAATGTTAACTTAACATTCAGGTGTTAACCGTGGAAAATCCCTTACACACCAGTGCTGCTGCTCGTAGCAAAAGCCTGCACGCAAGTTAAGAAGGCATTGTGCATACAGCCCACAGAATCTGTCCAACTTATTTGGTCTAGGTTTTTGAACATTGCGAAACATAGCCTACACTGCCGTTCTCTGCCATCACAATAAGTCTTCCACTGTATGGAGTTAAAAACTGCGGGAAACTTCATTGCTGACTTCAGGTCTTCTTGAACTGGATGTCTCATGCTGTCATACTTCCTCCTCGTCCAAACTACTGCCATCCATCCATCCATCCATCCATCCATCCATCCATCCATCCATCCATCCATCCATCCATCCATCCATCCATCCATTCATTCATCCATATCCTCCAGTTATCCCAGTGGAGACTGCTGTGCCCATAGTGATGGGAGCCAACATCGGAACTTCAGTGACCAACACTCTGGTGGCTCTTGCCCAGGCCAGCAACAGGAATGAATTCAGGAGGGCTTTTGCTGGGGCAACGGTTCAGTATCATTTCTAGTGTAAAATAAGACCTCACGACCTCGAGTCACAAGCTCTATTTCCTCCTCCCTCTCCTTATCCTGGTTATTTTAAACTGGTACCTAGCCACTTCTTTTCTCACGAATTCGAGCACCTCGCAGATGCGAAATGAAATTTAAAGCCTTCATATCACAGTGTATTTGGGGCCACTCTTATGTTACCACAGGTCAAGCCTAAATACCTAAAGCCTTATGTTACCACATCTCAGCCCTAAGTTCCCACATCCCCTTGCTACCTCAGCTCAACCCTAAGTCTCACATCTCTATGTTATCAGAGCTCAGATCTAAATTCCCACAGCCGTGTATTACCATAGCCCAGTCCTAAGTTCCCATAGCCTTGTAACCACAGCCCAGCGCCAAGTTCCCCACTGCCCTATGTAACCACAGCTCAGTGTTAAGTTCCCACGGCCCCATGTTTCGGCAGCCCAACCCTAAATTCCCATAGCTTTATGCTACCACAGCCAGCCCTACGTTCCTACAACCCCATATTACCACAGTTCACCCTACGTTCCCACAGCCCCATGTTACCACAGCCTAGCCCTAAGTTCCCACAGCCCAACCCTAAACTCCATAGCCCTATGTAACAATAGCCCGCCCTATGTTCCCACAGCCCTATATTACCACAGTTCACCCTACGTTCCCACAGTTCTATGTTACCATAAGCCAGGCATAAGTTCCCACAGCTCTGTGTTACCACAGCTCACACCTAGGTTCCCACATCCCAGCCCTATATTAATTAAATTTATTTTTGAGACATTAGGTGTCACTTGGTCAGAGTGAATAAAGAACTAANGGGGGGGGGGGGGGGGAGAAAGGGCAGAGGGCTAAAAGCATGAAAATCACTTAAACTTATCACCATCGCGATAACTTTTTTATAAGGATATCTACTAAACAGGTAAATACAGAATGCAACAAAAGAGAAAGTGAGGGTAAATCAAACGCAAATGAATACATCAAATAGTACCTGAAAAAAGCGAAGAAGAATAAAGAACAACCATTATTATTGTCATCACCATCACGATTTAACTAACGACAATCCTCCTCTAAAAAAATTCGTTCCAGGTTCACGACATGTTCAACTGGCTTTCGGTCATTGTGTTGCTACCCATAGAAATAGCCAGTGGCTACCTTCGTTGGCTCACCGGTCTTATGGTCAAGGACATTGAGGGCAATGGCGACAAGGCGCCAGACACGCTGAAAGCTATCACCAAGCCGCTCATTGATCATGTGGTACAGGTAAATACGAGTCGCGGCGAAGAGTTTAATCGGTTCAAATCTTTATTTTTTATTGTGACATTGTTACAAAATGTGGGTTTCACGCATGCAAGCTATTCCGAGAACCCTGCAATGCAGAGTGTTGTCTGTTGAAAGCACATAGCAATAGAAATACAGTGGGCAAATGAAAGTGTGTGCACCGCATCTAGTTTTAGTTTTAAACATGGGAAATGTTTCCCAATGACGAATCATCATGACAAGGAAATGGCGTCCTTTTTTGTGCAAAGAAGCCACTTTCTCTAAATCACTAAATAGGCTTAAGCTGTTTTTAGTTGCCAGCTTGACAACGATTCAGTATTATCAAACTTCAAAAAAGTCACTAGAGATCTTCAATCCCATGATCTTTATCCGTATGACTGCACAGAACGATACTTCTTGAATTGGGGAATTTTTTGTGAATACAAGTGAATGAGGCAGGGACGGAGAGAGGGAAAATTCTCTAATACTATATTAAGTCTATACAAATGATCTTTACCTATATCAACAGATTAATAAGGACGTCATTGAAGATATCGCCTCTAATTCGAATGATACCAGCGGCGACATATTAAAACGCTGGTGTAAGAGTACACCTCCCATCATCCACCATGCTGACGTCATCTCCGTGAATTGTGACACCATTCCTAGTACGTCACCATTACGTCACGTCTGCGATAACGTCATCAAGGTCAGCTCCGTCGACACGACCAATGTGAGCATGTCTGTGCTGTGGGATTTGGTGCTCGAGACGAACAATACAGAACACAAGGAGAGATGTGAGTATTCAAAAGAGCAAATCTATAGAGCACAGTGTTGGGCTAGAGTTAAACCAGGTGTCTTATGATATAATATAGTTGACTCTGTTAAATCGTAGTCCGCTAAATTGAGGCTCAGAAGTACAGAACTCTACATTTTCTACAACAGAGTCATTAGATAACTGCAACTCTTTTTAATCGAACATTTTCATTGATTTGCAGATTTGCTGTTATGCGAAGTTGACTTTTTTGAGGAGCTGGAATTTGCCGTAATTCAATCATTTCCCTACCCCCCCTCCCCTTTTCTTTGTTAAACCTCTGCCAAACGTTCACTCACGGCGAAATCGAGTTCCTTCGACTGTTTGTTAGATGATTTGATTAGCCCTTGCATCGTAAATTTTCGATGACTGAGTCACTGAAATATACATATAGATACTCTCCACATCTCAAGCTAATAAAACTTTTTTGACCTACTGGTTAGTTTGCAAATCAAAGTTTGGCTAATGGACCACAACCAACCAAAGGATTATTTCGTCAGACTGTCTCATGCATTTTTAATTTTGTTTGTTTTTTGAATTTGTGGCTACATAATACTAATATAATAATAGTACTAATGATAAAACAGCAAAAGCAACACCACCAATCATTTTATTTAAGAAGTTGCCTCTGTACAACGGGAGACTGACGCTCCGGAGCAAACTGTTTGCGTCTTTTGTAATAAAAATACTTGGCATGCATCATGACTACTCGCACTAGGACCACAGACGGTTACACATCCCAGTGTTTTTAAAAGAAAAAAAAAGAAAGACTTAGCTAAATGACTAGAATCATGTAGATAAATGAAAACAGGACGAATCTCAACTAAATATTATGGTGGGTTTTTGTTGTCTTTTTGTGAAATGAGAATCAGATTTCTTGACTCAATAATTCCATCTTTTGCAGGTGACAATCTCTTCGCACAGACCGACCTTGACGACAGTGCCGCAGGTGCCATCATCCTGGTCATCTCCCTCGTCCTCCTCTTGCTGGCTCGCCTCCTCATCGTCAAACTGCTCAACTCCTTGCTCCCGGGCTCCGTCACCAAGGTCATCAAGAAGACCATCAACGCCGACTTCCCAGGCGTCTTTGCTTACTTCACCCCGTACATAGCGCTGCTGGTGGGCTGTGGAATGACCATGATTGTCCAAAGCAGCTCGGTGTTTACCTCTAAGCTGACGCCACTCGTCGGTCTGGACATTATCTCGGTGGAGAGAATGTACCCCATGACGCTGGGCTCCAACGTCGGCACCACCATCACAGCGATCTTGGCCGCTTTGTCTCAGAGCCCAGACCACGTCCAACACGCCCTGCAAATCGCTTTATGTCATCTCTTCTTTAACATCAGCGGTATTGTTCTCTTCTTCCCTCTACCTTTCATGAGGTGGCCGATTACATTGGCTAAGTTTTTGGGCAAAACTGGCGCCAAAAACATATGGTTTGCCATTCTCTACATCATTGTCATGTTCATTGTCTTGCCTGGTATGATGATTGGCTTCTCCCTCGGTGAAGTTACCTTGCCGTCGCCACTGGAGATCCAAGATTGCTGTTTTTAATACTCATTGTCCCCATAAACGTTTCACAAAGGAAGTTTCCAAGAGTTCTGCCCATGAAGCTTCGGAACTGGAACTTCCTGCCCGAGTGGTGCCACTCGCTGAAACCGGTAGACAGACTGATCGAACGAGTCTTCAGATGCAACTACTGCAAAAAACTGCAAAATGCCTCACAAAAAGATGATGAAGAAGACGGCCTGGAGCCGGAGACAGAAGTTGGCACAGAAGACGTGGAGAACTTTAAGAAACAGGACGATATCTCAAGCAATAGTGGGTCTGTAATCATGAGCCATGAGGGGGAGTCACTGAGAGACAGTAAGCATTTCACAGATCCTAAATATGGAGTCACTAACCAAGGATTCCAAGGAGATACTAAAATGTAGTTGATATGACTCAGGATTATTATTGTTTTAATGAAGAAGCTTCTTTTCAGCTTTCATTCTTCGACACGAGGTAATATCATTGTTTGAAGTTGTCAGATTAAGACAAATCAAATTAATCTCTTGTAGGGTAAATATTATGAAACAACAAATGGCTCTCAAAACATTTGTCTCATGTACTATTCAAAATTTAAAATTATCATCATTGAAATTAATGCGTTCCGTCTAATATGCCTATTTTAAACAATTCAGTGAGTCCCGCGGAGAATAAAAGTAATATAAAATCCAACAAACAGAAAGTACCTGGCTGACAACATTAGGAATCCTACTGATTATAGTCTTTTACCCTATGTAATCTGGAATAGTATGTATGGTCCCTAATCGCCTTCCCCTGCACCTCCAATATGTAGACTACTATAAAGTAGATAACAATATTGAGATGCATTAGGCCGAATGCCGTAGACACCATGCCTTGAACACTTGGCCACAATATTGGACTGGCTGCTGGGAGCAAGGCTGAGCACTCTTAAAATATGCGGTCCACGTTAACCCCTGTGGTGCTGTGAGAGAATATATTTTACCATTCGCTAGCTACGTTTGAATGCGCAACTGAATAATAATAATAATGATAATAATAATAATTATACATATATAATTATATATATATATNGTAACAGTCATTATCCATTACAATGGGCACTCAGCCAGTGGGAGGCTGGCTCCAAAGCGCCTCGCGCTACTAAGTAGTGTAAAGCTAGACTGCGGAATCTATACACAAAGACTAGCCCTGCTAGCCCAGTCAGGGTGACATTTTTTTTCTTCCTTTGGCTTCACTGATAAATTTCACCATCCTCCTCTCGATTTAGTGCGTACGGCTGTCGCCAGTGCCACTACTTATAATGGCCAGCAAAAGTGTGTAGAAACTAGCCTAGGGATGGCTAGACGGTGATAGTTGTTTACAAGATTTTCCCGGGAATCGACAATCAGCGTGACGTCATAGCGGTCGGTTTCGGTTTCTCTGCATCCGATTCGTGTTTTCTTTCTTGAACTTCTCTCTCATGCGTGTAGCTATAGAAACTTAATTCACAAATCAGTATTCAGGAAGTTGGACAGGATATAGTTTGATATATACATAGTATACATGCAGTACATAGTTTGATATATCACATAGCTTGATTAACAGTCTTGGTTTAGGCAGCCTTTGACAGATGAATGGTCAAAGCCTACTCTGTCAAGTACTGTGACCTGTAGTTGGGATCTCTACTTATGGTCATTATTTTATAGATCATCAAAACAAATAAACTTAGGAGCTTAATTCCAATTTCTTTATAATTGGCACACTTACTAATCTATGAGCAAAACAAACAAACAGCTTCACTCAATTACTGCGTTTTGTCATGCTTATCTGGAGCTGTCATTTCAGTGGACTCGAACGAAGTACTTACAGTATTAACATTCATATCCATAGATGGTGCTAAATTGGCAAAACATAAGTTTCGAAATCCTTTATTTCAGCCCCCTCGGGATGCCCCAGATATCCTTTGAAATTAGAGGGAAAAAAACGTCCTTTGTAGAGATCTCAAATACAAGATTACCTATAAACAAGCGAAGTCAAACCCTGGCAAAGGTAGCCATGATATCTTTCTCAAGTAATACTTACAGTTGTCACGTCCGGGTCTACCAGCCAGCCTTGTAAATGTATGTATTTATTTCTATACAGACAACCTCTTAAAATCGGGGGAAGACAGGTTGGGGTGCCCTGTCTACAGATATCATTGCAGCATAATTTCTAAGATGCTTTCACGAAATGTTTGTTGAAATTATCTCGATGACATGAGAAGATTTTACAGCTGTGTATTTGTAAATAATATGTTCTGTATACGAACATTTTTAGGAAATAGACTTTTACCCATGTGCGGATCTTGCAAAGTGTAAATTCTGACTTCGTAAATATGTCCCTGGATCATCATCATCATCATCATCATCATCATCATCATCATCATCATCATCATCATCATCATCATCGTCGTCGTCGTCGTCGTCATTTAAAACTGAGAAAAATTAAAAGCTCAACCTTAATTCTAGGAATTTATTAAAAATCTAGTAAAGAATTAAGACCGAAAATTACATCTAAACGTTTCGGCTCTAAGGCCTTTATCAATAGAATGAAACAAGAGTTATAACTTTCGCAATAACAGCAATAAGAAGAAAAAGAAAAGACAAGCATGGAAGAGTGAGTTAAAAGCCAGTTATGATCAATTAAGTGAGACGGTCTTAAAATAGCGGGTAAAGACAATAAGAACTGAATCTGGATCACGGGATAAAACAGTTGGTAGAGGAGTGAATTAAGGTAAGAAGAAAAGAGTTCTGTCGTCATCATCATCATCATCATCAACAACATCATCACCATCACTGTTTAATAAAGAAACTCACTAAACAGGAAAATACAGACTCATCATCATCATCATATTCATCATCTTTGATTATTACAGTCATCGTCATCATCATCATCATCATCATCATCATTATAGATTGATAAAGAAAACCACTTAGCAGGAAAATGGACTTTCTCCTTCACCTCCTGCTTCTCATCATCTTCATTGGTTAATAAAGAAATCCACTTAATAGCAAAATGCAAATGATTATCATCATCATCATCGTCAATATCATGACCACCACCACCACCACCATTATTCATTGAATGAAATACATCAGCTTATGTGACGAAAAACATTTAAAAGACGCAATAAATATTCAATAAATAATATGTACAGCCGTAAACAACATTTCAAACACAGAGAAATGATTCAGAGTTGTTATTTTGTTCTTGTGATATGTGCGATGCGTTGTGTTATATATGAGATCTCGTATCAAAATCATATTCGCATAAAGATGTATGCATCCATACATCCTCTCCGCCCCTACCCTCCCTACCCCCCTCTCCCAAGCCAGCTTCGGTAAGAGCACATGATGCACCGTGTTTTGTCGAGGCACCACAGCATCAAAACACAAAGTTAGGTGAAGAAAATGAGGAGGAGGAGGAAAAGGAGGAGGAGGAGGAAAAGGAGCTGGAGGAGGAAAAGGAAGAAGAGAAAGTGAGCAAACAAACTGCATTCAAATTTTAAAAAAAATAAGACTTTAACTGTTTTTCTCATTAAATAAATAAACCTCAAACTTTTTAAAAAAAAATATAACATGAGGCGCACTGTAGAGCATCCCTCCGTTCCCCGGTTGTCACATTTGAAAACTGCAGGCTACTCGAAGACATTGATGGTTCAGACAAAAACTGCAATATCAGTTTGTTTGTTTTTTAAAAATATGCGGGGCACCCACGAATTATTCAACCCTGATTAAGCCTAGCAAACCAAATATATAGTTTCACACGTATATGGAGCACCGCCAGAACTTGATGCAACTTACTAATTATCTGATGCCCTACACTCGAATTATCCGCCCTCTCCCGTATCTCATCGTGCCTCTCACTTTGAGGCAATGACTTGATTTGTCCTTAAATATTAGCGAGGAAATTCAGAATGACGACATTTCACTTAAGTATATTTCCTAGTACTGGACTAGTTGTTTGTTATTCGACAGCGAAATTTATGTTGACGCCGAAGTGAATGGAGCACCTATCTTGCATCCATCCTCAAAATTCCCCAAGAATATTTAGCTTTGCTCATACGCTGTAGTTCCTTTTCTTCAGATCTTGTCCATTGGTTTATATATGTGGAGCAGCGTGGCCTAATGGTTACGGCATTGGACTCAAGATCTAAAGGTCGTGAGTTCGATTCCCGACCACGGTCATGTTGTAAGTGCCTTGGGAAAGCATTGCATTCTCATTTTCCTCAGTCCACCCGTCTGTAAAATAGGTACCTGCCTTTGTGCAGTGGAAGATATTGTCAGAATGCTAGTGATCAGCGCCTATAAATGGCAGCGGCACTGTATGCTCCCCAGGGAGTCGAGAAAGTCCTAGAGTGATCAGGCCTGCTGGGGTAATGATAGTGTGAAGTC
>JAWQUT010000115.1:855146-870070 GCA_033807755.1 Ellobium chinense | reverse complement strand
AAGAGCTCGTACGGGACAAATTTGTCCCATACGAGGTCCTATCACAGCAGTCCCTCAATATGAGGAACTCGTATGGCGCATTTTGGAATAATTACAAATGTTATTAGAAATTAAACATTATCAGTTATAAAGTTGTTTCATAAGTGGCATTATGTATACTTGTCGAGGAAATTGAAGCAACACAGCTAGAGAAAAACAGTTTTTTCCTTCTCCTGTAAAATCTGCCCGCGTGGCCGTACGAGGTCCTATTACGACAGTAGCGGTATGCAGAAAAGGCCTTAGATTTGTGAACCTGCCTGCGAATTAGTTTGCATGCTCTCTTGATTTTGTAAACTAAACCTGAAGTTTGGATCATTTACTTCGGTTTCAGTGTGGTCGTCTGTGCGGAGCACTTGTCGTTAAGGAAAGTAGTTAACTGGAAACTGCATTGCAGTGTATCAGTTTGTAGCTCGAAAACAAAATAAAAGACCTATATTTTGAACATCATTTTTAATAATCTCATTGAATGCTGCAAACTACTGAAAATGACTTAGACACTGTGGAATTTCTTGTAAATGACCATAGAGAAAACAAACAGTTGGCTCAAAGAAGTATATCGGATTAGGCCCCTGTAACCTAAACATGCCTCCATTAGAGAGATTGGAAACTCATTTAGTACTCGGAGAGAACGGTAACAGTGAATCCTTAGAGGAAGGTATCCACGTCTAGCAAGTATTTCGGCCCTTTGACGTCCTGACATACAAAACGGACTGGGTTAAACTTGGATCATAACTTCCAAGTGTCCATCTGTTGATTTTGTTTTTGTCTTCAGGGGGATTTGAAGCTGCAACTTTCAGTGTTTTTATTTTTTTTGCTGCCAGATCCTTTGAGCCACCGCGAGGCCATTGTGAAAATTGCAGTTAAGAATCTTGTCTTTAAACTTACCGCGCAACATTCTATTGTTCGTTGTCCTTTATTCATATCTATGCTGAGCACGATAAATATAAAGCAAATATTTGGTGGTATAATACCTAAATGGTGACAATGTTGCACACCAAGATGAAGGTGGGATCTCTGTTTGCACAGAGCCAACTGATATGATGATCGCATGGAACGGCTGAAATCTGAAGCAGTAGGTACGCAGTGTAGGTGTTGGTGATTATAGCAGTAAAGGCGCTTTCAGATGGGGACATTTAGACTAGCAGCGCTTCTCAAGAAAGCGCTGCCGATATGCAAATACTGGAGATATAATGGAAGCTTTTATGCAGTCACAGCCACAGTAAAGCAGCAAAATGGAGCTTCAGACAGTTTGAACAGCTGGCTTTGCCTCTGATAGCAGCTATCCAAAGTGTCACTAGGAATGGGTCACTTTCCTTTTTAGTCCGCTACGTAGCGCACCAGATGCTCGGGTATATTTCACATTTTTCATTCTATATTTATTGTAACTTTTTTTTACATCAATGGCATATCAATATCATAACTCTATGCAACATAATTCAACCTTGGGTTTACCAACAGTTGGCAATGGTACCTTGCGCAAGGGGTATTGTTTTCTTTATCTTTGTCAAGGTGTTCCTGAAATTATTATTTAATTGGCATCACTTTGAATTTTTCTACAAAACTGTTCATGATATTCCAAAAGATACTAAAGAATAAGCACAAGCCTCTGCATTTAATAGTATCTTCGTAATTGGTTCTCAGATTTACAAAGCTAAAGAACACAAAATGGCCAGAAAGTCTTTTCATTCTGAGTGTAGTTCGAGAGTTACCTTTTTATTTTTTTGAGGTAAATAACCCACTCTGACCCGTAGGTTTCACAGTAGCTGGAGCCACACCACTATTTTAGTATCACGTACATGGCAAAACTGCAGCACAGCTAACGCGCAACACTGAACGCTTTCCCACTCACGAGATACTATAGAGTTTGCGCATTAACAGTCTGATCTCTTAACATCTTGAGAATTGCATCAACTCTGCATGTTGAACGGTAGTAACGGAGCATTTAGCAGTGATGCACTAATATAATTCTTACATCGGTAAGAGATCCCATCGTTAATGCTCAAGCTCTCAAAAGACAACTCAAAACCAGCGGGTCTTTTGTCTTGTTCCGTCTGCGTCTATATTACCTCCGCGTAAGGAGCATCGCCATAAGGAACTCTCGTTCCCCGTCCATATTGGAAAAAAAAACCCAGAGTTGGACAAGTTCATCAGAAAGGCAGCGTGGCCATGCGGTTTATGAGTCGTACTCACAAACTGAATGCTTTCAAGTGTATCTATGTGTTTGACTCACGAGCTGTGCGGTTTACTTTGTAGTCTCCGTGGGAAAGACACCTCACTTCCATTTTCTCACTCGACTAAGGTGTAAATGAGTACCTGGCTTTAGAGCTAGGGAGACCAGGGCGCTGCACAGCTAGCGACCAGTAATGACTTTGTTATGTATTTTATTTGTAATAGTATGTATTTACATGTATGAAGTGTATTGTTATATGTGTTCGTATTATAAATGAGATGTATAACATTGTATGACATTGTAAAACAATTTCTTTACGAGGTAAATAAAGTCGTATTTTCATTTTTTTTCAGAAAAAGTCAATCCAAATCACAAATGGAAAAATATCCTATCTAAGATGAAGTTCAGCTCAATTTTATGAAAGTTGAATACTTTTCAGATCAGGTCAGTTCATCTTCGCTCTTGAAATTGGCATTCGTTTTCGATTTTCGAGGAAAACATTAACTGAGCAAAAATTTAGGTAGAAAACTGATATACAGATCAAGGACCCAAATTAACTCCACTTCAGATAACCTTCATTGAATTCAAGTTCACGATGTGCATTCATATGATCTTAGTTCTGCCCAACCCTGATAAAGGCGAACATACGTTCTGTGTATTGTAGAATATATTAATGTGGAGAATGGATACTCACGGCACATAGGCACGTTGCAGGAATGCTGGTATGTGATGAAATCCTGTTGATCTACGCTACACTTTTGGACATTACACCATGGTCCTTCATCTCTTCTGAAAAAATGTAATAAATATAACAGAAAAGACTGGGGTATTTTGGCTGGATGGCCACACCACCCCATGGTGAGTATTTTGGCCTGAGAGTCAGAGGGTAAGACTTTTGTATGTGGCAAAATCCAGTAAAATGCTTCTCACCTATCTGAAAAGGAAAGGATTATTTTTTTTATTTTTTAATAGACAGACTGAATCTTTCTTCAGATTTTGAGTCAGCATGGTAATCAACTGAACTAGAGAGCAGATTGCCAGTGAGAGTGAATTTTAGTATATAAAGATACGGTACTTGACGAGTTGAGTGAGGAAGAAGTTGCTGTACAGAAATATGGTTTGTAAATTTACAAAATTCTGAATGTCCCGCTCATCCTCCTTAAGCACAGAGCTGTTGAATCTAGTCTAGTGACAAAAATGATTAAGTTGCTACCCCGCAGACCAAACTAAGATAGAACTGTCTGAAAGACTGATTAATTGACAGACAGACAGACAGACAGACAGACAGACAGACAGACAGACAGACAGACAGACATAGACAGACAGACAGACAGAGAGGCAGACAGACAAACAAACAGGACAAAAATGATTAAGTTGCTACCCCAAGGACTGAACTAAGATAGAACTGCCTGAAAGACTAATTAATCGACAGACAGACAGACAGACAGACAGACAGACAGACACAGACAGACAGACAGACAGACAGACAGACAGACAGACAGACAGACAGACAGACAGAGTCAGTCTCTAACCAACTGACAGGCCTGAAGCACAGATTGACTAATTAACCAATTAACTGACCTATCCGGGTTCCTGCAGTAGCTGTGAGATGCCGAACCACCAGGACTGTCAGAAAACACATATTTGTGAGTAGCAGGGCAGCTGCCATTTACAGTCGTGGTAGAGATCTCTGAGTTCCAGGGACTGCAGAAAACATTCTGGGCCGTTTCCCCCTCGAAGCTCAGTTCACCCACATACTCCGTACCGCGTTCAGCCCATGGGGTGATGCAGATTTCATCTGAGAACATTTATTTGTGTTATAAAAATACTTCCATTTGTGCAACGAAGAAGAAGAAAAAAAAAATGAGAGTTTGCGCATTAAACGATGGGTCTCTTACCGTCGTAAGAATTAGATTAGTGCACCGATACTGAACGCGCTCTTAGTTGCGTTCAACATGCAGAGTTGATGTAATTCTTACGGTGGAAAAAGAACCCATCGTAATGCGCAAAATCTATACTAACAGGCTCTCACATGGAAATACAGTAGTTTTGGCTGTAAAGCAGTTTGGTGTTCATTCACTCACCTTCCTAGGAATATTCATGAGGGGATAAACCAAACATGTACAAGGTGACATACGATACGATCTACTTTGTGTCGCGAAACTGCTTGGTGTATTCAATTCAGTTGTGACTGATGTGTCGCTAACGAGGTGGGGGCCACTTCAGGGTAATTTTCATAATTAAATTTTTTTTTCTATTAGTTAGAGTTTATATGATATAAAGGATCTGAAACTCGTGTTTGTTTAATATCAGATTTATGAAATCAGTCATACATTTATCGTATTCGCTTGCCAGAGACTGGCGAATACAATAAATGTATAACGCATTTCATAAATCTGACATCAAACAAACACTCACTACAGATCAGTAAATATAACCTGGTTGATTTACTTGTTCGAGCTAGCTGCCTTATAGTTATGTTAGGTTTATGTGCATAGGTCAAGAGTAAGCTCTTTACTAGCCCTCCGCTAGGGGGCACCAAAAACTAGGTCGTGGATATCTTTTTTTTTTATTAGGGTGATTGTCTAGAGTGTCCCGTCTTGTTAATTTCAGTATTTGATGTCACTATATACGAGGTCATTTTCATAGTGTAATCTAGAAGAGTAAGTAAACCTTTTTTTCTGTACAATTCTTGACTTTGCAAAAAAAAAAAAACAGGAAAAGCTGCCAAGGAAACTCCGTTTCAATAGCTATTAGACACTTCATGCACTCAAAGCATCAGAAATTATGCTGAGAGTCCGTGCAGGTTATCTTAAATAAAACTGTAATAATATTTAGTTTAGTTTAGTTTAGCTTATCTTAGCTTAGCTCAGCTCAGCTCAGCTCAGCTCAGCTCAGCTCAGCTCAGCTCAGCTCAGCTCAGCTCAGCTCAGCTCAGCTCAGCTCAGCTCAGCTCAGCTCAGCTCAGCTCAGCTCAGCTCAGCTCAGCTCAGCTCAGCTCAGCTCAGCTCAGCTCAGCTCAGCTCAGCTCAGCTCAGCTCAGCTCAGCTCAGCTCAGCTCAGCTCAGCTCAGCTCAGCTCAGCTCAGCTCAGCTCAGCTCAGCTCAGTTCAGTTCAGTTCAGTTCAGTTCAGTTCAGTTCAGTTTAGTTTAGTTTAGTTTAGTTTAGTTTAGCTTAGCTTAGCTTAGCTTAGCTTAGCTTAAGTTAGTTTAGTTTAGTTTAGTTTAGTTTAGTTTAGTTTAGTTTAGTTTAGTTTAGTTTAGTTCAGTTCAGTTCAGTTCAGTTCAGTTCAGTTCAGTTCAGTTCAGTTTAGTTTAGTTTAGTATTCTTACACTTATGTCACCACTAAATGAAACGACCCTGTCTTGTTCACTATGTTTAATGGTGTGTGTACGTCTGAGTGTTTGTCTTCCTGAGTAACCAAATGAAGCCTAACGGCCTTTGGTTGAAGAGGGGGGCGGGAGAGCTTGTGGTGTGTGTGAGTCTCGTGCTTAGCGCTATGACTGCTAGTCTTCTGTTCGGCTTCGGGAAAGACCCCGGCCACTAAGCCACTTTTTTGGAGTGGCTGCGTGGTCGTGTATAGACGTCTACCTAATTCCGAACTGACGGCAAGGCGATGGGTGCCGACGCAGAGGTCGCGGGTTCGATTCCCACCACATCACTTTCTTTCCTTCTTTCATTTTCTCTCTGCATTTGTCTTCTTGAGCACTTTCCACTTTATCCTACTTGATTTCTATAAGCCAGTGCTCCGTTTCATCCTTGTATTCTTACACTTTAGTTTAGTTTAGTTTAGTTTAGTTTAGTTTAGTTCAGTTCAGTTTAGTTTAGTTTAGTTTAGTTTAGTTTAGTTTAGTTTAGTTTAGTTCAGGTCAGTCAAACATACAGCCAGTCAAATACACACACACACACACACACACACACACACACACACACACACACACACACACACAGTTATCAGACAGACAGACAGATAGACAGACAGACAGACAGACAGACATATAGAAAAACATACCACAATCTTAGACGATCTGTGCACCCATCCTTGTCAGCGTCACATCCACACCACATACGCGCAAGCAGCGAGCATATATAGTTTTTATATTTTTAAATACTAAAGCACATACAGACGGACAGGTGGTGAATAAAACTAAACTTAATTACCAAGCCAAGTGAGAAGAGATACTGTAGACGTGGTCTTGTTCGCGACGATTTAATTTTCGCGAAATGTCGAAATGACGTTTTGCGAGGATCTTAATTTCGCGAGCTCCGCATAATGATTTTCTCACATGTGTATAAGTGCAGAAGTCTAAGGTGATCGGGAGTGACGGAACAGGCCATTATTGCCTCGCATTTTGTGAATTTTAATCTCTTATATTTTTGGCAACTCGGGAACATGTGTCACTTATCCGGTGGTAAGGTACAAAAGGATGCTTCGGTCATCATAACGCCATCAGAATTTTGCTAGGTGGAATCTCTGAATCAAGAAAAAAAATATTCTATTAATTTTTTTCCGATTCTTGCAGGTCCGGAAACGAAACAAAATTTCGCCAGCGGATGATGTCATCAAAATTTGCCTACGCTGAAGTATTCATAGCCGAGAACTGAGCTGTTATTATGTCTGAGGAAAGAGCGATGAGGTGGAGAAAGACAAACCATTTAAATATTCAGTAGACGTTTGATTTCCCTCACTCTCATCCTTTTCTTTTTCCAGCAATGCCGGGATACCTTGGCTTGTGTGCTATAGGGCCAGGCCTACTTCAGAGACAAGATGGTAAATCAAACAATAGAACAGAAAAGCTATCGTACTTTCCATGCCCCGTGAATGCATAGACTCGAGGTCTGCTGCGCACTGCTTACTGCCTTAATTAGCATTTGATGAGAACACATTTTTTACGGGAAGTAATTTTCGCGAATCAAATTCAGCTTTTCAGCTCGCGGAAAAACTCCTCCTCGTTAAAAAAGAAAATCACTCATACAACACACAGATTATTAATGGTCAGTTTACATGAGCCAAAAAAGTATGGAAATCATCGAAGTGTGGATCCGGTCTACACACGGATACGAAACGAACTATCATACCACATTTGCTGACTCCGCATGCCATCTTTCGTCCTTGTACCTAACACTATGAGTGATTCCTCATTTCCTTATGGTTCCTTGCGGATTTACAAAATTCAGTGAAATTTTCTCTTTTTATAGACGGGAAGTGATTTTCACGAATCAAATTCAGCTCACGAAATTCGCAAAACTTACCCACCATTTAAAAAAAAACCAAAAAAACTAAAACGTATACAGTACAAAATTCAGTTCTAGTCAAATTACATAAAAATATGGGAATCATGAAAGCATGGGTGTGGTCTATACACAGAATCGAAAAGAAGTATCTTACTACATTTGCTGACTCCGCAATCCATCTGTCGTCCTTGCACGAAACACCATGGTCGATGGATCCGTTCTTGGAAGTTCCTTGTGGATTTACAGAAATACGTAAAACAATTCCCTGCTTACCACATCCAATGAATAGTCCTAACTACTTTGATCCTTATAGAAAATCATTTTAGATAAAATACAATCTTTGATAACACAATCTGTAGAGATTGGTCGAAAGATGCTTGCGTTATTAGAGTGTCATTGTACAATATCACAGGTCACGAGCGAGGCATCTTCGTTCGTTATCACAGAAGCGTCGTTCTTTAAAAAGAATTCGACATTGTTCCTTACGAGGGATCCTAGCTGGCTATTTCAAGAGGGTAAATTCTGGAACTCTTGCTCAAGAAGGCAGCGAGGTGAAATGGTTATGGCGTTGGACTCCAGATCTAAAGATCGTGGGTTCGTTTCCCGAACATAGTTTTTATTATTTATGCTTTGGGACAGCATTTTGTTTACATTTTACTCAGTCTACCCGCCTGTAAAATGGGTACCTGGCTATAGGTGTTGGAAGATCTTGTCAGAACGCTAGTGATCAGCGCCTGCTATGGCAGCGGCAATATATGCTCCCCAGAGAGTTGAGAAAGTTATAGAGTGATCGGGCCTGCTGGGGTAATAATAATGTGAAGTCGCGTAGCAGGTATACGACTGAATACGAGTCCTATAAAGCGCATTATGATGATGATGATGATGATGATGATGATGAAAATTTGTATTAACCTGATGAAGAATCTCATTATTGATTCGAAAATTCGTAATTATTTAATATCGTTATATAAGTCTATTTTTAGTTTTAAATATTAAAGTATAATTCTTAAGCTCTCGCTGGTTTGGACAGAACTTTAAAAATTTTTTTAATGTGTTACTTTTGAAGAAAATGATGATGATGATGATGGTAATGGTGGTGATGATGATGACGATGATGATGATGATGATGATGATGATGATGATGATGATAATGAGGATGATGGTGATGGTGTATGTGTGAGAGTGTGTGTCTATATATTTGAACAGAACTTTTTAATTTTTTTAATGTGTTCCAAATAATGATGATGATGATGAGTATGATGACGACGATGATGATGATGATGATGATGATGATGATGGTGGTGATGCGGAAACTGATGATGACACGTGCTGCAGTTGCAGACATCACCAAAGCTCACCTACAAAAGTTGGCAGCCTCGGCCATAGACTCTCCGCTGAGGAGGTCGACATTTTCTGCTTCGTAGTAATTTGTCCAGGGTTCGCATGTTTCCCCCGTCCAAGCGTGGCTAAGAGTACCTTTATAACTCATGGCATAATCAAGCTTGCACTCGAGGGCTGTTGTCAATAATAACGATAATAATAGTAATAAGATAATAATAAGAGTATAATAATAATAATAATATCCGCTCACGCGATTTCACGCTTTTATTACCTCCAAAGAGACCACATAATTTAATGACATTCTTAAGGGGGGGTGCGCCTCCTGGGAGTGAAATCGTGAATGCTTGAACTAGGGACTTTTTAAGCTTTAAATTCAGATTCAGCATGGTCAAATTAGAGGAAAAATGTGGATTTTTGTTTTGTTTTGTGTACGGTTGCCATGGCAACGCCGCCATATTGGATTTCGTGTGTTGAAAATGAGCTATTTTCAAAAGCCTAAGGCTCCTAGAGTTTTGAATGTGATCATTTCAAATTTTGTACACTTATAAAATAGCTCTATAAAAATAATAAAATGCATTTGTTTTTTGTTTATTAATCATACAATGTCAGTAAAAAAATTTTGAAATATGTGTATAGACGGATGTGTATTTTTCTCAATTTTCCACCAGATAATCGACTTTTTTTCAAAAACGTGAATTAAATCTAGAAAAAAGGATGCATTTTATTAAAACACGTTCTATGGAATAGATATATTCCAAATTTGAAGTCAGTCGGTTCAGAAATAAAAAAGCCTTAGGGAAAAAAGTGGAGAAAAACAACATTTTGAGAAAAACGCATTTTAAGTTTTGATAGCCCGTTTATACAAGGCTAAGATGACCATCTACAGGTGCCCTTTCAGGGCTTAAAACGGATGTTTCTGGCCTCAAAGGTTATTTTTCTCATAGCAGAAGAGGTCAAAGTGTCTAAAAATACCAAAAGCCCAATTTCAATATTTTAACCCCTAGACCCCCTTTTCAGAAGGCGCACCCCCCCCCCTTAACTGATCGCGAAAATAACCACCTCTACAGAATATAATTATAAAATCTCAATTTCTTTGACCCTGCCGGCCAATGCCAGGGTACAAAAATACGTGAAAAGAGACATTTTCTACTAAAAGCATCCCAGTTAACATTTTTAATGCAGAATATGATTTAAAATGTATTTTCAAAATAGTCTGTGAGCTGCAGGTTGAAGTANCATCCACTTTTGCCTTTTCACTAAAAATTAGGGTAGGAAGTCATTTAACCTCTACAGAAATAAAAAAACAAATCCGGTATCACTTAAGACTTATATAAAATTTTCCCTTGAAATAAAAGAACCATAGTGAGCAGCGTGGCCGAATGGTTGCGTAATTGGTCTCAAGATCTATAAGTTGTGGGCTCGATTCCCGACCACTGTCTTGTTGCAAGTGCCTTGAGGACGTATTTCATTTTGAGTTTTCTTCAGTCTACTCGTTCCGTAAAATGGGTACCTGGCTATTGTCAGAGAAAGAAATTGTCAGAATTCTAATGAACAGTGCCTTTAAATGGCAGCGGCTCTGTATACTCGCCAGAGAGTTGAGAAAGTCTTAGAGTGATCTGGACTGCCAGGGGTAATAATAGCGTGAAATTCCGTGAGTGGGCATCAGTGCATCATTATCATTATTATTATTATTATTATGGTTTTAAAAAACCCAAAAGGTGCGAAATACCATTGTGGGAAATGTATTTATGGAGAGCTCATTGCACCTAAATGGGAAATCTATCTTTATTTACCCTTTCGTTGCTACATCGATCGTAGATAAACCAGATTCTCAGGGTGAGTGAGGTATGTTCTTACCCTGATTTTTATCAGGAAAACTATCAAAGGCGTAGGCTTGATCATTATCTGTTCCTGCAGATAACTGCATTTCAATGCCTGAAATTTGCACCAAAACTTGCAAAACTAGCATGGGAAAAATGTTAAAATGTGCATTAATATTTTCAAAAACTTTACAAAAATAGCTCCGTAGCCTGTATCACTTATCACCAAGTCCATTTTTTACTATTGTACCGTTGCAAAGTTGTAGAAATGAAACAGTTTTGTTTTTTTTGGTGTCCCCGTTCACGTAATTAAACTGCGATGGTGGTAGACAAAGTGCATTTTTTGGCTAGAATGGACAAAATTTGCGCCACATTTGCAGAAAACGTCTAAATGTGAGGAAATTTACAAAATTGTAACAAAGCTTCAAAACGTGGAAAGTTGCGGTATTTTGCAACCGCATTTTTTTCTTTGGGGGCAGGAGGGGAAATGGGAGAAAATAGTATTACTTTTGTATGTCAATTATTTTGAGACGAGCATGAACCCCCACTCTATTTCAAATTTTTAAGATTTCCGAGAAGTAGAGATTCACATCATTCCTATTATTTTTCACATTTCGACTGCTAACTATTGGAAGGTTTTTTTGGTGTGCGGTTATATAGCAGAGCTCTCTTTGGATCTGATGTGGAGGATTAAACACCTCCGGCTGCATGCATAATCCTTACGTTAGTTAACGCACTGCGGTAACCAAGGGAAACTCCCAGAACATCAGTAGTGTTCACTGTGGTTTGCCCAGTACGTTAACTAACGCTTGGATTATGCATATGGCCATTGAATGCAAAAAAATAAAAAAAAGGTGCGTCAGGCGAAATCCGAATGAAAATTGGAATCGTGTGTATGAAGGGATATCTGAATGGTTTTCTTTTGCAGCATGTTTCTTGGCGTGCGTACCCCGTTTCTAATGAAATGTCTTTCATTACTCTCTCTCTCTCTCTCTCTCTCTCTCTCTCTCTCTCTCTCTCTCTCTCTCTCTCTCTGTCTCTCTCTTTCATTTTATTTCTCTCTCTTTCTCTCACTCACTCACTCACACACTCACTCACTCACTCACTCACTCACTCACTCACTCACTCACTCACTCACTCACTCACTCACTCACTCACTCACTCAATCACTCACTGACTCTATTTCTCCTTCCTTCTCTCTCGTTTTGATTCTGTCATTCGTTGATTCCAACAGCAGAATGAAGAAATAGTCTAATTAATAAGGATAATTAAAGATGCTCTTGAAAAGATGTTCAAAATCTCCTACCATCCCAGTCATTGTGTTGCACCCAGTGCACAGCACCATTAATCTACTCACGCTTTTCATACTTGTTGACCGGTATTCCAAATATTTTCAGTGAGCACACAGAAACCTCTACTTCTGAATTCTGTGTAAACACAACCTGGGCAGCGGTGATGATGGGGCGCGCTTGGCAAACGAATTTCAGAGTGTTCAGGCCATCAGTCAAATGATGAGTAGCACAATGTTTGAAGTTGCCAGTCGAAGGCAGGAAGTAGCTGAAGCTCAAGGTTATATTTTGGGTGGAGATGTTACTTTTATCTGGAGAGAAGATGTAAGATCAACACTGCATTTGCAAAGTTTATGAGGGTGGCATGGCTCAAAATTACCACAACGATTTTGCATGTTATGATAAAAAAACAACAAATTTCGTACACAGTTCAGTGTATGTTTAATACAAATTTATGTCAAATTTTACTACTGAAGGCATCTCTGTTATTTTCATTCGCAACACCTCAAGGATAGCGAATGATGGGCTACAGTTTCATTACATTAATTCAATGCAAAAAACTGGATAGACTTACCTACATCAAACAATGGTACATATTATGTAGTTTAGTTTGTTTTATGCCTGAGTGCAATGTCGGAGACTGGGTTCCCTTTGTTAAAAATGTCTCAGTCTAACACCGACACTCCTCATAGACTTGTCTAGTTACCATAGACTTCATGTGCTCGAGCAGTGGTTTTTTGTAAAGCATTCAATGGTCAGCTGGTTTTAAAAGAAAGTACCGAAATCTAGTACAAGGGTCCGACTTCATAACTAGTCACTATGTAGCTCGGGATCTTGATCCAGGCTATATCTAAGCATATTTGGCAGAGCTAAAAAAAAACTTCGGCAAAATAAAAAGAAATTTCAGATCTTTCTGTATAGTTTGGAAACATTGAATGATAGATCACGACTTTTGCTTTTAAGTCGAAGCCTGTGCGCTGCTGTCATTTGTCTATAATTCATTGTGAAGCCATGTTTCACTTCTCTCGCTGGAGGCGCCAGGAGGTGTTGCGACTACTTTTTAAGATGGAGTGTCCCGTCTTGTTATTACATAATCTTTGGTCACAATCAGCAATAGCTTGTGTCTAATTCAGATTATAGATATGGTAAAAGCTGCTATGAGCCAAACAGAAGCCCTTCTTAATCCGATTAGCAGGCATAAATTCTTAACGACACCAGAGGTCCAAATATCATTATGATAATATAAGGAATGAGAAATCTCTCTCTAATGTCAGGACCAGGGAAACTTTTCTGTTACATCAAAAAAAAAAAAAGAACTAGAGGGTCCAATTTTGAACGGGTGGATTGGGGAGATGTGGTAATTGTTCATACCACACCAGCGCTGTGGCTTTATACTTCAATCTTGAGTAAAGAAAATATGCAATGGATATTACGGGTGTACTTTATAACAAACAGGCGACAATAACCGCAAAGTTTCGCACTCGATCTCTTCTTGTCCACAATGTTCCATCTCTCAAAAAATCATGGGAAATCAATATGTAGTCTTAGTCTTTTAATTGTTGCTCAGTAAAATCGTGCATTTTCAAGGAGCAAGAAATCTTTTCGTAATGAGTAATCAGTACTAGATGAAAAACCAGCGACTTGCAAGTGGAACAGTGCGCGCTCAAACAGGTTTACTTAAAACATTGCTTACAAGCATTACTTCCTCTACCGTCACCGCCGCACACACCCTCATCATCACCACAATGGCAAATACCACTTCCACCACAACCAAAACTGGCGGCGACAACAACGACGACGACAACAACAACAACAACAACAGCAGCAGCAACAACAACAACAACAATAACAACAACAACAACATCAACAACAGCAACAACAATAACAATAACAACAACAACAACAGCAGCAGCAGCAACAACAGTGATAGCAGTAGCAACAAGAGGAGCAACAAGAAGAGCAGCAACAACAACAGCAGCAACAATAACAACAACAAGAGTGACAGCAACAATAACAGCTGCAGCAGCAGCAGCAGCAGCAGAAACATCAATAGCAACAACAACAACAAAAACAGCATAAGCAACAACAACAGCAGCAGCAACAACCAAACAACAATAACAACAATGACAATAACACCAACAGCTCCTGTCACTAACCTGTTACATTGACGGCTACTGTTATCACAGCAAAGAAAACCTGTGAAGGGGGGAACTGTGAAGTGTAGGCAGACATTTTCCTGCAGGACACACCTTCGACAATCTCTGCTAACACGGGCATTTCTGTGAATTATAAAGAGTTGCAGGCCTGTAAATCAACTTTCGATCTGAAATCCCACTGTAACCTACTTTCAACGATTCAAGGCTCCACTGTAAATCTACTTAAGATTCGAAATTCTGCCGTAAATCTTTCTGTTTTGACTTGATGTTTTACTCTAAATTTACTTTGATTTAAGAACCCTTTCTAAGTGTTATTTTCAGGGGCGTAGCGGAGATGATTTTTATGGTAATCTAGCATCCAGCCTGCTGTCTGAAACGTCAATGGCCGACTTTGATAAATTTTGTATAAGACAGGGCATTTACTCCGAACTGCTTTGATACTGGATATACACGGGTATTATAATTGTCATCAACATTTCTGCATACACACAATGAATGCAGTTTTGGGATCGTTCTTTAAAAGTTGTTTATTTTTCCAACGACGACAGAAGCCCTATCACTTGGAATACAATACAGTTTCAGAGAGGTATAAATATTTTTTGCGTAGAAAAATCAGTCAATTTTGATCTCAAGTCCGCTGGAGCCAAAAATGAGCCAAAACACCAGTCAATTATTTAAGGCCAATGGCTTTTAAAAGGCAGCCAAAAATCTGGAATTTGGCTCCGCCATAGTCAGGTCAAAGACTCCTGGACCTATCCCCGTAAATTTATTCTTTAATTAGCGATGCATAAACCTGCATGCGGCGGAGGACCCACTGCAAATCTAAAGTTGATTCAAGTTCATTTCCCAAAGTAAATCTAATATACTTTCGACT